>VZSV01000017.1:9748119-9758877 GCA_013398735.1 Nothocercus julius
AGAGAACGTACCTGGAGTGGCCGAAGGAGAGGAGCAAGCATGCCCTTTTCTGGGCTAACTTGAGAGCGGCTGTTAGCATTAACCTGCCTATGGCTGATGGAAATAGCTTTGGGGAATGTAATTAAGAATCTGCTCCTTGCAGGGTTTTTGTTGTTGTTTCTTTGCAAAATAATAAATGTTCGATACTTTTCATCGATTGTTTCCCTATTTCTTCTAGAACCGTCTTCTACAATTATATAGTTGTTTTATGCTTCCTCAAACTGTAGAAAAAAATCAGCTTAGGGAAATCATAACATTTGACATTGATGCAGAGAAGGCAAAGCAGAAATTCATGTGGAATGTGTGTTTTGAAATACAGCTTGAAATACAGGAGTAAATTTTTCTAGGCAGAATTGTATTTTGAGAAGTTGTTACAGTCATGTAGAAAGGAATGCCTGAATTGCTGGAGAGATGGGCTAATCACACGATTTCGGCAGCTCAATCACATGACTTCCCTTGTCAAAATTGGCTCCCCAGAAAGGAAATTACGCATTCTGTGAAGGTGTCCAGAAACCCAGAGCTGAGTTCCTGGATGGAATTTTCTCAGATTCAGGAAGCTGGTATCCAGATACAGAAATCTGTGAGTATCTAACATAGGTGGACAAAAATGGTCATGTTAGAGCTGAGGACTGATTCGGGGAGTTTGGGGAGGGAGGGGGAATTTAAAAAAAAAAAAAGCAAAAAAGCTACTTCTCCTTTAGGTTCTCCTTTAGGGGTTTGTAGTTTGGTGCTGTAGTTCCTACGTGCTGGAAAAAAATTCTAACTGGCAACCAGAACGGCAAACCTAAGCCTCTGATACTGTCCTGGTATCACCTTGGCCCTGAGGTTAACTTGGTCTCTACTGGCATAACTGTTGTCATCATCAATGGCTGTATCTTGAGAAACTCTCTTAGCTCATACTTCTTCTAGCTTCTGACTTTTTTTTTCTACCCATTATCTATCTCATTTTATGCTGCCGATTAGAAGACTGTCCTTTCCAGCCAAAACAGTGTCTTCTGCAGCAGAGCTTTAAGTTCCTGATCAGCAAAGCAATAAACAGCCAGGGGTTGAGAACATTTGGCAGGTCTTGGAACAGCTGATATGACCAGATGCAGCCTCTGTATTGATGGAAGCAGAAGCACAAGTTGCATTTACAGGATTTGCTCTCCTCTATGGGAATATAGCATGCCCCTTTGCCGGTATTTGTGGAGGCCCACTTTGAGAGCAGTAGTATGGGGTGTCTTGTTAGCAGAGTAACTAACTTCAGGTGCTCTGTCAGCAAGCTCTGTCAGCAAACAAAGAACAAGAGTAACTGCTTCTAGAAGTCGATGTAATCCTTTAGGCTATTGGTCGTGCTTCTCACGCTTGTAGACAAATAAGGTACTATATCTGGATAATTTACTATAAATATGTATGCGGATGCCTTAATAAATGTCTTCTGGCTCACTGCCTTGAGACCCTGCTCCTCAATACGCCCACAAGTATTGTTTTGTTTGCAAGAAGATGCAGTTGAACTCTGACAAGCATTCACAACTGCTAAAGATCATCACAGCAAACATTAGTGTTAGACCTGCATAGATGAACAAGGAGCTCCTGGCAAAACCCAAACAGAGGAAAGTGCAGAGAAGACAGAAGCAGGGACAGGCCATTTGGGAGCATTGTCTGAGTATTCAGGGATGTTCCTAGGAAGGCCAAGACCCATTTGGAATTAAATCTGTGAAAGGATGCAATACTAGCAAGAAGGGCTTCTTTAATTGCATCAGTAGCAAGAAAGACTATGAACAAGAAAGACTAGGCATGCTAATGAATGGAGCAGGGCCCTGATGGCAAATGATGCGAAGAATACAGAGATACCAAATGCTTTCCTTGCTTTCGTCTTTACTGCTAAGACCAGCCCTTAGAAATCCCAGACTCTAGAGACCATGGAGCAAGTTCTGGAGAAAGGAAGACTTTCCCTTGGTTGAGGAGACTTGGGTTAGAGATCATTTATGCATAGTGTGCATACACATGTCTTTGGGCCCTGTTGGGATTCATCCACAAGTGCTGAGGGAGCCACCAGATGTGATTGCTTGTGATTGCAATCAGCTTTGAAAGGACATGGAGAACAGGAGAAGTGTCTGAGAACTGGAAGAAAGGTAATGTCTCTTCAGTCTTCGAAAAGGGCAAGGAGGAGAACCCAGGGAACCACAGGACAGTCAGCATCATTTCGATCCCTGGAAAAATGATTCAGCTCATTCTGAATGCCATCTCTAAGCATGTGAAGGATAGGGAGATCAGAAATAGTCAGCATGCATTCAAGAGGAAATCATGCTTTCCAAACCTCATGGCCATCTATGATGGGATGGGTAGCTGGGTAGATGAGGGGAGAGAAGTGGATGTTGTCTGCTTTGACTCCAGCAAGGTTTCTGACACTGTTCCCCATGACATCCTCATAGGCAAGCTCAGGAAGCATGGTTAGGTGAGTGAACAGTGAGGTGGATTGAGAACTGGCTAAGTAGCAGAGCTTAGAGTAGAGCTTTGTACTCAGTGGTACAAAGTCCAGTTGGAGGCCTGTAGATAGCGTAGTCTCCCATGGGTCAGTACTGGGTCCAGTATTGCTCAACTTAATCATCAATGGTCTAGATGAAGGCACAGAGTACCCCCTTAGCAGTTTGCCAAAAGTACAAAACTGGATGGAATGACTGATACACTGCTGCCTTTTAGAGGTAACTTGACAGACTGGAGGGATGAGCAGCGAGGAACCTCATGAAGTTCAACAAAGGGATGTGCAAAGACCTTTACCTAGGGAGAAATAACCCCAAGTAGCAGTACAGGCTGCCAGCTGACCTGCTGGACAGCAGATCCGTCGAGAAGGACCTAGGAGGACTACGTGCTGACTACAAGCCAGCAATACGCCCGTGTGGACAAGAAGGCCAAAGATAAACTGGGTTGCATTAGGAAGAGCATTGCCAGCAGATCGAGGGAGGTGATCCTATCCCTCCACTTAGCCCTGGTGAAGCCACATCTGGAATGCTGTGTCCAGTTCTGGGCTCCCGAAAATGAGAGAGGCATGGAGCCATAGGAACGAGTCCAGCGTAGGGCTACAAAGATGATAAAGGGACTGGACATCTCTCTTGAGAGGAAAGGCTGCAAGAGCTGCAAGAGCTGGGCTGTTCAGCTTGGAGACGAGAAGGTTGGGATAGGGGGAATCCTTTCAGTCTGAAGGAAGAATGTGAAGAGGACATGGCCAGACTGTTTTCAGTGGTGCCCGGCAATAGGACAAGAGACAACAAGACACGACCTGAAACACAGAAAGTTCCATCTGAACATGAGAATAAACTTCTTTACTGTGAGGGTAACAGGGCGCTAGAACCCAGAGAGGTTGTGCAGTCTCCTTCCTTGGAGGTATTTGGAAGTCATCTGGACACAATCCTCAGAAACGTGCTCTCGGAGACCCTGCTTGAGCAGGAGCTTGGACTAAATGATCTCCAGAAACCCCTTCCAACCTCAACCCTTCTGTGATTCTCTGACTCTTCTGTGATTCTCTTGCCTCCCCAAAGGACAGTTGTTTGCCGTCTTTAATGACAGACTTAGACAAGAAGATAATACCAGACCAATAAGCATAGCATTATGTTTTTCCAAAATTTGCTTCAGACTGGAAAAAGAAAAAAGGATTTAAAGGTAAAACCATTACTTAGTGTAGAAAGTTCACGTGCTTTATCTGATTTTTATTTTCCATTATTATTAGCAAAAGATTTTAATTGTGATTTTTTTCCCTAGCTCTAAGCAGACTGAGATGCCTTGGTTGAAATCTTGATTATTTAATTTAACTATGTAATGATTTATAGTGAAAAGGTCATATTTAACACCTTTAGCACTCTCATCTTATTTCACTTCAATTAATAAAACACACTATTGCCAAGTTACTGTCTCACTCAGGACTGCAGAAAGGAGTGCTTTCTGCGCTGCTTTCGTTTAGCTCTTCAGAAAGGCTAGGAAGCCTTCAGGTTACGCAGGTGAGAATACACAGCTGTTCTCAGCTTTTAATTATTTCTCTTGGGAGTGGAAGTGTTTAGCAGGAGTGCTGTGGAGAGAACTTGGGAACTCCGTATACTTCTGGCAGTGTAGCTGGTATGATCCTAAGTAGAAATATATAATTACAAGTTTCCTGAGTATGTCCAAATTGAGTGAATAATGTTGGAAAGCGAGACTTGTAATAATAATGGGAAGTAAGAAAAACTTGTACTTTGGGACCCCAAAACCAAGTGTTATTACACTCTTGTCTATGTTATGTGCCAGCTAAATAGCAAAACAGCTAAACAAGCAGTGAATTATTGCAACCGCTTCATTGGTCAGATTCCATAGGGAGAAGATTCCTCAAGAGATGTCAGGATCACCGTATTTCAGAAAATTACCTTGGCCTCTGCCATACTCTGAACAGTTTCTTAAAACAGTTTTTAGTCCAAGGAGAAATTTTTCCCATATGTGGAGGCCATATGTTAGCCTTGCATCCCTTATCAGCCTTTTCTCCTGGGACTTTATCTTATATTTTGTAAAGCAGTAGCACCTTTCCGCATACGCTAATGACCAGTCTGCAACTGGTTCTACAGGTAAAGTTGCAGCTGTTATCGCACTCCAGCTAGGAGGAAAAGAGAGCAGGTCAGTACATTCCTATGCCAGATAGTGTATCACAGCAGGTTCCTGGAATTTGAGGAGTCATCCCAGTGCTTAGCAACAATATCACGTTAACCTGCATGATAGTGTCAACATACAAAAGCAAAAACATGGGGTTAAACACCCTCGAAAATGTGCAAATGAAGTGAAAGTGAAAATATATTCATATATACATCATATACAGTATAAATGTTATTATCTGAACTATGGCAGAATGGAAGACTTGTTGCACTATTAGGTAGCTCTTCCAAGAGCTCAGCACTTTTTCTTTTCTTTTTTTTTGGCTTTAAAATGTGATAGATCATCACTGCAGCTCAGCTGCAAAGGTTTAGAGCAGGGAAGAGAGCTGAGGAGAGAGGGAAAGAAACGGGATCCATGGAAGTGAGGCATTCAGCTGGGAGGAAGGTTCAAAAACTCTGTAAAACTTATCTTTTTACTCAGTGCTTCAGTTTGGATGATACAGATTTTCTTTCAGAAACATTTGCTGAGGTTGACTATAATGCCCATCTGTAGTCACTGCTTAGTCAAGAGAAAGTGGTACTGATAAGCCAGTAAATGAGAAAGTTGGTTCTGTATTTTGCAAGGTGACACTCTGTTATCAGAAATAGAGTTTGATTTCCCCATTTTTCATCTTTGCATCTACTTATGCTCAAACAAAATAGGTTTATAGTGCGATAAAATCTCTGCTCACTTTAACTTATGGCGATATTTACCATCCATTTTTTTCCATAGGAGTAAGTTGTGACAACGAAAGAGTTGTGATTGAAGATAGGGTACTTCAATCACATGACCAAACACTGACCTAGCCGCTTGCAACTTTTCCTAATTGTACTGACTTTTTAAAAATGTTTGGAAAAGTCCAGCTGCTCTGGTTATGTTTTAACTCAGTGTTTTGTATGTATAAGTACCCTTCTGCAATTTAAACAGGGGACACTCCGCACTCCTTTGGGGATTCTCTTGGACCTGAAATGTGAAAATGATTGAAATGAAATGAAAAAAAGTGGCTATTTTTTTCTTTTAGCCGCTCTATGTATCTTG
Source organism: Nothocercus julius (assembly GCA_013398735.1). Taxonomy (NCBI): domain Eukaryota; kingdom Metazoa; phylum Chordata; class Aves; order Tinamiformes; family Tinamidae; genus Nothocercus; species Nothocercus julius. Next base: position 9,753,829 of record VZSV01000017.1, read on the forward strand.
GAATCCCTCTTAAAGGAAGTTTGTGTTGTATTTGAATTTGCAAACACAGCAAAGATTTTTGCATAATTATATTGGGATTAAAACTGCCTTGACTCCCCATGCTTCCATTCTTAATTTGATTATCATATTATTGTTTTGCTAACAAACACCTTTGCTCATTTCCACAGGGACATTAATGCCAACCAATGGGAAAGCCTCCCATTTAACTTGAATACAGGACAGTATCAGCTGATAAGCAGATTCTTGCTGCTTATTGAAAAACATTCGTGATCCCTGGTCTTATCTTGGGTTACAGATGTCTCAGAAGCTTGATCTGTAATGAACTACTTAGGTTCACTGCATAAAGCAGAAAGCTTTGTCACAGAATCACAGAATGGTTGAGGTTGGAAGGGGCCTCTAGAGATCACCTAGTCCAACCCCCCTGCTCCAGCAGGGACACCCAGAGCACGGGGCACAGGGTGGCAGCCAGGCGGGTTGGGAAGATCTCCAGAGCAGGAGCCTGCACAGCCTCTCTGGGCAGCCTGTGCCAGGGCTGTGGCACCCGCACAGCAAAGAAGTTCTTCCTCACAGGGAGGTGGAACTGCCTGGGTTTCAACTTGTACCCATTGCCCTGCGTCCTGTCACTGGCCGCCACAGGGAAGAGTTTGGCCCCATCCTCCCTACATTCTCCCCTCAGGTACTTGTACATGTTGATCAGATCTCTTCTCAATCTTCTCCTCTCCAGGCTAAACAGGCCCAGCTCACTTAATCTTTCCTCATACAATAGATGCTCCAGCCCCTTAATCATCATTGTCACTCTGCACTGGACCCTCTCTAGAAGCTCCACGTCCCTCTTGTCCTGGGGAGCCCAGAACTGCACCCAAGACTCCAGGGGCAGCCTCAGCAGAGCTGAGCAGAGGGGCAGGATCCCCTCCCTCGACCTCTGGCAACACTTCATTGGCAGCAAGTTTCAGTTCAGACTCTCATCAATCTGAAAATGAAAAGCAGCAATTTCTTTCTAGCAAAACAAAAGGAATTTCTTCTTTTTTCTTTTTTTTTTTTCCCCTTGCAGGATTGGAAGGGTAAATGCAAAGAAAACTTCAGAAGGAAATTAATGCAAACTTTAAGTGTATTTAATACCACTGTCCAAATTAAAGTTTCACAGGCAACCTTGAAGGATTTTCCCAGATTCTTTAGCTGGACATCAACTCACCTTCACCTCTCCTCCAGGGTGGTGCCTTCTGGAAGGCAATAAGCTGTGGATTGGCCTGGGGTGGGCTGAACCCCCTCCAGTTTCCCCATGTTGACTAATACCTGAAGAATTCATTATATACTTTGTGAGTTTAATCTTAACAGTCATTAAGATTAAATGAATCTTTAGAAGAAAGCCTAGATACTCTGCCTCTTTCTTCCTTGTTAATTCATCTTACTGAAGCATGTTTTATTAGTTTGGAGGCCTATGGGAACGAGATGTTATTTTCAGTTGTTTGTATTTGCCTTTGAAATACTGATTTGCTCACTAGGTTTATGCCCAGCTCAAAAGGTTAAGTGAATGACTGTTTAATCCTCCATTCCCAGATAGCTTGTCTTACATAGCCGTGTTTCTCCTGGCCCCAATACAGCTTTCACGTCAAAGAGAGTATTATCTACAGCACATACTTGACAATTTTGTGGTGGAAGTTAGAATGTGAAGTCTCCCTGATAACCATCTGAGGCATATCAGATGGTTATCAGTCAAGATGCCTGATGCAGGTTTTGAACTATGTCAGTTTGCCCCTGTAACAAGCTTTTGAGATGTGAGTTTTTGCAGTCTGCCCATGTGCAACATATTTAATCTGCTTGTTGAGGAAAATCGTTCCTGAGGGGTGGAGCTCTGATTCTTATATGCAGAGAAGCTGGCTGTGAAAGTTTTGCTTCCTCTTTTCTGGGTGTGTAAAAGGGCTGGTGCAGCTGCCAAACCTCCAGAACACCTGCGTAACTGTCAGAAAGAGACAAAATTAGCAATGCAGATTTCTTTAAGTGGTCTTGCTTTGGTAAATATTCTGCACAGTAGATAGGTCCATTTCCTCCTAAACCACAGCTATGTAAATTATGCAAGAGTATATGTATTTTGAGTTTGAGCTGTTAAAAATTCTTTCATTTCTTTGAACTCTTAATACTTGCACTGTACTGAAAATGCATGTTTTCTTAGAATTATATAGATTACTCAAATAAACCTTTCTACTTGCCAAGGTAGGATTATTAACTATTAGAAAGGAATTATCATGTCATGTGAGATTCCTCAGCTTCAAGATTATGTATGTGTGAAATTCTGTTTTGAGAATATAAGATGACTGTGCAGAAGTCTTTTGCTGGTTCTTTGCTCAGGGATGAATTTCATACACAACAGGTGGGTTATATTTGCTGCATTGTTTAATTCTTCTTGTAATATATGCTTTGGACTCTGTCAGATCATAGGATTTTAGGTATTTCTCTGCCACTGAAAGATATTCTTGCATTTTGCAGTTTCAGTGAAAATGCTCATTTGCATGTTGAATTTCAATGAAGAAGAACAGTTTTTTTTGGAATGGCAATTTTCATTCTCAGTCAAATATAATTTAACACTGTCATAAAATAGTGTTGGATGGGTTATTGCTGACCCTTAATATTGCGTTGTTAGACAGCCTGCTTTATTCTTTTAGTTTGGCCCTCTCCAGTGCTATGTAGTGTGGATCCTGCCTCCTTGCAGCCTATGCTGTAGCCTGCACAGTAAGTTAAAACTCATCTGGCAATAGAGCACGAAGCAGAGAATGTGTTTCTGTTACTTTCAGAAAAAAACCTTGCTTTGTTCCTGACTTCCCTTTTGCCCTGAAGTCCCTCCAGACAGTTCCTGGTAATTTTTTTTTTTATCTCGAGAGGTTCTTTGCCAGCCCAGGCTCTGAAGAACAGGGTCAGCTGCTCTTTGAAGGAAGCCGTGTCCGGTTCATTCTTCCTGCAAGTGACATTGTACTTGACAAACCATCTGAGCTCCACTTATAATGTGCTCTGCACTCAGATAGCCTAGGCCAGCCTCTTGCAGATGGAACTCAACTGTCTGGCAGTCAGATTCTGCAGAGGTAGTTTTCCTCCTTAGTGATTTGTTCTTTTCTTGCTTATGGTGACAGTAACTATAGGTGTTTATTACTTCCTTGAGGAAAACTTCTTAATCTGGGTGGGAGATTGAGAGGGGAAGGCATGAGTTCTGTTATCAGTCCAAAAAAATTACTTAGGCACTAGCAGATGTTATAACCTAGAGCTGACAAAAACAGGCCTTCGTTTTTTATTAAAAAAAATGCACAGAGGATGACTTAAAACATGTATTTTCCTAACAGAATCAGCACAGGAAAAAAAAAAAACAGGATATTTGTCTCCTGAAAGAGTGTGTGAGTCTTGTTCTTCAGGTTCTCTGAGCGTTTTATTAAATGCTTTTGTGATAAAGAGTAATGCTCAGGACATGGGGCACATCGGAAGCAGCAGATAGAGGCTTCCTATCCACTTACTGGAGAAAAACGAAAATTGGAATTAAAGAGTAGGGGTGAGGGTGATTGGTAATATCTCAGGGAAAAAAAAAAGAAGAGCAAAAATCTGATTTTTAGAGTATACTTTATATATATATATAATATTTGTATATATTTTTAGCAATGAATAGCAAGTGCAACTATTAAACATATTCAACAAATTAAATGTGTTTTCTTTCCACAGGGTTGAACTTGATATTGAGAAATGTTGAATGGAAAACAAAACCATGCTTCTCTACTTCTGTAAAGAACCAAGATAATTCTGTAAGACATAATGAGACCCCTTACAAATATCTTTATCTTTGCCTGGGTCTTCATATCCACTCTTCGGAATAATATCCAGATGACCATGGAAAACGAATTCACTGCAAACTATTCAAGCAGTTTGCTAACTAGTGTCCCAAAAAACATTTTAGTTCATATCCGTTTATTAGATTTATCATATAATAAGATCTCTGAATTTAGTATCTTTGATTTTATGTCTCTTTCCGACCTTCGAGTATTGAATCTTTCTCATAATCTAATTACAGAGCTTGACTTCAATGCCTTCATGTTTAACCAAGATTTAGAATACTTAGATTTGTCTCATAACAAGATTTTGAAAGTTTACTGTCAAACTGTTGAACGTCTTAGACATTTAGATCTTTCTTTCAATGAGTTTACTGCCTTGCCCATCTGTCAGGAATTTGGGACCATGTTTCACCTCAAATACCTAGGATTAAGTGCCACGATGATACAGAGATCAGACTTCAGATACATCACACGTTTGCAGCTGCACACTGTCTTCCTAACCTTACAAGACTTTTCCAGGTATGAACCTCAGAGTCTCACAGCCTTAAGTACAAGGAGCCTCCACATAGTATTTGCAGACAACCAAAACTTCAGTTTTTTTCTTTTGTATGATGGAATGAGCACATCAGAAAATTTAAAAATAACTAACATAAGATATAGTGTGAGTTACAAAGATTTCCCTTTTCCTCCCTTAGAGCTTCTGAAAAAAATCAAGACAAGAGTCCTGGTGCTTGACGATGTGGATTTACAATGGGGTATCATTTTCCAGATTTTTTTGTTTATTTGGTATTCACCTGTAGAGTACTGGACTGTGAAAAACTTAACCTTTCGAGGATCAGTGGGAAAGGTGACAGAATATGAATATTTATTCTTCTTAAGCTTTCAGGAACAATCGATGGATTCTGGTAGCTCCCTGAAAGCACTAACCTTAGAACGTGTTCGTAATAAGGTTTATTATTTCAACCAAGAAATTCTATACAGACAATTTTCAGAGATGAATATTGGAAATTTAACAATATATGATGCATATATGCCACACATGCTTTGCCCCAAGAGAATAAGCTCATTTCAGTATTTAAATTTTTCTCACAATGCCCTGACAGATGAATTGTTCCAGAATTGTGTCACTCTGACAAGTTTGAAATCACTTATCCTGAGGAGAAATAAATTTAAGAGCCTGTCCAAGGCGAGCTTAATGACCAGCCACATGCACTCTCTGAGCTATTTGGACATGAGCAGCAAC
>VZSV01000017.1:9759892-9792756 GCA_013398735.1 Nothocercus julius
AGAGAACGTACCTGGAGTGGCCGAAGGAGAGGAGCAAGCATGCCCTTTTCTGGGCTAACTTGAGAGCGGCTGTTAGCATTAACCTGCCTATGGCTTTTGAATCAAATGAGGCGTAGTAAGTAGCAATATATTGCTAGTAACAGTCTAGTGTATGAGTAATATTCTAATATTACTAGTGTATGAGCAGTTCACTGTGCTTCATTAAATTCTGCTAATCAAATTCTTACTTTTTAACATTTGTTGCATGTTGCTTACACTGTAGCAGAATTTAATTGTAATACATACAGAATTTGCTGCTGTTTCTTTTAATGGTCAGACTATTGCATGAGAAGTCTTCTTTACCTGTCCATCATCAAATTGAGAAGGATAGAAGATGTTCGTAGAGATTGAACTTATTTTCTTAGATTTAGTTTGCATTTATTTCAGCATCTTCCTCTAAATTTTAGATATATTCGAAAGTAATTGAAGTATTGAATGGTTGAATATTATCAGGATTGTAAAGTCTTGCATTTAATTTATGTTGGGCCCCAGATGTTGTGGGGATAAGATGGTAGGGATCTACTTCCTTGTGTTTAATTAGAAAATCCAAGCAAACAAGAAATTGCCTCTTGTGTAAAGCCATTTCTGTAAATTGGTGTAATATATGATAAGGGTAAGTGCTACGAAACCTTCAGATATCACTGGAACTTTTACAAGTCTGTACTCAGAAAGAAGGATTTGTTCAAAGTCCCATGAACTCAGAGAAGTTTTCCCATAATCACAGATATTTTCTGAGCTGAAATTTGGAGCCATTGTGCCCTGTTTAACTTCAGGTACTCAACTGTGCTTAGAATTGCAGCTTCCCTAGATATACCTCACAAGTCTCGATTTCATCTGAAGTGTATCTGAACCTGTGAAAAAAATCTATACTAGTACTGCTTGCTTCCATAAGCATGTTAAGCTGTACTGGCTTGCTTATTTTTCCTCTTTTGTTAAAGGCAGTTATATATTTTAATAAAGAATATATTTTATTATGGCCTCTGTCAACTTTAATGGGGCAAAGAGATCCCCTCAGTGTATTAAGTTATTGTTTCATTGTGCAAGTTTCCCTCAGCTGCACCATCATAAATTTTGTTTTATTGTTTTATTATAAAATGTTTTATTGCTTTCTCTCTGCAGCAGCTAATCAGTAGTGTGCATTGTATGACATAATGTAGTTTTATAGATATTTAGAAATGTACTGTACTATAAAAGTTCAGGAAAGCCCATTCTGTTTGCCTAGTTGTAGAGCACTGGTAGTGTTCTACAGGTGTCACGTGCACATCACGAGACAGGGCTTGCACAACCAGTGAGGAAGGACTGCATCACCAAAACTGCCCCTGAATTAGCTCATTTATTCCGTTTTTAATCTGAGAAGCTTCATGGTTTGGGGTAAATTCCCTTTTATCTGCAGAGTTCACTGAACTCTAATATCTTGTCCTTTTATGTGCAGGCACTGAGAGTCGTCGTTCAAACAGGAGCATTTTCATTAGCAAATAATCTCTCTGCTGAAGTCAAACTAATTAAACTAATGATATTTGTTGATAGGAAAGTTTTATCATTTGCTACACTTGGATTTAATTTTATAATCTAATAAACCTCTCATTTGTTATCTGTTATTCGATTTCCTGGTGTCATTTCACTGACGACGAGAGTTGTGTAACTATGCTCACCGCTTAACGGAAAAGCCAAGCCCTGTGGCCGCAGCTGAGAGCGCGCACGCGGTGAGTAAGCCAGGCGCGGACGTGCGCCTCAGCCCTCGCCCGCGTGCCTGACCGGGCCCCCCAAGGCGGGTAGGCAGCGGATGGAGGAGCAGGGGCCAGCCAAGTGACCGCTTCATGATTTTCAGTGGTGCTGAGAAAGCCCTGCTCAGCCTCCTCGTGGTTTAACTAGGTACCTCAGCGCTCTGGCAGTGCCTGGCTCTGAACGCAGAGCCTTAGGAAGGGTGCCTGAAGATCTCTGTTCTGCTGTAACTCAAGTCAGCCATAGGCCTCTGTAGTGACATGGACTGAGGGCCCCCTCTCCCCAAGGCCAGAACCGAGTTGTTCTAGCCTAGCTTAGAAGGGGCTGCTAACCGCGCAGTTCTGCAGTGCCGGCAGGGTGGAGGTCATGCCTGAGAAGCGGGTTGCTTGCGAGTGGGGCTGCTGCTCGGAGACGCAGTGGGGCTTGGGGCTCTGCGGAGCCTGTGAGGGAGGCCTGGGGGGTGGCGCTTCACAGAGAGCGGGCCCGGCGCGCAGCCTGCCCGCCTGCCCTTCCCCTCAGCTGCTGCTCGCACTTTGCACAGCAGCAGGGATGTTAAAGCTGGAACTGCAGCTGGAGCCGCTGCATTTCCTTCTGAACATTTTTTTTTTCCCCAAAGGCATCATGTTGCTCTGGTTAAAGATTCTTAGCTTCCTCTATAATATTACTCTCCTAGCTGCTCTTAAGCAGTTGCCTGGCTAGGCTTCAGTGGCTACTTTATTTTGGTGGTGGCTGGAGTTCCAAGTAAGGCTGAAAAGCCTTGTGTGCTGTACAGCTGCTGGTACTTTAAGGACTGATCAGGAATAGAGGCCAAAGACTTAGGCTGGTTAGAAATTGTAGCCTTTACCTCCACAGGACTCCTCTGAGAAGCTGAGAACACTACCAAAAATAGCAGTTCTTCTATTTCCTAGAAGACTTTTGTGTCCCCCTACTCTTATTTTAAGAGTCTAAGCACGAGTAGCATTAATACTTGTTGGAAATGCAATGAGCATGTTATGTGTCCTGTTTAGTAGTTAGAAAGGGAGGAAGTAAAACTTCTCCAATTAGGCTTTCCAATCTCTGCACATGAAATACAATCTGCAGTCTGCTCTTTACATGCTAAATAACATATGGTAGTAATGTAATTATGTAAGCAATGCATGGGCCTTTGAAGATTTCTTCGTATTTAAGATTATTTTGAAACTTGAGCTGTAGGTAGATGAAAGATGAAAGAAATAATTTGGTTCCTCAAGTCTGCTAGGTATATTACTCTAGAAATATCAACTCCCACCCCCTGAGATATCCCACTATATCCTTCACTTCAAAACTCTCCCATCCACTTGCCAGGTGTTTAAGTCATTTACATCTGGTAGTGCGTCTGACATCTTCATTTCTTAACATTGTCTTACATCATACTCTTGCAAGCCGCTATTTTGCCTATTATTGCTCAGAATAAGGCTGACACCCAGTGGCCGATTTGCTCATTGCTGAGCACTTCCTGAGAGTGAAGTACAACCACAACGTATATATTGCTTTTGCAAATGCACAATTTACATTTCTGAACGTTAAGTAACACATTCTTGCCAACAATAATAAACTTGTTTTCTCCCTAATTAGGTACTCAGAGTTTATCCAGAATAGACCATGAAGCAAAAAATATGAAAGGTGTTGAGGCTCTCAAATCATGATGACCCCACACTTCTTGGTGATAACATGCTCATTGATTAGCTATCTTATTAACCCAAGGCTTATTTTGGCATTATCTGATTGGAGCAGCCTGCCCTAGATACCATCTTTTCTATACTTTTTCTTTTGGTGTATAACCATTCCCCTCAGATGAAACATCTCAGTTTTTATTTCAGTCTTGTTTCTCAGTCTTTCTTTGCTGTCTGTAGGCTGTACTCTAAACTGCAGAATGTTTTAAAATAGAGAGATATAATGATACTGAAAGAAAGAACAGAGGTGAGAAGGTTAAAGCATATGGTAACAGAGAATGGCAAATGCGCAGAATCATCCAAGAAACTATTATTTCATTAGAAAAAAAAAATGATGGAAACCTGGAAAATTTCAGAGAAAATGGAAGAGTTGTCTCAAAAATCTGTTAGCCGGAAGATGCATTTCTGTTGATCCAGATTCGAACAGTGATTTGTCCAGCACCCACAGCCCTGTGGCTGGGCTGCGTTCTGGCTGCGAAGCCTGCGGCTCCGTGCGGGGGCACCTCAGGACCTCCTGGAGCCTTAGAAGGGTGAGTCAAGACTTCTAGCCGGCGTTCCACATCTGCTGTAGTTACTAAAAAGACAGGGAGTGCACGCAGCTGCCTGCCAAAAGTGATCTCAGTGCTCTCTGCTGGGGACCTCGCAAAGAGGGACGGAGTTACGATCTACGCGCGGTCTTCTCGCGGTCTTGTCCCTCTCGCCCCCAAGCCAAACATCTGCCCCACGGGCAGTCCTGGCAGGGTCTGCTCTAAGTTGTTAGGCATGACAGTGGCAATGAAGTGATCTCTCTCCTCTTTTTTTTTTTTCTTTTTTTTTTCTTTTATTTATTTAGCATAAATGTACTGAACTGGCAAGGCATGCTGATGTGTGCCTTACCTTTAATAAACGAGAGCCTTTGAGGTACATGAGACTTCTAATGCCAGAAGCAGAATATCTTTTTTTTTTTTTCTATTTTTCATATTTGAGCATCTCCTAATGCTGTATGCTTTGTGATGGTTTATATTTAGTGCTCGTGATCTTGCCAGCTGAATGGCAAAATGCAACAAAATCTGAAGCATCCCTCAGCAGAACCATCAGAAAGCTGTGAGAGGGGGGCAAAGCCTACGCAGAGGAAATGCTTCCTTAGCTCACTCCAGGGTCACTGCAGTTGCTCATCTGCACAACTGCACCTTCTTTCTTTTCACTGCTAAGGCCAAAGACGTCAGAATTGCAACACAGTCTCTATCTCCAGCCAGTAAAACAAATCACATATGTTCTCTGTGGGAAATATCATACGCAATTGCCCTCTAATTTTGTCACAGCTCCTGTTCCAGCAACACCAAGAAAATGCCTCATGGTTGACGTGGAAGATGTTGGAGATCTGAAGTGTGGCTGAGAAGGAAGTGCCTTCTTTCTTAAATCTTGTTCAAGCTTATTAGCATCTTATTCTGATTTGTTGAGATTGACGTAAAAACGCACACTGTATTTACCTGGGAGAGCATGACTGCGGCGTGTAAAGGAAAAAGCACCTGTCAATCAGGACGAGTCAAGGCTTCGCTAGCTTCCTTTCGGACCACAGTTTTGTCCTGCAGAACACAATGACACGACTACAAGTAATATTCTGGTGGTTTTATTAACAAGTATAATACATATGCATTGTATCCTAAATATAGAATGAGGACTGTACAGTACAAATTTATGTTCACAGTTTGACATGACAAAATGTCATTACTGAATTCCCATTGGACTACCAAAGTAGAAACAGTGAAAGTACATTAAACATTCACATCTTTAGTAAGAAAGATTACCAAAATGTCTCTGTATTTGCAAGTTATAGTAATGCAGGCTAGAAACCTTTAATTACCCATTCAGTCTTATTAGCTTATAAAATATATTACATTTTATTAAAAAAATTTCTGCATAGTTTATACAAGTATTAAAGTAAATATAACATTCCTGCTACACTTGCAGGTGAGAGATGCTAAGCCGAAAGATTATTTTGACCCTCTAACATTTAAAGTATATAAATAGCAGAAAAGTGCTAATATCTGTAAAATACAATGAAAATTGGTATAGCACTCAAGATATGTAAAATGCTTTGTAATTTTTATAGAAAGGATTTGCAATCTTGTACATGTTGCTAACCTTGACAGAGACAAAAACCCAGGCAACATATTTAGACAATCTGTGGCATTAGAAATATCATAGCAGAAATGCAGTGTATATTTAAATAAAACCACACATAGTGACACCTGCTCAGCTTCATTGGATTGTCTTAGAAATTCGGAAGTCATCATAATCAAACGGTTTTCACAGGCACATTTTAGTTAAACATAATCTGTTAGATACTGCACAGTGCAAAACTGCTAGTGAAAAAGGCTTTTTTCTTTTTTAAATATACACCTTCTGTAGCATTAGTTTTGTGTATTTTTATGTCTAAACTGTCTTCTCTTAAGGTCAAAGAGGGAAAAACTGGGTCTTTTTTTTTTAGTATTTCTTTAGTTTTATACATTTAAAAATTTCAAGATACCTCTCAAATTTAAGTTTGCTCAAACGAGTCGATGACCTGAAGATGTAAATTCTCAGCTGAAAGATGAAAACAGATTTTTGATGGTTTCTGACATCTTATTAAAACACACCATAGACACAAGAAAAAAATCCTATAAACAAGGCATTTACATTGAATAATCTCAAATTTGATACTTAATATTTAGATCTGTGCTGTCCTAAATCACAAGGCACATGGCTAAAGATATTTTAAAAATCTCTTGCATCTCCACTATGTTTGGCCCTACAAGTGTCACAAATATCTTCATCAAAACAGTACATGGCTAATAAGGGAAGACGGCAAGTGTCCTAGATTTAATTCTCCAGAGTAACTCTTACTTACAAAGAGTTATAGAGTTACAAAGATTACCAAGATGTGCCATTAAGGTATTTGATCCTAGATTTCTAGTTCAAAAAAAAACAAACAGAAAGAAAGAAAGAAAGAAAGAAAGAAAGAAAGAAAGAAAGAAAGAAAGAAAGAAAGAAAGAAAGAAAGAAAGAAAAGAAAGANAAGAAAGAAAGAAAGAAAGAAAGAAAGAAAGAAAAGAAAGAGCAAGAAAGAAAGAAAGAAAGAAAGAAAGAAAGAAAGAAAGAAAGAAAGAAAGAAAGAAAGAAAGAAAGAAAGAAAGAAAGAAAGAAAGACCCCTCAAAAATGGGTTCAGTTGTCTGTAATTTGCTGATCTGTGTAGCTCTCCTCTGCCTTTTTCACCTAGAATAAAACTGAGAACTGTTTTCATCCTTGGGTACCAACTATCCCTAGGCTCTGAGTGATGCTATAAAAGCTCCACACAGCCCTGTCAGTCAATGACGTGTCTGCATTTATGGAACTATGATTAACATCTGAAGTCTAATAAAGAAAACCAGTTTGGCTTGGCATGATACTGCTGGCATTTATAAGAAAAATTACAAATCGACAGAAAATTACAAAACAACAAAACCCCCATTCTCAGGCATTTGCTCATTTATTTAATACTCTTTCTTGGAAGTTTTATCACTGTTAGTACCAAACCAGCCAATCAAAAAAAGACCAAAGGATTTTCCATTTTTTTTCAGCTCCATAAACCGACAGGTTAAGGTCAGTTACAAGAACATAAATGTGGTGCAACTTCACTTGATTCTGGTGAAGTCACTAGGATTTATGGAGGTGCAGCAGTGCACGTGGCCCTTCCTCACAAAAGCTTTGCAGAAGATTCCAAGCATGGCTTTGCAAGTTCCCATTTGCCTCTTATGAAGCATAAATAAAGGGCCAACCTATTCCTTAGACAAAATCACTAGTTTCGTATTTCCATACATAAGCATTGGTTACAGAACTTGAGCAATACTTCGTACTTTATGACAGCCCCTGACTGAACATTCTTCTCCAAGGAGCACACGTCCTGCCTTTCTCTACTTCCACAGGCCCGTGGATGCCAACAGAATGGCTGGGAAACACCACCAGCAAGGCAGCAAGCATGGAAAGGCTCTTCCCGCTCCCACTCCTGCACCCGCACGGTTACTTCAGTCCAGTGCAGGGCCCAGCAGCCGAGCAACCTCTTCCACACCCGCCGGCAGCAGCAGACTCGCCCTGGCTGCCTCCTCTCGCAGGGTCTGGGATGCTCTGCTCCACCCGCCTCCCCCCCTTTTCCAGTATTTTTCCTTTTTTTTTTTTCCCAAGAAAGAGAAAAATCTGACTACGTCAGGGAACAGTGTTTACCTGATGCAAGAAGACCAAAACCTCAGTGCTGTGCAAGAGCCCAGGCAAATACATTCCATTTTCTTGTGCCGTCACCAGATCTGCCAGCAAACGAAGACAGAAACCTTCTTCCTGCAGGCTCCAAAGACCAGAATATTTCTAGGGCCAACTGCAGGTTGTTTCAACTCAGTTCATTTTATTTATGTTTTACCTATTGCGTTGTGCTTGTTAATTGACATGGGATTTAGGACTTGCTGATGTGACATTTTAATGCAAAACACATCCATGGGAAGGCTCAGTCCAGCACTGAGACACGGACAAGGACACAAACCGAGAGGTATCAAATGGATGGTCTGGTACAAGCCTTTTTTTTTTTTTTTTTTTTACCCAAAACAGATACATGACTCAGTTTCTCATTAGAAGTGCTTCGTATTTGATGCCATCTTATCATAAAAATATTGTGAACTAGTAACTTTAAATACTGCAGTGTATTAAAGTGGCACTCACTTGCACCAATACACTTTGGAGCATTTTTGATATGACAAGGGCTATTTTTCAGGTACAGCAAAGAGAAAAAAATATTTAAGAGTAGAGGAAATGTAGGGGAGTGATTATAGAGGGATAGTCTATATCCCTGAAATGAGGTGTGGTAGGTTTCTATGAATATAATTTAATGCCATGTTATAGGAGAGTACCGTGTGTGTTCCATCTGTACAGTCGCACAACAAACAGACATAGGGTGTCACATGAGGTCTTCATTTAACAAATCCACCAGGGCGCTATGCAATAAAAACAAGGTTATATACTACACTATAATACAGAGAACAGATGAGATTGGTTTAACCATACAACTCCATGTATAGCCCCATTTCTGCTGATTTTTCTTCTTGACTGGGGTAAGCAATATTAGGATTCAATCATACTTTCTCGCAAAGTAATTATGCTGATTAGATTAATTTTACATAGGATTTCCAAATCAGGTGTCTTTCTAGAACTGTATTAACCATACTGCAGAAACCAATGAGGTTGGGAGCATCCATTCATTGCATTGTTCAGCATAAAATGAGAGTGCATCCTCTGCAGGCTACATAAATAAAGTCTCTGGCAAGGACTAGCATTCTGGATATTCAGTAACATTTACTACTTTATCAGTATATGCTGGGTTGATTATATGAAGAAACCAACAAAAGTTGTTAGTTTACAACTTCCCTTATTTGCAAAGGAATCCATTAAACATACTGTCTGCTGAAAGGGTTTGCTTAGCATCCCCAGGAAAAAAAAAAAAAAAGTGTTCACATTCTTTAGGTCTGACCCGTGGCAAGGACATAGAAGGGTTAGATAACATCTCTTACTGACCATACGTAAGCTTTTAATGGTATAAACTCAGAGATTCAGGCCAGCTGAATCCAAATTAAAATGCACATGTAAAAAAAAAAAAAAAAAAAAAAGTGATGGGAGGCAGGACAGAAGACACTCAGACAAGCATGTGGCGTTTTCTGTGAAGAGCAAGATGGTCCGAACGTGAAAAGCTACGGTCACAGTCTGGGCATTGAAAAGGTTTGATTCCGGTATGCTTGCGGAAATGCCGTGTTAGTTCATCAGAACGAGCAAACTTCCATGTGCATCCCTCCCAAGTGCATTTGTATGGTTTTTCACCTAGAAAAAGAAACACAGAATTGGGGGCTTAAGACAGGAACATATCTGTAATTTAACAAACTTATCCTATTGTCTTCTCAAATTCCAGTTAGCTCTTCCATGCTTAACCAAAAAGCCTTCAAGCAGCACAGTGCTGTGCAGTGCTCTGCAGTGTGCAGTCAAAATTCACAGATCAAAAAATTGTTTCCTGCCACAACTTCATCTTGTTATTGTCTCTCTGTTCCTCCCTCTGCCATATTAGCACTTGTTTTGTCTCATCAAGCCCAGCAGTGCAAAGATTTAAACATTTGCTCAAGTATTTTCGAAAACAGAACCTCATATTGCAAATTACTAGGGGAAAAAGGGTTGTTTCTACCATTCAACACAGCAGGCTGACAACCGCCTCTGACCTCTTAAAGCTACGCTAGTAAATACACATGGTACCACTGCCACAAGTAGTTCAAGTTAAAATCTCTCTCAATAACTATTTTCTAATATGTGATCTTCATTCTCATTGTGCTGCCAGTCAGGTAAAAGGATGACTTGTGTGAGAGAGTTAGGAAGTAAACTCAATTTTACCTAAAAGTGTCTCGTGTCTTTGTAAAAATCTAGGATATGCACGCATATACGTGTGTGTGGATTCATAAATACACACACACACACACATTCTGCATGCCGAGATGAACATATCTGCAGAATACAGACAGGCAGATCCTTCTTGTAGGGCTCACTGAGAAAAGAGCACTAAGAAAAGCACTCAGAAAAGAGCACTATCAGACCAATGGCTAGTGTGTCCGCAAGGCCCGACCTATTTATATTTGGCACACGGTCCAGACTTTTGTAAACAGGCTACTCCCATGGAAGTCTCACTCAAATTTAGCAGTGATTTAAGTAGTGAGGTACTGCAATTTGACTAATTTGGTGTTTTCAGGGTGTACAGATTGAGTAATCTGCAAGCAACTGGAAAGAAAAAGAGCGAAGAGCCAGTAAATGCAGAGCATACCAGCATGCACCACGACCCTGCTTCGGCTTCAAATCTCTTGCTGTGGGCTCTTCCTGCTGCCTCTTCTTTCTTTCTCGTGGCCTACAATTATACCCAGAACACTGCCGCATCTAATATATGCTGTTTTATTATTTACTCCTGCAGCAATCCGCTGACCAGCACAACTAAAAGCTTAGTCTACGCTTTTGACCATACAGACTTGACGAGAGACAAGCAGAGCAGAGTCCAAACCTGTGTGCGTTCTTCTGTGAGCTTTCAGGTGGGAGCTCTTAGTGTAGACCTTGTTGCAACCTTCATAGTCACACCGGTGTATCCTGCGTTTCCTTTGCGTGTCTGGCGATTCCACAGGTAAAGGTCTCTTTCCTGGCTGAACTATAACTGAAGGGTGATTCCTGCGAAGTCGAGATTGAATTTTAAAAATGAGAAATATTTTGCACAGCAAACCTCAGCTAAGATGACTCATGACAGAGCCCTTTATTCACCACCACTGTCTCTTGGCAGAGAGAACAACATTACACGCATGTCGAAAAATTCAAGAAGGCTTAGCAAATTTCACGGACCGTACCAGTCATGTTTTTAAATGTTTACTCACTTTGTGGCACGATCCAGTCAGTTTTACTGATCGTGAGGTTGGTCATCATTTTTTTAAAACTTAATAGGGGGAGAAAAGAAAAAAAAAAAATATTCAATTCTTGTTTCTCAGGCAAACCCAGGTTTCCCAAACGAATCGGTCTGTAATTGGAAACAGCCCTCCCGTGCTATGCAAGGAAGCGTATCTGGAGGCCGCGCTGGATCCTTACTGCTCCAGCCACTCCTCTTGCGAGCAATCGAGCGTTTCCTGTTTGGCGCTGGCGCGGGTGCGGCCGCGGCGCAGCGGGGCCGGCGCGTGAGGCGCGCCCAGGCAGCACACCCACCCACAGGATGTCTGCGCCCGCTCCGCAACACCCCTCCTGCTCCGCGCTGCAGGTGCCGCGCAGGTACGGCTCCTCCGTGCCCGCCACGGCCGCTTCTGCGGAGCGGGAACGTCTGCGCACACGGACGGCGCCTGCGCCCCGTCAGTAACATGGCCCTTCAGGCTCGAGCGGCGCCCCGGCTTCAGAACGGGGTACAGCCCCGACGTTAGGAAAAGGAAGCAAAGAGGCTTTTCAAAAACCTAAGAGGCATTACAGATCGGACAGCTTCATGAAGTAATACCTCCCAAATACCTGTCGGATTCTTATTAGCACTTTTTGATATCTTTTAGCTTTTAACTGAAACATGATTTATGCAGGTATTAGCATTCCCTGTTGAAAAACAGCTCTTCCATCTGACAGAAATAAATCCTCTAGAACTCCAGTCTTTTCTCAGTTGCTCTGTTTCACATTTCTTACTGATCCAATTGAATTTAAACCAATTAAATTGGTTTTAACTGAAGCAAGTTCCTTCGGGACCTAATTTTCAGCAATGTTCAATGCCTACTCCTCTCAGCAAAACTAAGGGCGTGTGCTCAAGGTCCTCTGGTTTAAAAGAAACAGGCTTATCGGGCACAACAAAGAACATCTCATGTATGATTTAACCAGAAAAATACCCTCAGTTAAGGTTCACAGCAGCACCGTGGAACTTACTGATGTAGGAAAAAGTTTCCTTCTGCTATTCGGTTATTCATTCTCTTATCAGAGTTACAAGTCTCAATTTTTTTCTTGGACTTTTCTCTGTTGAATCATGGTAGGTATATTCTCTTCAAGCACATATTAAATATAGCTAAAAATACTGTAATGGCAGGAAACCAAACACAGTGACATATATATACATATTCTTAAATAAGCAAGGCAGTCTTCTAGCCTTCTAAAGAAATGCCTCTCTCAGGCCGTGCTCAGCTGTAAAGTTGCTGCATACTACTCTGTCTCTTGGGGCAGCCAGAGCCAGCCTAGGTTTTGGTCTCTACATATGGAGGCTTGTCCTGAAGACAGGAACTGCTGGAAAAATGGAGAAAAGGGATATAAGCACTATTCTGCTCGGGATGGCTTTTGATCTAAGGGCATGTCGATAAGGTACTCAGAATTCAACTCCGTCTCATCTTCCCTTTAGAGGAAAGGTGGTTGATAAGACTACAGAATCTTACCAGTAATCAGATAGGAGGCGACAAGTTTAAAAAAAAAAAAAAAAAAGCTTGTGCCAAAGATCAGAATATATGACCCCAAAATAAAAGTTTAGCCCTAACTCATTACAGTTCCATTACTTCTCACACAACTCAACACAAATTCATGACAGTGTAACCAGGTAAACATCATTTTAAAAAGAAGGAAACATATCTTCCAAAAATCATGTTACAATTCACATAAGCAGCCTCCCCACTTCCTTTACCAATACACCATATAATGCTGGCATCATGAGTGTGACTTAGACTTAGACTAGCAAGGAAACATAATATTAAAGATGCTTACTGCCTAAAATTTCCTTAAAAAAAAAAATCTGCATAGTTATGTCAATTATTAGCCACGTCAGAAAGTCCAGGAGGAATTCCTGTAGAAATGCCATCAACACTATATATGTGATGTGCATGTCAAAAACTAATCCTCTTTTAATATCAGTCACTTAAAAGTGAGACTTTTTCCTATGCCTCCTTCATGTGGCTTAATGTGTTTCAATAGTGCACTTGGGGCAGCAGGAACCTATGAAAAATGATAAAAGGAAACATGGCATAACCAAGGCTCATCATGCAGAGACAAGAGTTGGTGAAACTGGGAGACAACAGGAAATTTTCCGAGCTTTAAGCTTCCAGTTGAATAATTTAGTATTTTTTTAGATGATGAAAAGATAAAAATTTCCAACTACAATCTGACTGTCGTAGCTCAACAGCAGAATCCGAATGCGAAAGGGCTCGCTTTAGGAAAGAGCAGGAAGTGCAGCTCTCCAGGTGAGCTAGGAAACATCAGAAGTCATTCCAATGGGACGGCAGCATCTTCAGAAACCTAACGCCCACACACTGGGTGGCAGAGAAGATGGCCCATTCAAAAAACCTTTTGTAGCAATGCTGCTACACGATAGATCAAATGTTGTGCTCCTCGCTCCATGAAGGGGTTTCCTGAGGAAAGTGGACTCACTGGGAAACAGCTGAAGCAGATCACCACCAGAGGTGGCACCTGTGCAAGCCTCAGCCCGGAGGAAGGGTGTGGTGTAAGCTGGGAACAGCACTTACTGGTTTGCTCCTGCCACAGAGGCCTAACAAAGAGCAAAAGTAAACTGCAGCGCTCCACAGCGCTGGCCTGGGAGAAGGCCGTTCAAGCACACGCCCGCCCCACTGCCGTGCGTGGCAGGTCCATTACGGAAGATAAGCTATCGGCCTAGTAAACAGGAGGCTCACTAATTTATTGTACTAAAGCATGTAAGGTTGTTTTGAAATAAACAGCATTCTGCTTTAAGAAAGCGAGCTGGCCAGCAGTTAACTGGTGTTCTCTCCAAGAGGCAGGAGAGGTGCGAGTACTGCACTCCACGCAGGAACAGATGATGGCAAGGAGACTGCAGCCTGGCACCGTGCGTACCCTGCCCGTGAGAGCGCCACGGGCTCTGCTGCGCAGTGCAGCTGGTCACGGGCAGGAGATGCCGGCGGGAGGAAAGGGCTCCCTTTGGAAGGAAGCTGCACTGCCAGCCCCACGCTCCTCTCTCCGAACGGCCCCGTGTTCCCGCACTCGCACGCTGGCAGGGGCCCCTTCTTCCCCAGCCCTGGAGGGGAGGCCCGTGTCACTGCTCGGAGGGAGCTGCTCCACAGGGCTGCCGAGGGTAGTGCCTGCTGCTTGGGCAGGACGCCAGGCCATTCCGTGACTTCGGCAGAAAATTTCAGAATTGTCCCTAAGAAATCAGGAAATGGAGGGGTGGCCGTGGTTCCTCAGATACTTCCTGAGATATTCTTACTTCTCCCAGTTCCAGTAATTTCTCACTTCTTGTTCCTAACCCTTGCTCTGCCTTCTGCAAATAGGACTGTTTTAACCCTGATTAGTTTTGCTATCCCATTCATGAAGCAGCTCCAGTAACAGTTGTGCCAGAGCAGATGACTTGGTCCCGGGAGTAGAAACAAGGGGCTGGGGAGGAAAGAGCGGCAGGAACTACTTAAGTTGCCAAAAGAAACATCCATGGAACAGTGGTCTCTGGAAAATATGAAATTTCACTCATTATACAAAGAACTTGTAGGCCTGAAGGGTTTCTTTCCACTGAGTAGCCAAGGCTTACTAGAAGACAGAGTAGTTCTCCAAGAAAAAGAAAAGTCACAAGAATATATTTTTAAGAAATATTTCAGGAGATAAAAATACAGATAGCTGTATGAAATGTGCTTGCAATATCTTTCCAGCTTGCTCTTGTTTTTTCCTAAAGAGGCAGCACTGACTCTTTTGGTGTGTATTCTGTCACATGTTCTAAATCACAGCAACTCTCCCCTCCCTCCAAAATTAGTAGCACCCCTCCAGTGAACTTCATTTCACTCCTCTGCTGATTTTGGGACTATTGTTGGCTACTTACTCTTGCAACATAACTTGCTGAGGAGACAACGAGGTCATCACAGGAGGTGATATTTGTTCAGGATAGAAGTCAGTCTTGGATGGTTCACTTCCTGGTTCTACTTTAATTGCTTTCTTCAGTGCAGTTTTTTCAAATGACTCAATGACAGGCACTATTGTGGGGACAGTAAGAGAGGGAAGACAAGATATGAAAAATACTGCGTTGTGTAAATAAAGAATATGGGTAAAAATCTAAGAGTTAAAGCCAAAAGATCCCCCAGCCACTTTATATTTAGCGCCACAATTTATATTAAAACACAAGACCTCCCAATGTTCAGTCTATCTCCTGATGAATTAGAATTCCAGTTCTCATTTTCATCAGTTCAAATCTCAGGAGGGCTCACTCCTAAGATGCACAGCTTTACGCAGGTACAAACCAGAATAAAATCCGCTAAGTCTGAGGAAATACTCACATAGCAAGTTATATGCACGCACATTTTAAAAGGACTAAAAGGAATCAGGTTTCCTTTTCCTAAAATGTTAAAGAGCACACCAGAGCATGCCCGAATATAGTTGTTTTTGCGGGAGGAAGCCCCGCCGGCACCCACCTGGCACACTGGTGGGGCTCTCCATCTCCTCCGGCAGCACCGTGGACACCATGATGGGCTGCTGGAGGTGGGGCGCGTACATGAAGGGCACGGGCTGCACCACGACGGGCTGGATGACCGGGAGCAGCCCGGGGCTCCGCAGGCCGTGGCGCGACAGCGCGGCGGCCATGACGGGCGGGATGGTTATGGGCATGGAAATGGGCTGCACTCCCGGGGGCGACGGCGTGAATTTACTGATGGGGGAGCTGGGGGTGGACAGCGCCAGCGCGGGTGACGCTCTCCTGTGCACAGGCGGGAACTTGAGCGGGGAAGGAGAGCTCGCCGTGGAGGGCGGCGAGCTCCGCTTGTTCACCGTGAGGTCCACAGGCTCCACCTGGATCCCGTTGGAGAGTCCTTCGGCGCTTGAGTAGAACTTGCTGTGCAACATGCCCGGCGTAGAATAAATGACGCTGTACTTGTTTGGCTTTATTTGGTCCATGTAATTGGACGGGTATGACTGTGAGAAGGAGTGGAAACAGGGGGAAAATATCATCAACACAGCACACACACAATTGCATGGCAGTTAGTAAAACTGAGGAAAAAATAAAGGTTTCAAGAAAGCATTTTAATGTACTTTTAAGAAGTGTTTTTCATTAACCTGCACATATCTAATTAACCTGGCACATACATCGTACTACTCCCAGTACAAAAGTACCAACTGAAGCCAAGCAAGACACCAATAAATTGGACCTAGAACTGCAGGTAGCGAATCCAAATTAGCTGAAGAGGTAATTAATTGATCAAGTGATCAGGTGCTGAAGTAACTGTAAACCAAACTTCACAACAATCACTAGAACAGGAAATAATGTATCTGAACTCTGTGAGCAATAAAAAATATAAAACTGAACTAGATAAACAGTAGGTGAGAAAGAAAGAAAAAAAAAGTTCAACAGTTAAATGCTAAATATCCGGGTTTTTTTGGAGAAAGGTAATAAAAGGTAACTATGGACAGTCTGGCTTTGGAAAACTGAGCAACCTAGTCGAGAGAATAATGATTTGGCATGATGGATAAATATTACTGTCAATTAGTGGTAGCTAGCAATTCTCATTACAAGATCATTCGAAGCCCAAAGCTAATCTTATCTTAAATGATGATTTCCCCATTTTAGTAAAATTAATTTCTGAAAACCAAGAAATATTAGCATACGTTGCAGGGTGTATTATTAAACCACTATCCAAATCAACTTTGCATTTAAAAGATTTTAAATACCTTACTAACAGGTAACTTACTGTAGAAGGTGCTATGCTGATCTAACATAGTAGAAGGATGTGGTGTACACAACCAACTCTGTTTTTAGCCCCTAGACTTTGTAAATTTTATGAAATAAAACACTATCTTGGTATCCTGAGGAAGTAAAGCCTCACATTAAGGCTAAACATTTTCCTGCCAAGAGTCAATGCCATCTTAATTTTTTAGCACCAAATACACCCAAGAAAATGCGATAAAAAATCTTCAAGATTTGGTTTCAAAGAGACAAAGGTTGGAAGTATTAAGCTATAATGCTTTTATACAATCACTTCCATTATATTTCTAAATGAAAAAATGGCACTTAGAAGAGAACTGTGTGGATAGTAATAAAGCTTTTCTTAAAATTATTTCTTCCAATATTAATTATGACATTAAAAACATTGAAATTTTGTTTAAATTATCTTCTTTTGAATGTTGTGGCAAATTCAGTCAGTAAAAAAATCTGTCTTTGATGGCAAGTGGTTATTCAGACTTTTACTAAAAGGGCATTATTGCAAGCTATCCCGAGTGAGATGTGAGACAAGTTGTATGAACTCTCCAGCACTAATGAGCTAAGCGATAATGAGAATTATTAGGAATTCAAGAGATCAAAGCTACTGGATATTGATAGAGTTTAATATTTAACACATAATATTTAACAGTATCTAACCTGTATTTTACAGTATCTAATATCTACTAAACCTGAGCCAAGTTACAGGTCTAAGCAGAAATTCAAACACCAAATGCATTGGAGATACTGAGCACCTCTGTCAAAACTGCTGTTATTGGTCTGGAGTACAAAGTCTACTGAGCTTCAGCAAACTGTGCAAGCCTCCCACAGCACAACTGAGCATTAGTGTATCTGCAGTTTTGCAAGTTTGTCAGGGATGGTCACAAGGCCACTGAACACAAACATTTCTTTAATTTTGTGAGGCATGCTCCAGTGCGGGTGAATGTGCACTCTTCATCCAATGGAAGTGCTCTTATATTCTAACAAAAGTTATCTGAAAATAATAAACTGATGCTCTCTAAATAGCTTTTAGGCTATCACAGCTCACATGAATTCATGCACAGCCACGGCCTTACAAATCTTGCACTTTTTAACAAGTTTGGTCTTCTGAAAACTACTGTTAGAAAGAAGTAAAAACACTAAAGCGGAAAAGACTATGAAATCTGAATCTCCGGGAACATTTTCAGTAAACTCATTCTGCTAAAAAAAGAAGCACCTGCAAGCTGAACCCTTACTATTAAAAGTCATCCTCTTTCAAATCTTCCATTAACATTAAACTTGTGTTAGATACTTATCAACCTATTAAAATGTTGTATAATGGAAAAAAAAAGTAAAATAAATTTAGACAAGCAAGAAATTCTTTTCAAGAATTAAGAGGAAAACATTTATGTTTATAAAAAGTGAGTATCTTAAGGACCTGGTATTACCCCATACGCCTTGCATTATTTTGCATAAAAGGTTTTCATTGCAGCTAAGTTGGCACAAATTTAACACACATCAGCTGTTTTTTATTGTAGTTTGCAAAAGCTAAATCATTTTTCTAAGCTTTTTTTCCTTCTGAGATTTTAGCTGTCATGTTTCTGTTTGAACAGCAGATAGCAGTTATGATTATAAAAATGGGGCCACAAATTATTTTCTTTACAGGAATAAATAAGAAAAATTTATAATCTGAGCTGGCGGGAAGACCAGCTCCTTCTGCCTCTTGCGTTTCTGTGAAGAGAGGGTGTAAAGAAAAAAAGGAATTCCTGGAATTGATTTGTGCACGTAATTATGATTTTTTTTTTTTTTATTGGGCACAAAAATGGTGAAAAATATTCAAAGAATTCTAAAAACATGGAAGGGAGACTACCTGCTGCCAGCGAAGCGACAGATGAAACAATCTGCCTGCTAGGGGGAGTACCCTTCTGCTTCACCATCAGTGAAGGGTGGCTGTAACCCTCTCTTAGTTTGGAATAAGCCACTTCTGGACATACCTTGATGATGGTATGTCCAGAATCCTCTGATGAAGCTTCCTGTGTCTTTTGGTGTAGCAAAGCTTCCCTATCCATCTCCCCAGGCGAGAGCAGTCGCCATTTGGCTGATCACAGAATCACAGAACGGTTGAGGTTGGAAGGGGCCTCTAGAGATCATCCAGTCCAAGCCTCTGCTCCAGCAGGGGCACCTAGAGCACGGGGCACAGGGTGGCATCCAGGTGGGTTTGGAAGATCTCCAGAGAAGGAGACTCTACAACCTCTCTGGGTCATGGAGTCTTGCTACATCTTGATATCTGATATTAGTATCTGACTATTATCTGACATTAGTATCTGTATCTGACATTAGCAATACTAACACACTAACAAGGTAATATTTAGTGCTGATTAGAAGTATTTGGGTGAAACAATGTAAAACTAGCTATTGTTGCTCTGTTTGCTCAAAATATTTAAGCTGACACATTTCCCTTGAACATCTACTGTGGAAATTTGCACTGTACATAGAGTTTGGTCTGACTTGGGTTAAAAAAAAAACAACAAATTCCCAATCTCCTGTAAATTCTTCTTTGATGAAAAATCCCTGTGCATACCAGTATGTCACAGCAGTAAATCATTATAAGGGTGCAGGATTGTATTTCAGTACATATTTCTGTATAGTCTACAACTGGGCCTTACAAAGCAATTCATTTCCTTTTCCCAACTGTTTGTCTAGAATAAAACCTCCAGCACTGAAACCACAAAGGGACTGGAAAATAAATTCAAGCAACTTCCGTTATTTTTGAGGCATCTTTGGAAAACATCCAGGTGTTTCACACAATTAAATCCATAGCTTGGGGAAAGAGAAGGAATCACCATGCTTTTCCTCTTGACAATCTGTCAAGAATAAAGACTGGCTACAGATGTGAAAAACAAACATTTCACTAACCAGAAGACTGCTGTTTCCATAAGGTGACACTACAAAGCACTGAGGAAGTACTCATCTGATTTAATTTTAATTTACTTTGCTAAATTCTGTTAAATCTACCACAGTAGATTTGTTTGTTTTCTTTTTACAGGCTAGCAGATTTTGAAACAACTCTTCAAGACTTTTGGTAACTATCAAACCCAAAGCATTTGGCTTTAAAAGTCTAACTACTGTCTTACAAAAACAGATGATGATCCAGTTTACCTACTTATACAAGTTGTCAAATCAGTATCACACTAGAGAATGAGTAGGATTTAATTTATGTAGTAAACAGATGAACAAATCATTCTCACCATGTGAAATTCATATTCTAGTTGCGCTAGTGACTCAGCCTCTCAGGTAGCACATACCACTTTGCCTTAAAAAAGGGGTGAGTTTGGGGACTGACTGAAGGGAAGAAAAAAAGCTGCATACTTCATAAAGACTGCAACACAGTAAAAAACAGGGTCTGTCATGGAATGGTCACTTCTACTCGTCCGAAATTTTAAAATGCTCATAGCGAATCCTTAGGTAGGACTGAGATGACTCTTTCTTTAGGAACTATCATAAAATATGCTTGATAGTTTGATTTGATAAATAGTATGAGCTGTTGGTAGAGTGATGAAATACTCTGGGTGCAAGCTTCACTGATCTGAGAAGTGTATTTAATCCTTTCAGCCACACGCCCTGAAATGCAGCGGTGTCAAAACTATTTTGCGTCTCCCACCCCAACCAGTGGGATTTTTTAAAGACAAGTTTTGTACCTACAGTCTAGTTCATATAGTTTATTACTGAAACAAGTCAAACAACTAACCATTCCTAAGAAGCTTTGTTTTGTTCGATCTCTATTGATACTCTCAAAATGACAGATACAATACAAATAAATCCTGATTTTAAAAGGCTTAGAGTTACATCAGTCCACAGTGCTGCTCAGCACCTCCAAAAAGAAGTCACACTGATGACTCCTCAAGAGAAGGTCACGAAAACTAACAGCCTCGGTGACTGTTACTCTTTGCCATGTTCTCCCCATACTGAGACCCGCTCCCTCCCTTTAAAGGTGTTTGCGGAAGAGCTTTGGGAGGAACCGAGGAAACCACCCACCTTCCTGAGAGGTGCAAGGAGGCCAGGACCTCAAGGGCCTGGGGTGAAACAGACAGTGCAGGAGCAGAGTAAAATGCTCTGCAGAGTCTCTAGTGGCTTGTCAGAGGCTTAGGAATATGCAAGGAATCTCCACAGGTCCAATGCATGGAAGGTGCTACACATCCTGGCATGTGTAACTTTCCCTTCATCCTCCCCTCTGAGGCAGGGACTGTTGGTGCCTTTCCTGGCTGTCCTGCAGGAGGACCGACCGTGCCCATTCTGCAGAAGTGTGTGGCTGTCTGGAGCTGGATCCTGACCTTGCATGCACCAACCCCAGCCACCGCAGAGCCTCCATGGGAGCTGACGGCGGATGCGCACAAAGGACAGCGCACAGAGTCTCTGCAGCCATTCTCTGTCATTAGTGTAATGACAGCTCCTTTACTGGGGATGTGGCCTATTTTCTGCCTTTGACAAAAACAATTAGATATCCTTAAATAATCTTAGATAATCACTGTTTACCTTAATAAGAAGGTGCAACAATCGTGATAGATAGGACAAGCAGACTGACCAATGCTAATGTACCTTCTTGACTGATAAAGCATCAATACACTTATGTCTTCAGCTATAGGCTGGCTATTTTTCTATCATTGATCAGAAGTATAGAAACCCCATGAAAATCAAATTGTAATCTATGATTTGTATACAATTTAGCCATGATCACATGCTCTTAACAGCACCAGAGAAATCCGACTGTTTACAGACACATTTAAATTTATGGCAATTATTCTACATTTTAAATAAACAAGAAGAAAACCTTTCACTGAAAGATGAGTTCAGAGCATGAATATAATGCACTCTAATCTATGCACACTGACTCCACAACATTAATGGATCAGCCTTTCTACAGGTGTGGTTTCACGTTACCAGTAATCTGATCTAATTGCAGGCTACCCCTAAGATGGGAGGTCCTGTTCCCTCTCCCTTCCCCCTGACATTGCTCTAGGTTGAGGAGCTGCAGAACAAGTCAGATCAGCTTCCTAATCTGACAAAAAGACAAAAACAGTGGGTTTTTTTTTTTTTTTTGGTGGGTTACCTATGTTGACCACTCAATGAGATGATGCAAACAACAACCCAGGTCACTCCGCCTGCAAACCACGGCTAGAGCTCAGGCACAGGAGATGGTGGGAGCACAAAGTTGGGTGGGAAGGAAGAGAACCAGAATCTCCTGTTTCTGGGAAGCTGCACAGATGAAGCACATGTGGGACAACTGTCCTCTCAGTCAGTGCTTCCCTGGCAGCAGAGACCAACGCAGTTCTCACTCTTGCTTATCAGACTCTTTGCTGAGCTGACCCTGAGCACCAAGTTGATAAAAATTAACACAATTGAAAAAAAAAAAAAGAAAAAAAAAAAGAAAAAGAAAAACAGTCTACCTTCCCCTTTTCTCCCCTCATTCTTCCTCCACTGCCCTGCTTCCCCAGGGTAAGGCAATTTGCTCAGCTTACCTGGAGGAGGCCATTACCTGCTTTGTCAGTCTCAAGGGTGAGGAGTGCCTGGGTGCTCTCCCCCCTCTCTGGGGATGGTAGTAGTAGCAGAAAGGATAGGGCATATCCTCTAGGGACAATGCATTCATGAACTACTAAACTACTAGCTGCCTAGGATGTGACTCTGATTGCCCTAAAAGCAAAATGTAGCTTCATAGAAGCTCCTCAGGTAGTTCAATGCCTACAGAAATCTTGGCACGAACTTAAAGGAGGAAAATTATAGCATAATCAAAATGGTTAGAATATCTTAAAAGTCTTACCACTGAAACAGGTTCCATGGCCTCTTGCTTGATAGGGACTGGGTCAAACATTAGCATCTTTTTTATTCGGCTGTCTTAGTGCCTCTGATGTCCTGGTCTACAAGAGAAAGACAATGTTTTAGAAAGGTGCCGGAAAGTCCAGAATCCACTTTCTGAATTGGAGAAAACTTTCTATTTTGTCAGACTGAATATTTATCTATATTTAAGGTACCTTTTAAATTATTTGACAGCATTTCATTTAAGATATTTCAGCTAACACAGCTTAACTCTTTCCCAGTTGCCACTGAAGTCAAGGGACATCTTCTGTCTTTAACAGAAGTTAATTTGAATTTTTGCAGTGCACAGCAGCACACCAAGGCCGCAGTATTCTCAATTCTCACTTGCTGTCAGTGTGGAAAGCACCACACCACAGTTCAGACCATGTATTTTCCATCAACACTCCAACTTTATAACAACTCGTTTAGCTGACAGTGGAGTGAACTTGTTCTGGAGAGCCCGCCCCTCTCCTCAGGGTCTGGGCAGAAAAGCTGAAGCTATCGGGTACCAGTGGCACTGAAATCAGCGCAAAAGAAGGGTGATTAAACACGAGGGCTAATTTGGAGAGGTGCATGTGATGTGCTGCAGCGACCTCCCATAAGCCATACCTCAGTCATATCCCTGAAGGAATGGATTTACTGACAATGCAACAGCCATTTGTGCTAACTGAGCAAACCCAACACTTCAAAACAATCTGGAGGTTATTCCATGCAGCCTCAGGTGTTTCTTCCTATCAATTTTCTGCTTGTCCAACTGTAGCTTGTTCTGAAGTGCCTGAGATAAAAGCATGTAATGTAAAGCATGTTAGAGCTTGCACCTCTGCCATGGTCAGCTTGGAAAGAAACGTGAAGGAGAAGAGAAGAAAGAGGAGGAGGAGTCAGTTCTTCTGGGGTGGCCCAGAAAGAGCCCGGAGAAAAGCTGCGGGAAGAGAAGGGCCGCTGTCCCAATGACACGTGGGTGTTGATCAAGTCTTTAAAAACTACCTGGGATTAGGCATGCTATGAGCAAGTTCTGCTCATGCACCCTACCCTGCAAAGCTCTGCCTAGACACGGGGTAGGGTGCGAGGACATAGCACAGGCTCAGCTGCCACCAGCAGGTGGCACTGGAACGAAACCAATGCGAACACTCTGCCCACCCGCACAGGCCCACCCGAGGGCGGCGGCAGCGGGCACAGCACCATACCTAAGAACAACTCCTACCTGCAAATATTTTTTCAATTTTAAATTCTTACGGCCAGAACATTCTCCCAGAGATTTAAATTAAACATCTAAGATGTACCTGCTTCAAATTAGAACATTTCTAATAAGCCTACACTAATGAACAGTCTTGCAACATTTAATTGTCATGTGTGTTTATAGCTAAGGAATTGGTGAGAACTTCCAGAGTAAGATGGCATGAGTTTTTCTAAGTCAATCGTGGATTTATGTCTGTGAACAAACCCTGATGACTTACAGAAAAATATTACAACAGTATCCTATTTGAATACTGGAAACAAACCTGGTTAATTACTAAAAAGTAAATAAAAGTATCTTCATAACTCTTCTCACAAAAGTTAAAGGTTTGATAAAACCAAACTGCAAAAATAAAATGAAGAAAAAGAGTAGCTCAATAAGGTTTCCATTTTAAATTTAAAATATGCTTTTATTAAGTATTTTAAATATGTTGTAAGATGTTGAGAATGAACTACACTATTTTGCTTTGAATCTAGTCATTAAGTTTTTAACATTTCTGTTTTCAAGATGTGTATTTTAGATATTAAAAATGTCTACAGCAAAATGCAACCTTTTAGACCTCATATATAAGAATATGTAACTACTTGCTTTCGGGTTTCCAGAAACTTTCAATTTTTAGGTTAAATGTTCATAGATAAAGTGGCACACCAACTCTTTTAGCCAGTTAAAAGGAAGAAAGAAAGTAGTTCTAAGTAAGTCATCATGCTCCCAGGTTTTTCTTTCTGTCACTTTGTGGTTTTACAACTGGATTTTCTTCAGTTCAAGAGTTACTTCTTTTCTCCTTCTTCAAGAAAGTGTGTGAAAGACACTTGATATGCATTTCACATGTCACATTACACATTTGAGTGTTTCCTGAGAGGGCTCTAAATTACTGTGCAGGAGTTGGACTGACATTGAAAATAGAAAGTATACTGCACTGGGCAAAAGTGAAAGAATAGTTCTCAGTCTTTGTCAGATGCAGTCATCTAAGAACAGTAGAGGAAAATGTTACTTTTATTGCTGTTCCACAGTACAGAAATTGCGTATTCCTTTAACATGTATTACTCTTCAGAGGTAGGTTTCTCTCCCAGCTTGATAGTAAGTGGAAACAGATTTTCAAGAAAAGGAAAACAATTAATACATGGCACTCGGTTCTGTAGGTCCAGACTGGAGAGTCAGATCCTTACCCTGTGGAAACTGGTATAGCTGCTACACTTACTATAGTATAAGCCAGCTTTGGGTCGTCTGGCATTAAAATTTAGCTCAGAATGACACTTTCCCAAGACTGCAAACAAACCCACGAAACAGCCTTCTTTGTATTTAAAAAGAAGCCTTTGCAAATTGATTGCTTGGCCCTGTTCACTAGCAAGGGAATGCAGGCACACATGTGCGTGCACACACACACAAAGAAAGCGTGCTACTTCCAATTAAAAAAAAAAAAAAAAAAAGCTTACTAATCCAAAAATTCCCAATCTCTCTCTGCTAAATGTTTCAGAAGGGGGCAACAGGGAAAGTAAACAGTCTTATCTGTTTCTATTACAGAGGAATGAAAAACAGTTGGGTTCTACTGTACACACTTGATTTCATAATGTACTTGTTTGAAAGCCCATAAACTGTTTAGTAAATACAATTAATTACTGGAAAATTGAAGCACCAACTCTCATTCCTGAGGTGTCCCGAAAAAAAGAAGTGGGAAGAAAACAATATATTTATATTAAGTGTCCTAAAAAATACAGCCTTTGTCTTTCATATATTGTATAAACTGTTTTACATTAAAAGGTTTTTTTAATGTGGGTTAAAAAGATTTAAAGTGCACGTAATCTGAAACTAAATAATTAACTGCAATCCAGTAGGCAAACATTCCACCATCTTTTTTTTTTTTTTCTCTTCTCTCTGTTTCTGCTAACAAGCCACTCAGTTTTACTTTCTTGCCTCCTCCCATCGACTCCACCCTGTGGATCTCTGCCAAGGCAGTCCAACTTGTCCAAACAGGACATGGCTTTTGATAAGGTTTTGCTCACACCCTGTACTTCAGAAAGACAAATGAAGCAATTGGTTTTTGTATGCAAATAAGGACAGGTGCAAGGTAAAGTCCAGGCAAAGTCCCTCAGCACTTTCAGAGCTGAAGTCCAGCGAAAACAGCAAGCTAGAAAAATATAAACTCTGCCCCTTAATAATTAAAGGAACTATTTCTTTAAAGATCATCCAACATGCAGCAAATTATCTCTTCCAAGAGGAATATTTATCACCAGAATAGTTAATTTTCCTGTCCAGATTGCAGATTTCTTGACATTAATTCCCTGGTATGGTGTGATGGATGCAAGTAAATGAAAGCTTAAAGGTACTTATGTACTCCGACAATAAAGTTTTGCACAGATTATCTATTCTGGATGAAATGAGCGGAACAACTAAAGAAGGGCCCCAGACGACACATCTGTAGTGCGGAACAGCTGCAGAAGAGCAACTGCAGTGCAGCTACTGCAGGCTGCTCAGAGCACCTACCTTCAAGGTCCACCAGCTCTGAAGACCTGTTATGAAAGGAAAGGGTGGGGTGGAGGGCCCATCTTGACTAACTGCAAATCCTCCCTCCAGCACAGAGCTCTCTCCACCCCCTGGCAGAGCGGAGACCTGACACCACTGGCAATGGACACGGGGGTGGTGACGGTAACTTCTGTCCCTCTCCTGCACAAAGCCATGCGTGGAGCTTGTTTTCTCAATCCCTGTGCCTGGGGAAGCACAAGGAATGCTGCCCTATGGTACAGGGAGGCCTGGCAACTTCCAAGCAGTACTGCTACTGTTAGTATAACTACAAAATAACGTAATGACACCTGCTAAATCAGAGTTGCATGAGCATCCCCCACGAAGACGCTGCAGATCTATGCAGCGGCCAACGCAAGCAACGTGGCCAGAGTGCTTTGAGCCCTTTGAAACCTACTCTGCTGTTCTGAAACTGTTACTACTTCTGGCAGCCTCAAGCCTAACTTCCCCCTCATGTTAAGGAGAAGTGATATTCTGATATTATATCAGAAGGCTCCACTGATGAAATCCAAAGGGCAGGGAGGCTTTGTGCACCTGGCTGAGGAATCTTCTCCAGTGCAACCTCAAAAGGCAGTCAGATGTAGAAAAACAATGAGTTTCTGACAACAGGGCTCCCAGGAAGCGGTCAAAGACGTGTTTTCCAGAGCTGGCGACAGGATTTGTTGGCACTTACGGTACCAGTTGCTCATCAAGACCTGAGTCAGCAAAAAAAGCTCCATGGACTTTAATGGGAAGTAAGCAAATACTTAACGGCACTGGGCCTCAAAATAGCAGCAGGCAAAGAAATTCTCAAGTTCAGCACAGCCCTTGGATTCAGTCAAAGCAAACAAGAGCAGAGGAAGGAATGAAGGCCTGGACACAGCGCAGGGCAAAAGAAACACATCAGCCCCCCAAAAACACTAGTGGGAAAATTGTAAAGAACTAGCACAGCAAAAAAGAGTTTTCCTATGCAGCAGCCTCCTCTGATGGTTTATTCCCTGCATTTCCACTGGGAAACGGCAGTAACTATTAAAAATGTTAGAATATGGCTTTAAAAAAATAAAAGTGATATCAATGCAAGACATTATTTCAGCTAAAAGTTTTACTTTTTAGGTATAAAGAAAAATAATATTGTGATCAACAACAATATTTTATTTAGATTTCATTGAGTTGTGCCACTTAAAAATATCTCAAAATTCTAGAGAGAGCAATGTTGCATCTTAAAGGACTGGACTAGATGACCTTAAGAGGTCCACCTTACATTATTCTATGATTAATATGCTTTTAAATAAGAAACTTCAGTTCTTTTAATCAGAATTATTATTTTGTAAACCTTTATAGTCAAATGTTCCACTTCTGTGTGACAAAAATCTTTTTTTTTTTGTCCTTTCTGCATAGTAAGGAATCTCAGCTTATTTCTGTTTTTTATTGACCTGAAAATCTTTTACCTTTCTACTTTCAGAACTGCAAGTAAGCTGAAAAAATCTTGTATTTTGCACAATTGTGCATCCTAACTTTGCTGACGTCACTTTGTTTGACCTAGAACTATTCTGACATAATCATTTATCAGCTGTGTAGCAGGCTAATCAGTATTACGACAACACTTTTGCAGACTCGCTGAAGCTACATGCCTGCAAATGGACATCTTGTATGCAAAAGTTCTAGGCAAGAAGTCCATACAGTGCTCCTAAAACATGTCACTTCCACCAAGGAAACATGGACCCTATGTAAACCCTGTTCAATCCTCAGCTCTACATTTAGTGAACCTAAAGAGGGGTGAAAGAAAAGCTTCTGAGGCACCTCCGTTAGACAATACTCTCCCTTATCAGGGCTGCGTGCTGCCTGCTTTCCTGTCTCAAGCTACTGCTTAGAAGGAGAAACAGTCTAGTGAGGAGAAAAGATCAGATTTTGAAAACAAGTAAAGTATAAGAAAGAGTATGCCAGTCTTCCCCTTACAAATTGGACTTTGCTTTTTGTGTGTGGCTGTGGTTTTTTTTAAGGGGTTAATTTTGAAGATAATTTTACAGGGAAAATACAAAATCTTATTCATCACCTCTAAAGACAAATGAGAAAAAATACTGTTGCTAGTATACAGGGTTCTACTATGTGATCAAGCATATGAGACAGAGATTTAACAATTTTAACCGGATTGGGCAGAGGAAAGAAATTTCAAATCCTGAAGTAAGAAAGTATACATTTATAAATAATGGTGTAAGTTCACAATTTCAATCAGAATTTGAATGTAGGGCAGAGGCCCATGAACTTCTGCACGACTAAGGGAATGGAAGAGTATAGTGGGTACAGATGAGACTGCGATCAAAGCAGCTTAGACTCCTAGGAAATTCTGTCCTGCCTTTGTGTATAAAGGTTGTCGGTAAAACACTGACTGCATGAGGGGCACACAGCAGAGGTTTATTTTCCCTTGATTCTTACCTCATTTAGTATTTAAAAACCTGTTGTAGCTTTATTTTTCTAGTTGGTGGTTGCGAGCCTACACTTTTTTTTTTTTTTTACCTCAAGAGATTCCCACCATGGCTACCAAAACCACAAAAGCGAGCCTCAGATCAAGTGAGCTCTTAATAGGGAAGGGTTAAATCACTTCAGAAACCAGCTCTGCCAAACTTCATATTCTGGATTGGAAGCAACTAGCCTTGGAATGAAAACACAAAGCTTCAGTGCTGACAGAATAAAAGACCTTTAAAAGATCTCCTGTTAGCAGTGTTAATTAATATTAAAAAGTTGGTTTACAAGCTTGTTATAACTTTAATCTTGGTCTCAGATTTTGCAAGAGTTCTGGTTACTGAAAGTGTGAGCCACAATTTTTTTTTACATTTATGATTTACCACATTTACTGTAATTACACACTAGTTTTAAATATTAAACTATAGTTAGATGCAATACTTTTTTTTTGTCATTGGAAAAAAGTTTAAATATGATTGAAATCCTGTGTGTGCAAATTAACACCCCCAGAATTAGAAGATATTTACTCAGACTCTACTGGGTAGCCTCATGAACAGTACTCTAAAACAAACAGAAAAACAATTACGTAAAATAACCAAGAGCAACAAAAACAATGAATGAATAACTTACCAAAACTGTGTGGCCAAACACCACTTCCTATCTGGATTTCTGGAGGGAAAAGATACAAACTGATATAAGGACATGCACATATTCTGCACTTAGGAAAAACTACTTTTCATATATAATTAAGCACTTGAAAGAGGAAGTTTATAAAATACACATTTCTAATACGTCTTAAAAATGTAGTAGGACTTAGGGCACTTGCAATGAGCACAAACAACTGATATCTGGCATCTGAAAGAGCAGCTGCAAAAAACAAAAATGTTACTTAAAGAAATTAATGAAAGAAAAAAAAGAGTAGAAAAAAAGAGTGGAAGCATTTCTGTGTGTACACAAAACATGCATATTCCAGCACATCAGTGACAGAGAAGAAGAAATGGTCCATCTTGCATTTTCATCCGTGGCCTGATCCAAAGCCCATTGAAGTTAAGGCAACTCTTTCTCCTGGTTTCAATGAGCTTCGGCTAAGGTTCTCGGCTCTTCTTCAAACAGGCTCAAAGCAACAGAAAGACCTACGTTCTCTTTTTGAATTTTCTCCTGATGTTTCTCTATGCCTACCTGTCACAGGGAAGGGAGGAAAGCGAGGGACGAGGCAAACATAAAAATAGGAGTAAAAAATGAAAAAGATCATTTTTACTCCTTCAAATATTCCTTCAAAAATGCAAAACACAAACCATCCATACCTAGTCATTCCAAAGAGTGAGGCATCAGTGTCTCATTTTTTGTGTTGAATTTGGAAGACAGTGACGTCCCTAACCCAGATGATGAGGAAACTCATGTTCCTTCCAAGGTGCGAGCTCTGCGGGGGACGGGATGCGCGAGGCGCCCAAGGCGGGCGCGCAGCTGGGGTGGGACGCGGGCCGGCACTCCCGGAGACACGAGCCCGCGAAGGTGGCTTCTCGCAGGGCTCGTGCTGCCCTCGCACCGGTTCCCCGCCATGTCCGGCACCGCACGGGGCTATCCCAACCCGGCAGGCGTTTGAGCACACAAACCAGGCGGGCGCTTTTCCAGAGAGCCCAGCGCAAGTTTTTGGCAAAGCGGCTCTTTGGCTCACGCGCTGCCGGAGCAGAGCGGCCGCGCGCGCAAGGTTAACTCGGGCACGCGGCGACGGCGCAGGAGGCACCGCGGCCGCGCGGGCGAGACGGTGGCCGGGCGCGAGGGGCCCGGTGGGGCGGCCCAGGGCCCGGGACAGGAAAGCGCAGCACATATGCCACCAGGAATGCGTGACGCAAGCCCCAGCCTTGAAACAAAGAACAGGAAACAGCTCTGCTGGCCGCCGCGCGGCTGGGGGAAAGCGAGCGCAGCGCGAGGTTTGGGCGGCCCTCCCTGACCCCGCGCGGCCGCGGCGGCAGCTGGAGCCGCGCAGCACAACAAGGCTGGGTGGAGGTGTTTGTTCACTGGGTGTGAATAAAAACACGGCCCCGGCGCGCGCGGGGACCTGCCCTGTTTACAAACAGGCTCCCCTCGCGACGCCGGGCAGCGGGAGAGTTTGAGGCAGCGCCGTTCATGACGATTAATGGCCCTGGGAGCCGTTTGGTTATTTGGGGATTCACAGGGCGCCACATCATCGCTAGGGCGAGATGCTCCTTCTCATCAACAGGCAGCTCCTGGGCTCGCACAAGGTGCCTTCCTCATAAACCCCTGGGTCGGATCAGTGCAAGAGTAGCTTGCAAAATGGGACCATATTTCACTCCTCCTGCACAGGGTTAAGAGCTGAGGACCAAGACAACTCAGGGCACCTAGCAGCACCTTCCTAGCACATCACACACTTTGCATTTAGCTTTTCCATCAGTCTGTTTTGTGTACACTGGTCCTTTATTGTCTCTGGACCCAATTTACTGGGGGCATGATGCTCTTATTCCTGAAGCACCCAAAGAGCCCAATAAACGAAACCTTCAGGCTGGTGAGATGAGGCAGAGCAGAGGTATAACTTGTCCAAATGTCATATGTCAAAGTAACTTCAAAACTTGGTTTCCTTCAAATCTGTGGTTTCAATACTTCTTCTTACATACTTCAAACCATTTATATATACAAACACACCAGTCACCATGGGTCAGACATCTAATACTATCCAACAGAAGCATGTGTTACTGCAAAATAGATGACCTTGTATCAGAGTAACATTAATAACTGCTGTAGAGTTTAATAACTGAAGTTCAAGAAAGCGCATGAGATGACAACTGGCTAGTGTAAAACCTACAGACATGTGGGTGTATGTTTTATGATGATAGTATCAGTTCCTTACTTTCTTCATACTGAATATCTGTGAATATAAGTAATTTGGAGGTTGTATAACTCCTATCTTTAGTATCTTAAAACCTTGGACTAATCTCACAAACATTTACATCACTATTTATCTAAAGTCTTTTCCAGGTATTGCATAGGTGGACTCCTCATAGTACCTAGGGGCTGTCTTATACCTCTATTACTTAGATGCAATTTTGTCTAATTTCTCATGGAAGGAAGAGATCATTCAACATCTTATTTCTCTGCACTCACCCTCAGTCTCCCTTGTGGTCTGTGTCTGCAACGCATTACCTATTACCCACTGCATGCACAAGAATGAAGTATTTGCCTGCTTGCGCAAAAGTTTAAAAGGCCACTCAAGTCGCTTCCACATTTTTGTATTTTCATAGCAGACAAAAATATTATATCCTTAAGAATACAACAGGAAAGTTAGTTTGAAGCAAATCTCTTCTGGGTCAGGCAGGATTATCAAATCCAGATGTGGCTCCTCTCACACAAGCAGTTCCACAAGCAATTACCCAAAGACTTATCTTAGAAGTATTCTATGGAAAAACGACGAGTTAGCAGCCATTTAAACCTTTTGTTTCCAACGCAGGTAATGAACAGCTATGGATATCAGTTTAAATAAAGTGAAGCCCTCAGAGCTCTTCCATCAGCCCCGCAAATGTGGCTTTTCATAACAATAAAACATCCATGGCTGAGCCTTACAGGACACTTCCTGAATTCCCAGAGGCTGGGAAGTAAATAAGACGCAGCAGGCACTGCAGGTACAGCAGCTCCATGAGCAGGGGGGCACGCGAAGCAGTTTAACACAGCGTTTCAGCTCCTGAGCGACCAAACCGTTTGAACTATTCCACGGGAGAGGTACTGCTCCCGATCTGCCATATCCCAGTGGGGGCTCTTGCAAGTCGAGCCTTCCTCTTCCAGGGTTACCCCGGCTGTGCAAGACACATCTGACAAAGATCCAAAGCAAATACTCCTGTACCCGTTTAGGCTTTAAAAATAAAATAAAATAAAATAAAATAAAATAAAATAAAATAAAATAAAATAAAATAAAATAAAATAAAATAAAATAGCGTTCACGAAAAAAAAAACAACTAATTATCGTCCTTTGTGCCTGCTTCTAATCCATATTTAAGGGACAGTGCTCTCCTAGATACAACGCTTTTTAACGCCATCTATATCATAGTTAAATGGAGCTTAATTTCGACGGCAGTACGTGGGGCAAGTTTATTCCGAGCGCCGGCATCCCGGCCGGCCGCAGCCAGGGCTGCACCGGGCACGGGGCAGCGCTTGGGAGCTGCCGCCGAGACCCTCCTGGCAGCCCCCTCGAGC
>VZSV01000017.1:9794251-9834283 GCA_013398735.1 Nothocercus julius
TCCTTTCCTTTCCTTTCCTTTCCTTTCCTTTCCTTTCCTTTCCTTTCCTTTCCTTTCCTTTCCTTTCCTTTCCTTTCCTTTCCTTTCCTTTTCCCAATTCTTAAATCATGCAAGTGGGCCAGGTATGTCACCTATGCGTGTCACCTGCCACCCATGCCACAGAGGCACTCTACCCAGAAGGGCCCCGTTCCCACTGAAGAAACTGTAAGTGTTAAAATCCATGGAGTGACATTGCCTTTCGGCAGATTTCGCAGGAGCCTTGGTGAGGAATGAGCTGTGGATCTAAGGCTGGTTGTCCCACCCTTGGGCTCTCCTCCTGGCCAGGGATGCACAGCTGGAGCTGGGAAGTCTTGAACCCTGTCCAGGCACAGCTCCCGGTGCTCCCAGAGCTGTGCAGGTAATAGGGAAGCCATGGTCCCATGGAACTCATGTTGAAGGACAGGGAAATGGTGTTCACAGCTGGGCAAGCTGTACTTTTGAGGGCATTTTACGTGAATGGAGTGGCACAAGAACAGTGACGTGCACAATGACAATGTGGGAACAAAATTTGTCCCCAAGACTCTGCTTGCTGCTTGAGACAGGAGTGTCAGGGGAGCGCACTGCACGTACAGCTTCTGAAAGGGAAGCTACTTACTCACCCAAGGATAGACAGAGGAACTTAGCTTGGGAAATTGTTTAAAAAAAATACCGGGCTACTGTCTCAACTGCATAACTTAGATAAGTCTGCCACTAATTTGCCACATAGAGCTTATAATTATTTTATATTCATTATGGAAAGCTTCTCAATTGAATAAGATACCAAGAAACAAAAACAAAAAGCACATTCAGCCCTTGGCAAGGCCCAGAACTGCAGGTGAGAATTGTGTCAGCAGGTGAAAAAAAGCCAGCGATGCTCTTGCTCTCTGTGGACGGAGAGGTGCCCCGTGGCACCCTGAACACGTCTGCTCTTGTGGTAGGAGCAGAGCATCTCCAGCTCCTGAGAATCATGTTGTGTATTTAAGTGTCTACAGAGGACCCTAACTTAACAAACCTCTTTTTGCACATTTTGGTGGTTGTCATTTTTCTTCTCTTTGGTTATTATCTTAGTCAATAGCCAAAGCAAAGAGGGGAGAGAAGAGGACCAGGGGAAATGTTTTTAAGCACTGCTGTGTACAGACATGTGTTCAGTCTGTGTCTTCTTACTTGTAGGATGTTTTAATGCATCCCTTGACTTACTTTACCCGTCTGTATGGCTTTAAAAAGTGAGGTAAGACACCAGTTTGAAGCCCCGAAGGGTATGACTCAGTGACACAACAATAAATTGTAGCATTGCCTGCTAAGCAATTACACTGTATCATGTCACAACAAGGTATTGTTGAAATATTATCATGTAGCTCTTAAAGTATGATTTTTTTTTATTACATGTCTATAAAATAGAGTTGTGATCTTAGAACATACGTATGGGCAAAAAAAACATTGCATTAGGGCTGTGAAAGAGAGCTGCATTTTTCTTATATGAACGTGCTTGAGATAAAGTAGATGTGTCCCAGTTTTGTGCTCATACTCTGGTGAACTAGCACTGGTTACACAGGTAACTGAAACCCTTAAGTCCAGGGCAGAATTGTCTGGATGCCACACTGTGAAATGCAGAAATATTTAGCAGTAATAAGTCATGCTGCTGCTCCTGGTATAGTCAGTGGGTTTTCATGTTAACTGTTACTTAGTTCTGTCCTCAGATTAACCTGTTTCAGTTCATTATAATTTGACTGTGTTCTGTCACATTGGTTCTGTATTAGCAAATGTGAAAGGATTGGGAATGATACTTTTGCTCTGTAAAGAGAAATCCTACACCTGTCAACATTTCTTTGGCTTCCTGTGTTTGGCCTGCACACTTTGACGAATTCAAAATTTGAAGGGGTGCTCAAAGTATCAGTGAGCAGAATCTCATGGGTTTCAATGGGAATTGAAAATCCAGAGGGGATAAAGGAGGGGCACAGAGCGCCCTTATGGCTAGCAGAACTAGCAGTTTTACCCAGGCCTGGGTGCATTTCCAGATCAAAGGGCTGGTTGATGGCAGCCTTTAGCATCTCCCAGCTCAGCACTTCCTCCATCTCAGCTCTGCTCATCATCCCAGGAACATGTCAGACATTGACATGCTTAATGCCTTCCTTTTCAGAACCAAAGGAAAAGCTGTGATACATGTCCCCTGGTATGGAAAGAATAGGGTATTGCTGGGGTCTCCTTTGGTCTGTAGCCCATGGGATGAGTCCTTGTCATGAGATGGAGGGTTTGACGTGGCGTCACTAAACTATTTCTGGAATGAAAGATTGGAAAGAGAGGTCATCACATAGCTAGCAATATTCATTGCTAGTGTTAAACTGCTCACATCAAGGAAAAAACATGAATTTCGCACTTCAGATTGTACACTAGTATTTTTTTTTTTTGCATGCTGGTAGAGTAACACCATAGGCCAGCGTTATAATTCCAAACTTTCCTAATGTGGAAATTGAGCTGGTAGGAGTTCAAATGATTTGCAGGCTTAGGTATGTCAGCAGCTCAGTCACAGACATACCTGAGCTGGTTTTAAACTCGTCGGTGTGGATACTGGCAGCAACCCAACCGTGGTAGCATGGGCCTCAGAGTGGGCCGGAGAACGTGCCCAGAAAGCTGGGTGAGTGCTGCCGTGGTCAGGCTGGCCTGAGCGCTACGGCTAGACTGCTGCCGCTGCCCAAGCTAGCTAATGGAAAGCTGGCCTGGCTCCGTGCCGGCGCCATGGCAGGGAGCTCGGCCGCTCTATGGACACAGCCGCCGGCGAAGAACCTGGCTCGGGGCTGTCCTCTGGCAGGGAGCTCCTGCCGCCCTGGGGGCCAAGTGGGTTGAGTCCCCGTGGTAGACCTTCCTAGGTACTGTTACTCGACCCTCACCCTGCAGCGAAAAACAAGACCCGCTTATATTACACTGACATTTCCCCCGTTGTGGTGGTCGGCCCCCTTCCCATAGCCGCTTAGGCACGCCAATAACACGTGAGTCAAACGTGTGTTTGAGTAACTGGGGCTGCATTGCTCAGAGCAGGGGTAGGAAGGCGGCGTGCGGCCCAGGTCCACCTCACGGGCGTGTGGGGAGGATCCCGTCGGCGGAGCTGGGTTGAGGCCGGCGTTGAGGTGCTTGGAGCCTCCTCCCTGCCCGCCCCAGCCACCACAGCGGGCCTGGGCAGCTGCTGGACCTGCTCACCCCTGAGATGAATTCTCCTTCGGAGCAGAGACAAATTTGAGACACCGCAACACAGGGCTCTTTTGTGCTCGCTGCCTTGCGCAAGGAGGGCTGGCCGGCTGCTCTTTTCAGTCAAAACACCACCTAGGCACTCATGACCGCTTTTAATGATAAGGCAGCCCTCCAAGGGTCAGCCCCCTAGTCCTTAGCAGCAATCAGAACTACAGGGAAAGCCTTGGTGGGGGTTCAGATCTGTTTGGATGGGATGATATCTTTGAGAACAAGCCCATTTCTGTTGCAGTTGTAACAGGTACTGGTGGCTGCTGAGCTTGGATTTCATTATTTGAGGTGTAGAAAGATTGCTATTTTAACTATATAGGTTCAAGATTTGTTTCAGGAAGATGTGAGATTTCCAAAGCGTAAAGAATAGTAGCAATTTTAACACTAACATTTGGCCAGAGACTCAATTCTGAATTTATGCTGGTGTGAGCTTTGAGTAACTGTGGATATTGGTATAATTGAGATCACAGTCTGGTGATCTGTGCAGATGTTCTGTCTCTTCTTATTGGCCTTGAGCTTTACTGTTGCACAATTTTAGGAACTACATTTTCCTGAACACTGGGGCTGGATTTTTTTGGTGTGTAGAACAGGAAATGGAAAGATGATGTGATTTGCCCATACAACAACAACAACCTATGCATTCACTAGTGTGGCTATAAAAGTTGTGTTGCTTACCCAAATGCCCAAATAAGCTATGAAAGTCTTGACTCAACGGGAAGTCCAGAGAAATTATTTTACTCTTTGCTATCCTCAAAAATCTTGATTGTTGTACTTAGACAGAAAGTCAAACCCGTAATCAATGAAATCAATCAATTACTGTATCAAAAATAATACAGATGTGTTGATTTATGTCAATTTATGTTGAAATTCGTATTATGTAAAAGTTGCAAGTGAGTTTGATCAGACAACTCAAAGGATGCAATGTCAAATTCTTCCTAGTATAAAAATATGACTTGGATCTGCCAGGAGATATGTAAGGTTAATATATCTATGGTCACCTTTTATTATTTGTTTGCTTGGCTATAGGAAAACAGATCAATCTTAAAAAAAT
Organism: Nothocercus julius; assembly: GCA_013398735.1. Lineage (NCBI taxonomy): Eukaryota > Metazoa > Chordata > Aves > Tinamiformes > Tinamidae > Nothocercus > Nothocercus julius. The sequence continues at coordinate 9,798,552 of VZSV01000017.1, forward strand.
CTGTTAAATTTTTGGTCATAGATCACAGTTTTTTTTGTGTCCTTCTAACAGAGCAGAGGAACAAGTTTTGGTTTAATTTGAGATTGAGAGGTATCTAAAAAAAAAACAACAAAAAAAGCAGAAGCTAACGCATTTTTTGCAATATTTTTCTCTGCTTTCGTATTTGAGAAGTTTGTTTACTTGAATGGCTTAGAACATACAGTCAGAAATCCAGAGTCAAATTCAGATCTGACATAACTCCGTTGACTTACTGGAATTTCCACAGTAACAAATGAATCATAATGTCCAATATTGAAAAACAGTCTCCAAAGGCAAGCAATTTTGGGAAACAATTTTTTTTTTTTTAATGCAAATCTGGTATTGCAAGAAAAATATATACTAATATTTTTAGAAATTAAGATTGAAAAATACTCTTTAATGTCATTAAATACTGAATGATTAGCACCTTTCTCAGAGAGAAAAGTGAAACCCTAAGCCCAGAGAGGCTGTTGAATCTCTGTCCCTGGAGGTTTTCAAGATCTGACTGGACAAACCCTGGAGCAATCTGGTTTGAATTCAGTTCTGGAGCTGCTTTGAGCAAGATGTTGGACTGAATGACCTTCTGAGGTCCTTTCCAACCTGAGCCACACAGTGATTCTGGGATGCTACATAAGTGCCACTCTTAGGGGAAGATGAGGATTGTTATGCGCTTCAAAATCAGTTTGATGGCAGCTACTACCTATAAAAAATTGTATTTGTTAAAAATAAAACTTGAATTAAAATGAATTGCAAGTTAAAATTGATGTAATTTAGACAATAGCAGCAAAGTAAAGCAACAGCTAATGGGTGTCATGTTTCTTACTTGTATGTAGTACTAGGTACTTCAGCAAGAACACTATTCTGTTTTTACCAGCAGATACCATCACTTTTTATTATTTTTTTCATTTACTGTATATTATAAATATTAAAACTAGGTGTTATTAATATTAAAAGAGGTGTTAGGGAAAATACAGATGCATATTTTTCCTTACAGCAACATGTCTAATTTTCTGGCCACTGTTCCTGTCTTCATGATACTTCCAAGTTACATTTGTAATCAGTGTTGTTTAGAATTTCAAAGTATCAATAAAAAAGATGAATGGTCTGGATGATATAAACTAATGGATGAAATATACTCTTCTAATCTGTAATGTAATACTTTGCCTCCTACAGAGACAGCTAGTAATGCCAACATTGATCTACCATTGATCATAAATAAAAGTTATTTGACATAAAAAGTTAGATTACATCCGAGATATGCAATTTCTATAGCGAGGAATACTTATCTTCCTATCTCAGGGCTCATAAATTAATGAGTGATTATACCTGTTAGAAAACTATTGCTTTGACCACCAGTACCTTGCACTTCCCGCTACAGTGAGAAGCATATATGAAATTTCACTATTGTAGTATGGGCTGAGACAGTACAGCCAGCAGAAACTCGAGATGATGATTATCTTGTAGGTCTGGTTTTTCATCCTTGCTAGGGTGTGTTACCTTAATAAGTAAGCCAAATAATTACTTATTTACAGATTTAGCAAACGGTAAGGTCACACAGGCATTTCTGAGCAAGGAACCACACTGAAGACAACTGATTGGTTAAAGTAGCCTGAATTTCTTTGAAATAATCTGATAATAGCTGAATTCCAGCAAAATCTTTGGGACAGTTAAAGAAACGATGGAATAATAGGAGGGGATATGGCATTCAGAACATCCAGGGTGCTAAATAAGTATACTATCTGCAGTTTAATTTGTTGTTCAGGATTTGACTGAGAAATATTAAAATGATAATAGATATTAAATATATTAAAATTATGTGGAAGCAAAAAAAGCTGTGTGACAGTATGTGCGGATCTCAATTTTGGTAACAGTTTTTCAATACAAAAGGAAAAGCATTTACACAGTGTGTTTCCTCAAAGATTGTATAGCATTTTATATAAATCCGTTGAAAACGGCATCAGAGAAGCTTTCTTCAGACTAAGCTTTGAGGGAAGACCTACATTTTTGTTCCTTCTTAGGCCTCCCTAGCTATTCTACAACAATCAATGTCTGTATTGTATTTACAAAAAATGCTAGGTCCTTTCATTAGTTTCAACTTTTCAATTAACATATCAAGACACTTTCAAATGAATCAGATTGTCAAAAAATGGGTGAGTTGGTACATTGCAGAAATTCTTTTTCCCTAACGTTTGCACAAGTGTTGGAGTCACTGCCACATTAGCAGCCTTATCCGCCCTGGATCATTTTAATATCCCCCTTTATATTTACATAAACTCTGTGTTTTTAATATGCAAATATAATGGATCTGTATCTGTCCCATTTTACATAATTTAGGAAAACTCCACTAATGTAAGTGGACTAACTGTAAACTTACTTAGAATATATTAAGCGGGATCAGAGGCTCTACTGCAAGTACAGTAGCATGTATGTAGCTCACAAATATTTGAATAATTGCAGAATAACTAAATGGTCTTTGTTTGCATGGTTAGAAACTACACATGGATTAAAGCCCCAGTGTCACTATTTGAGGAGCTGTGAAACATAAAGCTGGGATGACAGGTACATGCAAATAAACAGGAAAGATGAAGCAAGTTCTGTTCATGAAATCTGCCTACCTATATTGCTGTGTTATGTTAATTACTTCTTATTCACTTCCTGTCCTAAATGACGGTGTCCTATCTCTCCGTCCTGTTAAATACTCTTCTTGTTTCAATATAGAAGCAGCATCTGTAAAAGGAGCATTTGTAGTAGTTGCTAAAAAAGATGAGACTACAACTGACACTAGTTTAAATGAAAAACATCTAGGCATCTTATATGCCTGTGTTGCAGGAAATCTCTAATGTCTCCTTCTTCCCAAATCTCGATGCTCAGCATCACGTACTCAGCTAAGGGAATTTGTCTTTGCTGTACTCCTGTGAAAAGGGGACACATCATCGGCCTTTCATTCATGGGAAGCGAAGGCAATATTAGCATGTAAAGGTGAAAATTACAGCATTTAAATCAGTAAATTTTATGTGAGGCTTTCAAATATCCCACTCAGTTTTGAAATGTGTAATTAGACTCTGATGTTTCAGCAAGTCAAGAGCTGAACAGGTTTCTTTCAAACATTGGGAGATTGCACATAAATCAGTGAACCATCCTTTCTCTTCTTACATACTGGTGTCTGTTTTGAGTTCAATTTTATTTAGAAGAGCAATAGAAAATTTACATATTTCAAGGCCGGTGAAATTTTCTTAGTCTTTTCCAAAATTATGAAAATGGTGGTGGCAAAGCCCAAACACGTTTCAGCGTTCACAGGTTGGTTTGGAGACTCCTCTTCCCCCACAGAATGATCGAGACATACCCATGAGTAACAGGGAAATGTCTGAGGACATGCAGCATGCCACCATGGTTAGGTAATCCTGCTCGGAGTGAGCTCGGAGCAAGCTGGTGTGCCTTCAGCTGCCTCTTGCCCTCTTCCGCCTCAGGTCTCGGGCACGGAGGAGCTGTAGCAGCACATCACTTGTGCCGAGGTGGGATGATTCCTCTTTCTGCAGTGAAGACAAACGTGTTGTGGCTTCATTCAGTTTTTTCAGAAAGGAGGAACAAAAATCATGCTGCAAGTCAATGGATCATGAGTGTCCAAGGCACTGCAGCACTTTGGAACACTTTGCTGCATTTCTACTTCAGCTGCTGCTATCTCAGGTCTGCCACCACTTTTCCCTTAATTGTGGAGTGACTGTACGTGTTGCCATCTCTTGACGTCTGAACAAAATCTGCTGTTCTCCATTCTGTATTTTTGACGAACTCCCTATGACTAGTTTCACACAATCGGTCCCAGATGCCTCAGACATGCTGGATCCTTATGGGTCTGAGGGAAACTACATAGACTCCAAGATCTGGAGTGAGGTATGAAGGGCACCTTTCTCTCTGCACAGCTCATGCTGAATCCTCTCTTCTCTGTATGCTTCTTATTTGAGGATGTTACTGTCCCTCCTGCCATCCCTGCCCTTGCCTCTGCAAATTTGGGTTATATAACTTCATGAGGCTGAATTCCAGTATCTATAGTAACATTTAAACAGAAATAAAACAGTTACCAAAACAGGAAAAAGTTACTGAAAACTATCCAGGAGTGAGATCTTACCTCTCCTGGGTCACACAGACAGCACAACAGGGCTTGCTGGGTCTACATAAACCATAGATTAAATCCTTACCCCTATACTCTTCTTTCACAGCATGCAGGAGAGGTGGAACAGAGGAAAAGCTCTTCGCAAACCCCAGTTCCAGGAAGGAGAGGTTTTACTTGGAAGAGGAAGCAGGGCTGACAGCTGCATGGCTGCTCTCCAAGGATCCTTTCAGAAACTTGGTATGAGGAATGGGAGTGGGCCATGGGCATGCTCATTATGGCTGGGCTTTAAAGTTTATAGGTGCTCAAGATGTACCTGCTGAGGCGTCTTCTGCACTGTCTAGATTACACTGGACTGCACTGTGTAGCAGAGAAAACCCAGATGAGGAGAAGACAACGATGGATTTGAAGTCAATCTTACTCTTTCTGCACCAAAACTCACTCTCTTCATGTTCATGCTGGATTCATTTGTCAATAGCAAAGTTACCTACCAAAAAACTCCTTCAGCAAAATCTTTTGCTGGGACATGGTCAAAGCAGATTTATGTCAATGGCGAAAATTTCACCTTTGGTGGGCAGTTGTGTAAAGATATCATCACAGCAATCTGCTGCAGCAATTCTGCAACTTATTTTTAAGTATTTGCGAATGCCCAGTTTTCTTCCTTGAGCACAACAAGGTGTCCATTTACATCTCTTCATGCTTATTCATTCTGTGCATATGCTTGCATGGGGCACTCGTGCTGTGTTTATTTCTGCAGGCATTCGAGCTGCTCTGTCATCTCACTGGTGCATACAGGATCCAAAATGTTCCCTTGGCCTTGGTCCACTGGGTCTGTTGCAATCCCTTCTTTTTATGAAGCCTTTGGCAAAGCACATCAGAGGAGGACAACGTGTCATGAATTCTTCTAATAAAAGAAAATACTGCAGCCATACTATGCAGCCATATATTGCATGAAGAGTTGCAAATGTACAGTTTTGGGATCAGGGAGCTGCCAGTAATTTACAGAAGATATATATTTTTCACAGATAACCCTAACAGGTTTATTCAGCAGAACATTTCAAAACTTACTGAAAATGGTTAGTACTTGTCAAGTAATTTACAACATTTTTTTTTCCCCTCATATCTGATTTTTTTGGCATTTGAAAAGAAAACATGATTTAATTGCTGGATTATATTCTGGTGCAAAACTAAGTCTCTTTTTGGAGTGTGCTTGCAATAGTTAAGAAGTATAAATTCAGAATAGGGCAACCTCATATCACATTTTTTAATTATTGGGTTTAACAGTTGGAAACAAAATCTTTCAGTTATTTATAATGTAAAATGAAAATAAGTAAAATGCTTAAACTCAAGCAGGTAGCTTTAAGGAAGTGTTAGTTTAAAAATTATGACATTTAGATAAAATAATATCTAGAGATAACAGTTCAAAATCAGTTGAATTTTATTGCTTTGGGGAAAATAGATGATTTTTAAAAAGCTAATGGACATCTTTTCTCACTAATGGCTGTATACTTCCTGCAAAATTGCTGCTAACTCTCCAGTCTTCCCACAGATCATCACAAAGATAAGCTTTGGTCCTTTCGAGCTGTTCTAGGAAACAAGCCCTTGAGAGACTTACACACATATATATATACATATAAATATATATGAAGCTTTAAGTCTCTCAAGTCTCTGTAAATATATACACGTGTATATATAAACACACACAGACACTATCAACTTAGAGAAGTCCTCAGTTACACACATTTCCACAGTATTCTCAAACCCAGAACTTACTCTGTTAACAAATTTATTTTAAGTTACAAAAGTGATTACTAAAAAGGTCACTGATTTATTTAAACTTTTTTAGCAACCATGATTACGGCTGGGGAAGAGAGTAAAAGGTAAATGGAAAAGGAATCCAATGTGGAATATTCTGGCCACAAAGTAATAAACATGACTGCAAGTGCACAAAAAGGCAAACTAAATCTAATGCTTTTGGTGGGTAATGAAGAGCTGAGGGGATCAGAAATTTTGGAGTGGAAAATCAACATAAACACCCATGGGTAAGACATAGCAGCAAAAGCCCATTTCCCACAGAAGTCCCATTTATATCTTTATGTTGGAGTTAATGCTGTTAGCAGCAATTTCAGTGGCTTACTCTAGAAGGGAGAATTTCATTCTTTGTGGTTTAGTAAGTCTCCTGGATTCTGCACAGACGTATGTAAGTGCCTAATGTAATATACTGCAAACACACCTGGTGTAAAAACTAGCAATGTGTAAACTTAAAAGTCCTTGCTGGAGAGGTTAGGCAGAATTGGGACCTAAGCAAAAAAATGCAAGACATTAAGAATACCTCATAAGATCTATTTTTAAGCATATGTCAGCAGTACTAGAGTAGTCCGCATGCACATTGGGACTTAGATATTCAAAGCACTGTATAAACAATGGTCCAGATGCAAGTTGTCAGGATTCCCTACATCTTTTAATTTCATTTCCCCTGAAGTTAAAAGGGCTGCTTTGGTGGGGTTGCAGAAATGTGGCCATTCACTAAATTTTATGCATGACAGAATTACTTGTATTATTGTTTACAGATGAAGCAGACTGCTGAGGTAAGAACCAAATATTTGCTTTTTTTGTTTGTTTATTTTCTGTTGGTAAGTAAATGAACAAAGCTAGGAGAAAACACCTGAATCAATCAAACGAGTCATTCTTGCACAACTCTGTAGCTATGCACGCATCAGCAAGGCAAGTTGCCGTCCAAGCTTTCTCACTCTAAAAGTCCAGCTAAATGGGGACGCAGCATGCAGTTTGGGAAGCCTGGAAGCAGAGGCAAAAAAAGGTCGATTAGATTTTCTTTTGTTCTTTAAAGATCCTGTTCAAGGAAGATCTGAGCCAATAGGGTCACTGAGAGGCTATTGCACCTTCAGTGGAAAGGATTATGCAAGGTCCATTTCTCTTGGAAGGGGGCCAGAATTTTTTAAGCCTCGTTTGTGGTAGGCGTTGCTTGAACATTGCTGTGTAGCCAAGCAAGCATCATCTGCTCCAGCAAGATGCTGCAACAACTTTGTATTTTCTTTGTGGCATCTTCCCCCTCTCAAATGATGGACTATTAATTGGGGTGCTTTGTAGAAAGGAAAGAATTCAAGATTTGAAAGCATTTTCTGTGAACTGTGTTAAAGTCTATCTGCCCATCAGCATCCTGACTTTTCAGGCTGAGCTGATTGCTTTTGAAGTACTTGCCCTTCCACCCCCTCTTCTTTTTCTTCTTTTTGTTTTCTATAATTTGATTTATTACTTAAGCTTCTGTCAGTTTTACAGAGTAGCACTTCCATATAGGTAGATAAGGAAAATACAGGAAAACAAGAGTTCTTTCACCGTTAAAAATGCATGGCATATCCCAGTGGGTAGTGGAAAACAAAATACACAGAAATTCAGTAGAAGAAATAGATGGAAAAGATTCAAATACAGCTGTTCTTCCTTCTTGCTTTCAGCAAAATCTTGAGCTCTCATTTCACACAATTCATTTTTTTGAGCTCTTATTTCACAAATCACACACAAAAAAAAACATGATTCAGGCTGGACTCCCTGCTAACTTCAGTTCAGTTTCATCAAGAAATTATTTGCCTCTGTGAATTTTACAGAATACAAGCTCGAGTGAGCCAAGTGATAACTTTAATTGGGAGAAAGCAAAGCCAGGCAAGGTTCCCCTTCCAAGCCAGTGCTTGGCACACTGAAGCCCCCTGAAAACTGTGTTTCTCCGGGAGGGGATCTCTGGAATTCTTGCCATCTATGTTCAACTCATTCAGACTGAGATCTTAAAATTGGCTTCCTTCAATTGAGTTTTGTTGTGTGCTTGGCATGCTCTCACACCCAAACCTCCCATCTGCAGCCTGCACCTGCATTGCACAATATTTAACTCTGAGAACTCTGAACTTCCTGGACCATTAAGGTGCCTTTTGGCAGCTTGCTGGCCAGGGCTGTTGCTTGCTGTACAAAAGACAGAGGCAGTAAACAATGCAGATTTTCAGTTTCCTCAGTTTTTCTTCTGCTCATTGAAAAAAGAGCTCCTCTTCAGCGTGCTGCAGCATTTCCATGGCATGAATCGTGGCATGTGAAGGGCAGGGCACAGCATTTGCAATCTGAACCTAAAATGTGATCGCTCTGCAGTCTTCCTGTAGTTTTTTCTGCGCACCTGCAAAATGAGTGGGGCATATATTGATACCTTTACTGCCCCCCCCCCCCAAAAAAAAAAAAAAATCTGCTATCAGTTACAGAACTGTTTGCAAAAGATTAAATCCTTTCCGACAGGCAGTATTCAGGAGCCCTGTGCAACTTCTGCTATGCCGTAGCTGGTATGTCCCTCTCCCCCGCTAATGGGGACTTTAGCAGATGACAGACTAGAGACACCACGTGTATTTGCCCAGGGATTTCTGAACTACATCACACCAACAATTATTCACCTTGGTTTTATAGTCATACTTCTCCCTCCATGGTCTTGTGGGTGTCTTCAATGCTCTGAAGGCTAGATATGGCTCTAGAAAAAAATACCCTGTGGAGTTCGAAGAGCATACATGTGTCTGGTGAGCCGAATACATTGCTACTAACACCAAATGGTTAAATAGGAAGAACTAGTTCCTAAAGATTATAAAATTTGGTGTGTGCGTATGCACACCCAACTACGCATATGTGCGTATACAAACGCAGATACAGGGATACTTATTTACAGTGGCTTTGTTAGCTTGTGAACTTGAAGGTCCTTGGCCAGGTGTCTCTGGATGGGGGATGGCCAGAGCTCTGCTCTGCACCAGACGGTGTTTTTGGAGGGCTCTGCTTGTGTTTGGCTGTCCTGGCAATCCTGCCATAGTTTAAATGGAAAACATTTGCTTTTGCTCATATAGCTTCTTTGCCCCTCCCCGTAGCAGAAACTCCATTTCTGCTACAACTCTGCCTCCACTGGGGTTTGATTGATTCCCTAACAGTGAGGACCAGCCTGAACCCCTTTGGACCCTGCACTTCTTTGAGCTGGGTCTTGGGGGTTAGCTGACATAAACAGGTAGTCCTGTTCCAGGCAATTCTCTCTGAGTTTGCACTTTTTATTGCCAGTCAAAGATAAAGACTGGCAAACAAATAATAACCTGTATCAAACAGTTACTGAGATATTTGCTGGTAACAAGAAGAGAGATGTTTGTCAAAAGAGGCATGGCTTAACAGTTTTAACATAGACCGTGATTGAGGATCTTCTGTATTCTTCTTGTGGCTTTGACAGTGATTACCCATCTGTCTTTTGACAGGCCATCTATTTTCTGTGTGCTTCTATCTACTTTATATGAAATGGGCAAGGCAGAGTTTTACTTACTTTGTAAGAGTCAGAATTAGCTGCTGCTTACAAAACAGTGCCAAAATATAAAAACACCAATCATCCATCTCATCTCTCTTTGGTTTTCTGAATTTTATCTGACATTCTTTCAGAGACATGTTCTGCATTCAGTGGAGACGAGATCTCTGCTTGTTTTTCCATGAAAAAGGTTTCTCTCAGGAGCAAGTTTCCCCTTTCTAGTCTTCATAGAGACTTTTTGTATATTTTACATGGCTAAGATGAAGTGAAATCAATCCTATCCTGAATGCTAACACATACATTTAGTGTTGTTTATACATCGTACAAAGAAGAGAGACTTTATACATCACACCTCTGATCTCTGAAATGGAAAGGACTCTGTGAATGAGAGGGATCAGTCACAGTTTCACAAGGAAATGCCCGGAAAAGAAAGATTCTAAATCAAATGAGAAACAAAAGACTTAGTGTTTTGGTATAGCAGAGGCATCCTCATGAGTGACGAGGGATGTGTTACTGGGCTACTTGGAAATTTAGGAATGGACTGGGGACATTGGCTCATGAAATGCTTCAAAAACTCATGTGACTGCCTAGGGAAGAGAAGATATAGGACAAGAAAAATAATAATTATAGTTGTTATCATTAATATGTAGTAAAGCCAGTGCAATACCTCACTACTCCCTCAGGAAACTGAACAAGGGAGAGGGCTCTGGGCTGTCACTCCGAGTGGACCAGTAGCGAGTTAGTGCTCAGAAGTGATCTCAGCTGCAGAAGGCAAAGTGCCAGCTGTGTTACAAATGCTGTCTCCTTTGCCAAATGATCTCTTTGGCAGCATTGGTGTCAGCAAAGCAAAACAAAACCTAATGACATTGCAGAAGGAATGGCAGGCAACTGATGAAGATGGGCAAGGCTCCTTTCAGTATGGAGCAGCCAGTTTTCCAGACTGTGTGGGGTTCATGTGGAAGGTGGATCAGAAAGTGAGCTCTGCCTCAGACTGTCCCCTTCGTCAGCAAGGATGATCATTGACGAAAACAGGCTGAAATCATTGAGCTGGACTTGGAAAGCTCAAGGATCCACAGCTCATGTAACAGACTGTCCCTTTGCTGGGAGCCAGGATTGCCAAATCCTGGCGGGCTGACCACTGCAGGTCCCTCACACCATCATCTTGGTGTGCTGTGTGCTTCACGCCGCGTTCCCAGTTCTCCACGTGTCTGCACTCTACATGTGGCAGCTCACAGAGGGGCTGCGTTATGGGTCAGTGAGGGCTGCCCTGGGCAGAGAGGCCAGGCCATGGTCCAGGAGAAGGGAGCAACTCCCCACACAGCACAGGCCTGAGGCAGCCTCTGCTCCTTGACTCAGGGTGCTCCGGGCAGGGACTACCAACAGCAGTGCAGGTGTAGCCATAAGAACCCCAAGTGTTTCTGGTAAACTGGTAAGTAGGAGCAAGCATCGCCTCGGGACTCTCCGTGTAAATTAAAAAGTGATTCTGTAGTGCTAGTTCGTGGCATCTATTGCAGTACCTGGACCACTGGTAATGTCCAGGCTTCTGTGGATGGCTGATCCACAGAGTACCCAGGGAGTGCACCTATCCACATAGGATGAACACCTATGGCATAGGATGACACAATTCAAAAGGACCTTTGGGGTCATCAAGTTTGAGTTTCTTCCACTGCAGATGATTGCCTTATACCAGCCCTTCATAAGCTATTCAAGTTCCTTTTTAAAACCAGATAGGTTCCTACTCCCCTTCTTCCTACTGCCTGTTTCAGAACCCTATTTCTTTGGTGGTTAAAAAAACCCTCAGTTATGGTGTAAATTTATTCATTCCAATTTATACCCAATGCCAGCATTATCCTGCAGCTGAGAAAGGTGTTTTAGCTTTCTGTTGTTCATCCTGTATCCCTGTTCGGTGCTCATTCCAGCAGGTTAAACAAATGAGGCTATTGCATGCTAGTCAACCCATTCTTTGGGCCATTCCAGCCATATGCCATATTTTTGCATCCTGAATTCATCATTTTTGAATGGCAAATGATCAGAATTATATAGAAAGTGTTTCAGATGAAGGTGCAGCAGTGCTTTGTACATCACCCCAGGTATTATTCTGTTTCTAGTGAAAACGTTTTGTCTGAAGCAACCCAGAACCTCATTGCTTATTTCACAGTTTCACTGGGGTCTAATAGGTACCCTGCTATCCTTGTATCTTCAGTCTTCTCTCCTGTGTTTCCAACCGATTTCCGCCAACCCACTGCAGAAAATCCGTTAAATACAGGAGCTAATGGTATTGCATTTTATTTATTTTTTAACCTAAGGCACACTTCATTCACTGGTGAATTTTTAAAATATTTTAAGAAATGTCAGTATATGATATCAATGTATAGAATTAATTAATTTAGTATTGTTGCTTCACAGAAAACAAAGGAAAGCACTGGATGTACTCAGATTTTGCAATGCCTAGTTTATGTGTGTGTTAGCATTTGGGTGAGCAAAAAGATATTGCTAATAATGTTGTGAACTTAAGGAAGATCTTCAGGTTAGATTTTTACATCCTTGTTCCCGTTCTGCACAACTTAATCAAACTTAATTGGGTTCTACAGTTTGTCTCATTGCGGAAAAGAGAAGGTACTTAGTGCATTTTCATTCTGAATGTGTTAAATAATTTTTCCCCAGATAAAAATATACATTTTTGCAAAAGTACAGCTCAGTAGTAGGATAGTTCAATTAAATTTGGCTTAATTAATAGATCTTTTGCAATTCAGGGAGACGACCAGATTGCAAAAAATTAACTGAAGTTCTCCAGTCAATGAACCTGGAAGGGCCAAATATTATTTTTGGTAGAGGTCATTAAGGTGAGGCATTCAAAAACTGATTTTATGCTGTCTGTACTGTACCAGTATTTCTCCTGTTCATTTCTGTAACAGATTCCATGCCTTAGAATAAATACAAGAGAATGAAGTTAAGGGAGAAAATTTATTTTAAGACTTATCTGCCTTTGAAGTGCTTGATTTCTCAAACTCAGTGGTGGCACTAATGTCATTCTTTTTCATGACAACTGGGTGTCTTTGTGTGCCTGTGTACTTTGTATATATAACACACACGATGATGCAAAAATATTATATACAATGCAAGAAAGACTCATCCATTGTCTTTTTATTACTGGCTGTTCTTGAGAAATGGAAAACAATGCCTACATTTTTTTTCTTTCCTTTTCGCTCTATTTCAGGCCTACTGAGATGGGGCCTTTGGGAACTATCACATTGTTCTTACTACTTTGAGGAAAATGTAACTGTTATTCAGCAGTGCCTTATCTGCCGCATTTTCTCTGCTTGATGCAACACTTCGCAGAAGCTCTTGCTTATAAGCGTAAAGGATGTTTGGTTGCTGAATGTCCCCTGGTTTTAAAAGTTATTCCAAAGAATCTGCCCAAATTGTCTTCTTTAAAAAGGAAAGGTCATTTTGGTGATAATGCAGTTTGAAAAGCATGATTAAAAAAAAAAAAAAAAGTGAAAGCAAAAATATTAACCAGATCAGAAACAATGTCAAGATCTCCAGAAACATTTCATATTTGGAGGGAGTTTGACTTTCACAGAGGAAGGAGAGTCTGTCAGGGAAATATGGAGCTTTCTCTCTCCTCCAACTTTCAGCATGCTGAGTGGCAGGGGAAGCCAGTGACAGCAGCCTTGAGCCTGAAGCCCCTGACGTCTGTGTATGTCACTGTCCTCTGACTCCAGCGGCCTTTCCTCTTTATTTTCTCTGGGTCTTGGGGTCTGTTATATGCAAGTAACACTTGCCTTTCTTGGATTTTAGAAGATTCAATGCATTAGTCTGTTTAAAGAACATTAGTAGACTTGTATAAGAATTGCTATAAAAACTTCTAAATATTAATATTGGTTGGGGTTTTCAAAGGAAGAGAACTAGGTCCCCAACATCTACCAAAAGTCACAGGAAATTTAACCAATGAGAATTTAATTTTCTTGTGGCAATCCTTGTCTCTCTGTGCAGAGTGTGCATATGAATTAAGATATAGCAGATGTTACATGCGAACAGTTAAAGCTATAAATGTCATTTGGTCCAGCACACAGGCGAATAAGGAAAATGTGGGTAAGAAATTGTGTCTATTATTTCATTTAATAAAAAAATGAAATCATATCAGTTTGAAAAGAAAGACTTATGAGTACGTATTGCTAAAGCATGTCTCTTGCCAGAGAATCCAACCTTCTTTTCAAAGGTAATATGAATAAATGGAAACTGTATTTTTTGCCCTTAAGTCTCTCTTTTTATTTTTGTTTGTTGAGTGTCTGATATGTCTTTCTGAATAGGATCATGAAGCAGCTTTTGAAAGAGGCAATGGGATCAAAGTCAGAGAAAAGCAGAGGGCTGACTAGCCAGCTGATGCCAAGTACTCTGAAAGTGTAGTTTTAAGGTAAAAAAGAGAAGTTGGCTCCTTATTGTTCAAATTATACTCTAGTTTGTAAAGGAGTCATCAAGGAAGTGTTTTTCTTTTTCTACAGTAGTGACACATCCAGTTTCTCCTACTTTGAATTACTGTTCAAGCAGGAGAGCTTTGGTGTCCATATCTGGAAAACATCACTCCACGCCCTCAGGTAAGCAAAAAACAATCCTGAAAGCTACAGTGAGTGGATAAACTCTTCTGCTCCTGCGGAGCGTCAAGGTCAAAGCTTGAGAAAAGAAATAATAAAGGAAGTGCCTCCAATGGATAAGGTCAGGATTCTACCCAAAGTAGCAAAAGAAACTACAGTATTTATTTATTTGCATAAAAAATGTAAACATTTTTACTGAACCGTTTCACTGAGTTCCAAACAAAGTCATCTTTGCATTTTCCCCCTCATTTTTATGATTTTCTTTGATTTTTTTTTCTATTTAAACAAACTTGCTTATTTCTCAGAAAATTCTTTCCTCTTTCTATAAGTAGATCCGCAAAGCAGAAATTGTGACTCTATATTACACAAACTCCACACCCTTTGTATTTTATTGTGCTGCCGGTACTTTGGTCTCATTCAGATGTTTGCTTATGAGGAGGTATGGGGATCTGGTTGTGATAATAATTTATTACCTGTTTTATTGTTGACATTTGTCCTATGATTTTAAAGGTAACCTGAAAAGATTTCTTAAAAAACAGCTTATCTGCAGAGTTGTGTCCCCACTCCTCAGGGAGGCTCAACATGCTCAGTAATCTGCATGTCCAAATGAGCCCAAATAAGTATGTTTAACATATTATCAGGTCTCAGCCAAGTACTAAGTGTCTCACACACAAACATACCAAGGTTCATGTTAAGTTCTTTCAGTCTTTTCAAGTAATTTGGAAGAGGCTTCCTAACATTAGTTGTGAGGGTAATGTCAAATGACTGTGTAATTTGCTGCATGGATAAAGACTGAACTCACACTGCCATCTGAAGACTGTGATCATGCTGCCTAAGCTGCAGTCGTCCCACAGCTGGTACTATGACCATATGGAGGGAGAGCAGGGCAAATACCTCTGCTCACATCTGATCTTTGGCGGGAGGCAAGAGCTGGCACAACCTCGTACCTCCATCATGTAAAGGGGACTAACTGCCCTTCTTCAGAGGGCTGTTGAGAGGGGCTTTCTCTTAAGTTTCTGCAGTGCTTAACAGAAGATGTACGAAAAGGTGGACTACCGAACTTGGGAAAAGGGCAAGTGGCACTTTTTTGTTAGCACATGGAATAGGTGTGGAAGGGGAGTATGAAAGAACAGCATGAAAGCCATATTTCAAAATTATACATCAATATAAAAATGGAACATATATTATTCCTGATTTTCTGAGAACTTTGTGAATATTGCAAACTGCAGACTTCTAAGGAAAAAATTCTCCCAATCTGACATGACTTGGCCTTTTTTCCTTTCCTTTCCCTCCATACAACTCTCTCTTATTCTCCAACTCAGAACAAAAACTTCACATCTGGTCTCTACTTTAACCTCTCCTCGAGGCTCAGTGATCACATCCCATTTCCCAATCTCTTCCAGAACCCCTCCCATCCCTATTCTCTTGTAAATCTCCTCTGTAATTTCTTGTTCTCTGTTGTTTTTTTTCACCTCCTTACATAAGCAAGGTTTAGTCTGTCCCATCACCTCACTTTATTCTCTAGATCCTACTCCTCATTTCTTCTCCTCGTCCTCTCTAACCTCAACAAATACACATTTTTTAAGTACTGTTAGAATATCCTCTCTGTTTCATGACAGAATTCATTTAGTCCAGCTTTCTGGTCTTTGCAAGGCCTTGCGAGGCTTTCGGCTGCATTTTAGAACCAGATTTCCAGCCTCTTTACCTTATCAGGCATCTCAGACACATAATCTGTGTTCCCTTTCCTGGTCCTGCTCTTACCCCTGAGTGCCTCTGCAGCACGGGTTTCACTGTAGTCTGTGTCTAAGGCTTGCTGATTATTTGCTTTAGCAATTCTAAGACATGACCTTTGTTATTTCATCCATAGAACTAAAGTGTTCATTCTGGTTTCTGTTATTGCTTATGCAGTTGTGTGCAAAACTGTGTAAGAGCAATTGCATCTATGACTATATGTTCAGTTTTCAAAAGCAAGTATGGAAGTAAAAAATGCTGATAACAGATAAGGGCAAAAATGCAAAATCATGTTGGGTTGGGCATGATAACCCTGCAGAAATTCTGCAGTGTAATTCACTGCCCTTGCGGGAGCAGTGGCAAGATGCTTTTTGTACATATCTTGTGAGTTTACCTCTCGTGCCTGAATAATGACCTTTACTGTTCCGGGAAGCACCTAGGGCAGTTAAATTATATGATAAGTACACATGAGAAATGAGAGAGTGAACAGTAACAGAGAGCTGTTTCTGCTAAGTTCAACAGCTGGTGTGGATCTTGCTGGACAAGGAGACACTGTGCGTCAGGAGGTTTGTAAGCTTGGTCTCACTAAGAAAGAAATAAGGTTGTTTCAGTTTTATTCCTCACTGGCTGTGACGTTCTTCTCAGGTTCTGCTTGCACAGCAAGTGGTCATTTAGCATTGCCAGTCTGTTTTCTTTCTTGGCCTGTTTCTCCAGACTTGTGTCAGGTCTACACAGTCATGTCTGTGTTCTAACTATCTGCAATCCTAGATATTTTCTCACAGGTGGAAGCAGTCATGTGCTTGCTCTTCCAAGTGCAAGTCAGCTCCAGTCCTGGAGCTGCCTGGCTGGTTAGTATGGGAGTGTTCCTGCTCCAGTAAATCTATCTGAAAACCCAGATGTATCAGAATAGCCACGTTGTGCACTAACAGATCTATGTGTCACGCAGACTAGATTTGGCTTTAAGTCCAGCCTGATAGAAGAGTGAACAGAGTGATGCCACAGTATTTCAATTCTTTGCCCTTTTCTGATGTGTCTTTCTGCTCATGATGCTTTGGCAGTCAGCGGGTCCCCATAATGCTTTGCTTCTAGCTTCCCTTTCGGCATCCTAATTACTCCTGCCTTTTCAGGAATCTGAATCCGAGCTTCACTGTAGGACTTTTGAATCGGTTCAGCTGAGGTTGAATGTCCTAGAAATTTGGACAAATTCGGATCCGCAAGGTGTAAATTGGTTAACATGCTTTTTATTGAGATGGATCATGTCTGAATCAAGATTTTGCGTCTAGGCCGGAATTATATTAGGTAAAATCTGAATATACTTTTGAAAAACCTACAAAGATTAAACAAACATCAAGTCCAGATCCAAAGTCCCAATCCCTGAATTTAGGTGCAATTGTATCAGACTTCCTATTTCCCATCAGGAGAGAAATATGAAACTCAGATCTATAGTTTTGGCTGTGACTTGTCCCACAATTTTGTCCTGTAAGGAGTGTTTCACAGCTCAGATTTACAGCCCTTTCCTAATACATAGTCCTTTACCTCCCTGTCTTCTGCCAGCAATCTGCAAAGGCATCAGATCAAGTTTCAGCTTTCTGTAGGCTGGCTCTTTAAACATTGATACTAGGTGTGTCAGCTTGTTATATAAGTCATTGTGCTTGTCATGCTCCCTGCACGAGTAATTGAATTACATAGTGTTAAGATCCTTGGTACCTGAGCTGCAGCTCAAATATTTCATATACCTCACTCTTGTACAGCCAGCAGTAAATTCAGACCGCCCGTGCAGGCCTTTCAAGGGGGAGCTGATGACAAGGAGTCTGATTCAATTCCCACCACAGTCAATGATAAGAACACCTTTGATTTATGTGGGGTCAGGATCAGACCCTACCTATAAATACAGTGGTCTCCTTAAAAAGATGGTTTTCACTCACTAAATGATTATCTAACTATAATAAGGAGCAAAACACTCCATTAATTTTTCTATAAATTGACCTGGGAGAAGATGGTGACTAGAACAGCAAAAAAATGCCATGGTAGTAAGGTAAGCTTTTTTATGTCACAGATGGCTCAAGATATAGCATTTAACAGACAAATTTTTACCGTGGAGCACTCTGCTGGTTCTGCAATGGGGAAGACAGTCAGGCTGGGGGTCATGGCCTGGCTGCAGAAGTGATCTCTGCAGGGACAATGAGAGGTCAGACCCCAGAGGGGCTGGAAAGAGGGGAAAATGAAGAGATGTAGGATGAAGGATGTCCAAGCATTCTGGTAAGCTTTGCTTAGCCATTGAGCCTGAGCCCCGTTATATAAATAAAACTTAAATCCTAAATGTCGGAACTCACCCAGCAAAATCTGACAAAGAACACTATAGGTTTGCTGCATGCATAACAGTCTAATTTGGAGAATCTAAATCATGGAGCTCTCAAAACATTTTTATTTTTTCAAGACTAAAGCAAGGCTACACTGAGGATTAATTAACCTTTCTGCTTTTCAAAAAGCTACCTGGAAGTTAGCCACACTGTTCTCATTTGACATTTATCTACAGAAACATGAGAATTATGAGGCTGCATTTTATTTAAAACTGCCAGTTTATCATGGCAAAGTTTAATTTAGCAGTCAAGAAACTCCTTGGAATTAGTGAAGTCATATTTCATATGGACCTCCTGATGTAAAAACTGACCAGCTTGAGTTCATTTTCGTGTTAGGGAAACACATTGGTCCTTAGCCGAAATTAAGTGTGCTAGATTTCACCCTCAATTGAGTTAGGAAAGCCAAGGTGTAAACAGTGTTGTTTATAACAAAAGGACTTAGCCAGCACAGTTTCTACAAGACTACATGAAAATTCATAGCCACTAACATGAAAATAGGCATAAGAAAAAATGACAGTTGGGCTGTTTGCTCAAGCAGAATTATTAGGGAAAGGAGAGGTTATTTTCCATTCCTCTTGCCCACTGAGCCCTCTCTCATCAACAGTAATCGTCACAGTCATCTGTGAATCAGTCAATTGAGATACGTTTCAAACAAGAGCTTTTGGGTGGTCGGGTGTTGACAGAAATCACTGGTTTGGGGGGATGTATTGACTAGGGCTGGAATTAAGAGGGGAGTGGAGTTAAAGTGGAGTTAAAAGTATTGAGAAGCAGTAGAAAAAGATGTTGCAGCAACCCTTTTAACTTGCCAGGTACAATACTTGGAAAATCCATGATAATACTTCATTGTAAAAGGATTTCACAATTTTTTTGTGGAAAGTATCTGTTTAGCAGGGTGTTCCAGTGCTGACTTAGTAGCATGTTTCTTGCTGAAGCATGTTACTCCTTAGGTTATTTTCAAAATCACAGTCTACACGAGGCTTTCAAATGCTGAGCTGTGGAGATCAGTCTTTTACCCATATTTTATAACAATTCTCAGTATTTGGTGTTTTTAATAGCTCCATTTCATAAATGAATTTGAACATCATTTTGTGATTTTTAGCAATCCTGAGATCAAAGGAGCATGGACAAGAACTCTCCAAAACCTTTGGAGACCTTATAGTAACGAGGATTTGAAGGAGAAGGTGCCTGGTGCTTTCTGCAGCGATGTCAGGCAGCAGTGGTCACAGAGCGCGACTGCAGAGCTGTTCCCTGCGGCTGTTCCCACCTCCTACCGAAACACAGGCAGCAGGGCCAGGAGATTCTGAATTTCTTCCTGTCTTTCAGGAGTCTGCTGTGTTGCCAGGTTCTACGATAGCCCAGCTCTTAAAATTCCTCAGATAGAAGGAGACTGAAGCACCCTCGGCTCCTTCCCCATCCTTCTATGCACTTCTCCTGCATGTAGGTGTTTTGTGCAGGATTCTCTGATGGATGTGGGGCTTCCTGTACAAATTCTGCTACAAATTCTTTTACAAGACCCTGGTTTCCCTGGTGTGGTAAGGGTAAGTTTTTAGAGAAGTCCTGTTTGTTTCCCTTGCGAGACACATGTAGCCTCTCTATTGCCTCAAGTCTCATCAGTGAAACTACTGCAGGTAGCACAGGGAACTAAACCAAATGACTTGTGTGTGTTGTCCTGCGTCAGTCTTCTTGCCCCTCTGGAAGGTTATTTCAGCTGCCATTCATGTAGTTGATGTTTTCTGCCCTAAATCATATTCATATTCCTGCAATCATCTTTGTGTTACTACTGTTACTGTCTCCTATCTCTGTCTACAGCATCTGGTAAAGCTGGAATTCTTGGGGGAGGGGGAAAAGTCCAATTTTCCCTTTCAGGTGAACTTTTCACTAACATCACTGGACAACAAAGGCACCTTTTCATATTTGTGGACCCAGCTACAAACCAGAACATTTATCTCTGTGGTCGTTCTCACTTTAACTGAAAGCATTTGCTAGTTGAATGGTTGGTCCTCAGAGTTTAATGTTCTTTCCTTGTTTGTATGTATTGGAGAGTTAAGATTTCTCTGGAAGCAGCAGGAGCCTGGGGGGAAGGCGAATAATCCACATATTCAAAGTGGAGATTGCAATAACCAAGCAGAGACGCAGAGAATCATCCATGCTCAGACAGATTGCCCAATCTGGCACTCTCACTGAGGGGAAATCAGTAAGGTGGAAAGCTGTGGAATGGGAATATTAGCTATTTTGTCCTGTATGCTAGCAGGAGCAGAAGCATTAAAAATTTTGCTCTGTACTATATATATGGGGCCCATACTGTCCATTTTAGCTTAAGAGTACTTTTTATTTCTTTATGGGCCAGTCCTGTTTCCCTGTATGCACCCATTTGCCCATTTATGTGGCAAAACAGCCTTGACTCTGTTACTTGAATATACTAAACTGCAAAGAGAGAGCGAGAAACTGGGAAAGGAATCCCTGAGAATGTTGTTCATGGGAATTACAAGTGGAATAATGCTTGGAAGTGGCATATCCAGTGGGTTAGCACAGCACTGAAACTAAGTGGCTTGAGACACTGCGTAGATGGCTGTCTGTTGTCCCCTTTGCAGGAGCAGGAACGGGAGCAATCCAACCACACAAATAGTCTGGCTTTTCAGAGGCTGGGGCTTTTCTTCCTAAACTATGCCATGATTTTTCTATGTTTTCAAAATAAAGCAATTAGATGAGGTTGTACTGAATGAAAATGATGAAAACACTATAGCCGGCACTCCATTATCAACCAGCCTTGTCACGCCAGCATGTAGCCCCAATTTGCCGTCTGATTCTTGTGTGCAGATATGAGCTAAATGCCCATATGCATCTCACATTAGACGCAACCAAGACCAACAATAAGTGCGGAGGTTCAGGAATTTCATGGAAATTCCTAGAAAATTTGGTATTCTCATTTGAATGTGTTTTTGCATGACAATTTGTGATGAATAGAAATTTATTTTCCTGACAGCTTGTTCACCTAATAAAACTCATATTCCTGGGCAGATTTTGATATAATGCATTAGTGCATGCACACATACACACACACATCTCTATGTATTTTATATATATATACATATATGTGTATATACACCTTCCTGTAACTGTGTGAAAGTACGAAATTTGACTGGAAGTGCAGTACTGTATCAGTTACAGACCATCTTGCTGTCCCAGAGCCAGAGAATCTGAACAACACAGACTGAATTAGATTATCTAGTGGAGAAATAAACATCCTACAAAATTTTTTCTAGTACATATAATGGCAGATTTGTACATAGACATTCTCATGAACGAGTGTTCAGAGATGCTGAAAGAGATAAAAGGGTTAGCAAAGACATTTAACTCTGGTTGTTGAGCTCTGATTGTGACATATGGTGAATTCTTCTCACTTGGAAGAAGACTGGAGGAAAAAGAAGCCTACGAGCTGCAGTTTCTTAAGTCTGTTGAGGTTAAAGAAATTTAAAGAGCTGAAACAAATGAAGATTATCAGAGGAAAAAAAAAAGCAAAGAGAAGATCGGAAAAAGGAGCTGGCAGTGCATAGGCTGAAACTGAATCATTAAGAGAATGGGCTTAGCTTGATGCCAGCAAGGTGAAAAAAACCCTGAGGCAATTAACTTCATGAGCTCAGAGGTGTGAATGAGTCAGGTCTTACAGGGAGAGGTGGTGTCCTTCATGTGAACAATACATGATACAGCAGACTGCGGAAGGAATCACAAAGGCAACAGGAAAAAAATAGGAACACAAGCATGAGAAACGGGGATCTAATGCATACTGTAAGAGCAAGGTGACCTGGGCTGGGAAACAACAGCAAACATGATCTTTTGATCAAGGCAGTTGAAGACTGAGGATGCAGTAAACTGGCAGTGAACCAACAGCTGAGGAAATGGTGGAAGAAGGAAGGGTTGAATTCGTGGAAAATTAGTTTTCTTTCTCTGGGAAAGAGGTTGTTGACAGTCTCATTGAACAGAAAGAGGAATTTGCCATCTGTGGAGACGCCACTTCCAGAAAATCTTAACCTTTACATGACTGGCTCTTTTACTCTAGAGCAGCAGCTGCCTCATACAATAAGAGTGTTGTAGTACAAAATGGTCTCATTTTTCACTGCCATCAATTTGAAACATAACTCTTTATGATATTGGTTCTTCTAACATGACATTTAGTGGTATCGTACCTCTAGAAGTACCTCACTTCTTGGGCATAACTTACCTCTCTGAACCCATATACCCCAAAAAATAATGTCATAGCCTTTCATACAGTTAGGGAAGACTGATCCCTGGGATTGCTGGAAAAGAATTTAATTACTTTTCCCTTCCACTTTGAAGTAAGAGTGTTATACTATTTATGTGTTGTTTCTGATTGCCAATATTTGAAGTATTCCAATACTCTGAAGTGCTGAGGGACATGAAGCACCTAGATGGAGAAAGAAATAGGTAGGTATAATTTGTGCCATATTGTCAGGTCTATGGTGCAGGAAACTAATAGTTAAATTTGAATTACAGTAGAGCGTGGTAGAGCTGTAGAGAAAAATAAAAGCCAGCAAGAAGGCTAATTCTAAAAATAAAGGAGAAACTGTTTGTTAGGGTGGTCCGGAAAGAAATGAAGCAGTAAAATTTGTGAATGTATTTTTGTAAAACACCAAAGGCATGTGTAACAGGCATGAAGAATTCTAAGCTTTGTTGTGAGAAGAGGAAAATCTTGGCTTAAGAAAAATTAAGATGAATTGATGAAGAAAACCCACATTGCTCAGAGATTCCTGATCTCGGAATAACAGCTGAGTTATTGATGCTGCAGCTGATTTTTCAAGTGGAAATGCTTCCCATGCTCCATGGTGGTGTAAAAATGTTCTTCATGAAGGACAATCTTGATGCCAGGTGACTTTTTGAATGGGAAAATTTCAAAAAATGCAAAGTCAAAATAGGAGATTCCATTTGGATGTTGTCTTCTTGTTTTATTTTGATTCTCCTGGGCTACTTTTCCTGAATTTTCAGTGTTGGCATTCTTGTTCTATGTAACAGTATTAACATTATTCATTAATTGAAGTAGTTTGAGTTCTTCCTGAAAAATGTGTCATGCATATTTTTAATCTCAAGACAGACTCTAGAGTGTTGGAATTTCCCACAGTCTACATGAATTCCATTTCCTGTGGAGTTTTCCTACTAGCTGATAATGATGTTGTTTGGCACCTCACTAATCTCTAGATTTCTGTTTTGTTTTTCTGTGTATTAATGAACAATAGCTAATAGTTGTTGTCCTGTAACTGAAAGTTCCTTAATTCTTTATTGCTAGTTAGTTACAGCAACATGAAAATGTTCATAACTAACTTGTTAACTACTGCTCCCTCAACTGAAATACACTAAGTGGTCACAAACTGACAGAATCACAGAGTAATTTAAGTCATTTAAGTACCTCTGAAGGTCATGTAGTCCAGCCTCTCTGCACAGGGCAGGGTAACCCAGAGCAGGTGGCCAAGGAGCGTGTCCAGTTGTGCTTTGAGTACATCCAAGGATGGAGACTCCACAAAGTCTCTAGACAAACTGTGCCAGTGCCTTGCCACCCTCATACTGAAAATAATTTCTTCATATCTAATTGGAATTTCTCATGTTGTGTCTGTTGCCTCTCACCCTATCCTTGCGCAGACCTCCAAGAGCCTGGTTCTATCATCTTTCTTGATATAGGGAAACTCAGCAAATAGTTTAGATACATTTATTTTTACTTTTCATTTCAACAGACTAGCAGCACACATGTTGTAGACTACTGCACTGCAGCTTGAAGATGGTAGCTTCGATTCAGGAAAAATTTCTTTGCTGTGCGGGTGCCAGAGCCCTGGCACAGGCTGCCCAGAGAGGCTGTGCAGGCTCCTTCTCCAGAGATCTTCCAAACCCGCCTGGCTGCCACCCTGTGCCCCGTGCTCTGGGTGTCCCTGCTGGAGCAGGGGGGTTGGACTAGATGATCTCTAGGGGTCCCTTCCAACCTTAAGCATTCTATGATTCTATGATACAGGAGTGTGTAGACAGGTGTGAAATGATAGGTTGTGAAGTACAGTAGTATGATCCCAAGTCCTTGGCTGATCATATCATCAGTTGTGCTGTTATCACCTACAAGATGATCAAAGATAAACCTTTATCTATAGTTGAATTCCCTTTACTTTTACCCAGAAGGGATTAAGAATTTCAAGTGGTACTATGTGTTCTGAAAATGCAGTATTATACCTGTCCCTATCCAAATAATTCAGTGTTTTAATTTTTGCAGTCATCGGGCTTTTGCAAGAAGCTATAAAAATAAGAAAAAATATTTTAAAAGACGCAGGAGTTATTACTGGGATGTCCTCAGACATTAAACTTAGGGGTTTGGCCTTGGTAATTCAAGCACAGTGTACCTGACCTGAAAAAAAAAATGCATGTGCTAAAAGGATTCTGCACAGGTTATTCCTGCCCTAATAAAGAAGAACTACTGTCATAACTGGTTCTAATTGTTAGTTTATGAGATACGGGGATTAGAATAGGAGTAGGACAATTCTGTGCTCACTGCCAGGCTGCTCAAGGCCCATGGAGAGCCCCGAGGAAGAGTGTGGTGCGATGATGGCAACAGAGGCAGGTAAAGCCTGAACAAGGCACATCGTTGCCGCTGGGAAGTGCCACTGGGAATGCTGATGCAGCATCCCCGAGTTAATTGTGCAAGAGGAATGGCACTTTTAAGGTGTTTACACTCTCTTATCAGGCCAGTCAGTCTAAATAATGCCTTTGTCAGCAGTATGGCTGGGACCAAAAGCTTTGCAAATGCAGTGAAAGATTGCCTAGATTGACTATCACAAGCTACATCCTGTTGCTGAAACCCTTGGAAGTCCTTTGTAAAGGGACAGCAGCTCCCATGGCTCTAACATGCTCAGACCGTGGTTTTGTCCTCCTGAAATGAATCTAAACCGCACATCGACACCAGCTCCAATGCGCCTAATGCCGACCTAGGTTCAGACCTAGTTCATAGTATCTGAATGCTCTGTGGTTCTTGGGAAAAAGTGCTGCAGCCATGCACTATACGCTTAAATATATAGTTAAAAATTTTCTTATTCAAATTACAGAATTTTTGCTTAATAAAGTTCTTTAAGATTTCGTTTCTGGCTAAAAACAGAAACAGGTAGTATCTTTAGCTTCCAGGAGCAAACAGAAATGCCAGTAGGAGAGAAGAGGTGTGTGGAGGGATGGGACAGGGAAGAGAATTGAAAACTGGTTGATTTGTGATGTTTTAATTTTTAAGAGGAGTTTTAGCTTCCAGGATTAGGGGTTTTAATTTCCTGCCAGATTCTCACACAGGAATCTGGAGAAGAAAAGAGTGTATTATTTCAACAAGTTATCAAACTGCATTTAAGCACTTAAGCCTGTACTTACAGCCTCAAAAATATTCACAGCCAGGTGACCCAGTAAGGCCATAAGACTCTCCAAATCGGTAATTAGACTTGAGACACTCAAGTCTGAATATCAAGTCCCTGAATCAGTGTGAGGTCACTGAACTTACAAACAGATTTATATTAAATTTTTGTCATAATTTTGGATCTTTCCACGATTTAGTTCATTTAGCAACCGACAATGTTAAATTACTCATAGCAGTAAAATTACACCCCTGTATACATCCGTGACAAACCCTCATTTTTAAGTGCCGTGTCCTCTTATCAAAAAGGATGTAGTAGAATTATACAAGGTATAAGAGAAGGTCAACAGATATCATAAAAGATGAGGAATAGCTTTTGTATCATCAGGGATGCTTACCTAGACTAGGGTTCCTGGACCTGGGGAGGGAGAAACAAGAGGGCATACCTTAAAAATCTACAAACTGAATGGAAGGCGGAAGGGGGATAAAGATTAATGTTCTTGTCATGCAAGAAGGGGGAATGAAATGACCGAGTAGGAAGCTCAAACAAAAAGAGATGATACTTTATATAGTGTTAAAACAGAATTAATTATCACTGATTATAGTGACAGAATTCTTGTATGGTTTCAAAAATTAATTACCTTAATTCAAGATGGAAAACTGCACCAATCACAGTGAGAACTCTGAAAAGATGCAATAAGGTCAAAGCAATACTTAAGCAAACACGTTTACTTGGTAGAGGATGTTATAAAATCTTTTTAAATAGAACATTTATTTTGTTTCCTTTTTATCCCATTAATTGTATCAGCTTGGTTTTTAAATTGAACTCCTCAGAGGAGGGAGCATCCTGCATATTTGTTCAACATCTCTGAAATTATACTCAGAGCAGCGACCAATATCCCTGTGATACTAAATGAGAGGTAGCACTGATCAGCCTCCCCACTTGTGCCTCACTGCTGTTGGTTACTTATCCATTTAGTAGCTTTCCATGAGGAAAATACCTTAGGTAAAACGTCGATTGGAGTGGAAGGAATTGTTGTTTTACTGCTCCTCTTGTTATCTTTGCATGTTTTGCTGACATCTTGATATGCAAATTTATGGCTTAAAGTAAGACATGTCACTGTGGCTTAATCAAACACATGAACCATCATGCCAAATACAAACAAGTATCCTTGCATATTTTGTGCTAATGGAAGTGAGGGGAAGAGTGTGATCATGGAAATATAACTTGCAATACAAAAGTATAAGTTTTGCACAAAACTTCCCCCATGCCACAGAAAATTTTCATGATGGACCCTGGTTCTTGCTGCCATGATGCTGCAGTGGCTTGGGCGGGAGTTGTGGCAGTATCTCTGGGAACACGTTTGATGCTAAGAAGCAGAGTCATGACCTGCCACGCTGCATAAACCACCCTCTGTGACAGCTGCTCGCCTCGTGCATCCTTCGGAGCCCATGCCTTTAAGGTCTTGCTTCCCGGCCCGGCGTCAGGCTGACGAGCTCCAAGCCACCAGAAGGGCTTTGTGAAATGCTCATGGTGCAGGGAAAAAAATATAAATCCTCCTTCTGAAGCTCCAAGCAGGAGAGCCCGAGGAAATGAGCTATGTAAAAAGGAAATGGTCTCAATAAGCACAGAAAGCTTAGCCTAATTTTTGACATTGTAAATGAAAGCCATCGTGGATGCGCTGAAGATGATTTGAGCATTTTTCCCCCCAAATAGGGTAGTTCTTCAACCAAGATGTGCAGGGAAATACAATGTTCATGCTGAACACCTTCAACTCCCATAATTGCCTTGGGAAAAATAGCCACAAGTGTCTGGGTGTTCACTCTGCTCTGCTGAAAGTGTTTGGAGGGTGAATAACATTGAATTTTGGCTATCAGGGCAATCAAAATAATCAAGCTCAGGATTTAAAACCTGCTCATGCAAGTGTTACCTGAACGTATAGATATTAATACTTAAAAAAGGAGCTTAAAATCTCAACAGAAATCCTCCTCACAAAGAAGCAAATGCCCTCAGTCCCCTTATTTTTTCTTAAGCAGCAGCAATTAGCTCCTGATGGTCAGTAAACAGAAGCATCCCTGAGAGATGCTGCCCTCCTTGAAGACAAATGATCATGTGGAAATCTCGACTTTGGGCAGATAACTTGATAGCCTGCTGCCATTATTTCTTCAATGCAGTGGACGAAAATCAGCTGTGGCTCTTAACCTCCGATGGCATTGTTGTTTGCATTACCCACATAAATCTCCCAGCATCTGCGGATTTCATAAGGGAGCAAACATTTCTGCCTGTCACATGGCCCTGACTATTGCAATAAACTCCTGTTACGACAGACGGTAGCTGCTGCAAGCCGTCTCCCCGCAGCCTGGGCGTCGCGCTTCCACGGGGGGGGTTCGCAGAGGCCGGAGCGGCTCGTCGGAGCGCAGCATCCTCCACACCCGCGGACCTGCCTTCCGCCCCGTGCCGGGTGGCCGCAGCCAGCGCGGGGCCGCCCGGCAAAGGGACATTCTGAGCCCGCCGGGTTGCCTGCTGGGGCATAGGGGTCCGCAGAAGCCTATGCGTGGTGTTGCTTAAAAACGTGAGCAAACTGAGCAGGGAAACTGCTCCAGTCCCAGGCAAAATCCTAGGAAGGCTATTGCGGCACAGAATTAGAGAACAGAAAGGATAGCTGCATAATTAATGCCCGTTAATGTAGCTCTGTTGTAGCTAGATTTAAATTTGATAGCAATATCTCCCCTACTCTTTTCCTTTGAGCTACCAATACTCCCTGTGCTACCCACTGGACTTGTGAAAAGTGTTTGTCCTTGGGACACAGATTCAGAAAGTGCCCAGCAGAAAAGTAGTACAAACCCACTGAACTAAGTGAATTAAAAAGTGCTTAATTGATAGCGCCCCAAGAGCAAGACGTTATGGTCTTTGTTATGTAAAGGGACATTCTACAGTAATAGCAAGGGTTTCTTTTTGCCTTCGAATTCCGTGAATCCCTGCCTACTTCCTGCACCCGCAGATCGCTCTGCGGAGACTGCCCGCTGCAGGCAGCGGGCTGTGGCTGCCGTCCCCGAGCGGGACTGGCCTGCAGTGCGTGTCTGACGCGGGTCAGGTGTGGTGCATGACCACACTTCTGTGTAATCACCCAAAGCACATTTCCGTGGGCTCTGTGGCTGTCGGAAAGCTAGGGATGGAGGGTGATCCATCCGGCATAAAGCCACTGGTATCAGTCCAAGTCAACCCATCAGGGCTGTTCTTTTTGCAATCTGAATCGGCAGAGGGAGTTCGTACTGTGCACATGCCGCTTTGCGTGTGTGGTTCTTTTGGTTTTGATCCTAACTGGATTCAGAACAGGATTTATGGTGTTGTTGACCCCTACGTAGCATCAATAGCAGCCTCCAGTTGTGAGCCTGGGTTTCCCAGAGCTCTGACTTCAACATCAGAGAAGAGCCCATCCCATCCTGGTCATGGTGTATGAAAGAGCCCAGCCCTGCGTGGAAAACATCCCAGGAGCACCATGATTGCCAGGGGGATGAGCGTAGTATCACAAAGAATGGAGAAAGAAGAAAGTTTTCTCTCTTTTTTTTTTTTTTTATTATTATTAAATGGAGCCCGATCTTCTAAATATCACTTTTGTCAGCTCTTTCCCCAATACCACTCCCAGCACAGCAAAGAAGGAAAATAAAACAACCCTCCCCCCGAGGCTGTTGATTCTCTAAGAGCGGAAGAGAGGCCCAATGTCTTCTATCTGTTTCATGTAAATTATATCCCACTGGTGCAGAGCCAGACGGCACAGAGAAGAACATGGCCCTGACATGGGGTGGGAATGGGCCGAGCAGGAAACAAAGGCAAGAAGAAAGGGGAGGCCTCATGAATAGATGCCAGCCCATCCCTGGTGAAAGCCTGGGACTGGATTTTGTGGCGCAGCTTGAGCAGAAACCATCGTAGCCCCAGACTTTTAAAGCTCCTGCTCCTCGGGCTCTCTGTTGTGAAGCGTTATATACAACATCAGATCCCTGATGTTGTCCTGATGTCTCTAACATATTACTAGGGAGTTCCAGCAAAGAACATATCTAAGCCAAGCTGATACTGCACAGATATGAATCCTTAAGCAAAAATTTATAGGAAATAAGTATGAGGTATAATGAACATTATTACATATGTAAGAAAACGAAGAATATCACAAGCTTTTGTTTTTTTTTTTATGAGGAGAGTGCTTTGACAAGAGGGTTCAGCTTGTACAAATTATTTTCTACTGAGGATGCTGAGGATGTGCTGACTAAGGATTACTGAGAGGTGTTACTGCTGATATGAGAGAGAATTTGCATATTGACATATACTTATGTGTCAATATACAAATATATATGATACATTCATTATGCAGTTTCATTATGAAATTCAAGTATTGATTATGCAATTCATTATACTATTATACAACGATATTTGTTCATATACATACGTATGTATGCGTTTATATATGTGTGTGCGAGGGAGACATTCTGGATATGACCAAAATGAACACTTTGGACAAAGAAGAGCCATTTCTTTTTTAATGAGGACATAAGCCAGTCCAAGCCACAATCACTGATATTAAAGAATGCTCTGCCTGTTTAAAGTTGGCTTTTTGAGGTCAGAAGACACATAAAAAACATAACTGAAATTCTCTTGCAGCTGAAATATAATTAAATCCACAATGGCTACTGGCGTCACATCTTCTAAACAAAGTGAAAGACAGATCTGCGTTCTGTCATAACACACCAAAGTCGGGCTGCGAGGAGAACCAAACTTCTTCTGTTTCAAAGGAAAAGCTGAGTCATCTCTGTGCTTGCTCAGGAGCAGCACTAGCTGGGGAAACCTGAGGCGGACGCAAGCCGGGGAGGTTCCCCTTGGCCGAACGTGACTTCCCAAGGGCCGGGCGGGAGGGACGAGCGCTGCAAGGTGATTCTGAGCTGCTGTGAGCTGGCTGGTTCAGCTGTGGGCCAGCGACGAGGCCCCGAGGAGCTCTGCTGCGTTCCCGCAACACCCCGCGGCATTCGAGTGCCTGCTCTGGGAAACGCCTGCGGAGAAGAAGGGCCTGGATATCCCGGGGGATCCCGGGAGCCGTGGAGCTCCGGCCGCACAGGCACTTACCTTCCCCACACACTGCTCTCATTTCGGAAGTCACAAAGATTTTATATGAAGACACGACTGAGGCTTTTATGTTTCCTTGGGGCCATTGTGTTATATTAGGTTTACCTGAAAAGTTTTCATCTGAACAAACAATCCTCATCCAGATGATGGGGACTTGGACGGATGTTTCAGTAATTAATCATTAAATGTCTGTGGTTTTAACTTTAGAATTTTTTGCTGGATAAAAATTCTGGCGCTTTTGTATGTCTGTGAAGCTTGACTGGCAAAGCAAGTTACTGAGAAACACCTAGTTTCATAATAGGAAAAAAATCTCCGTGTCAAAGAAGAACAAATTAGAAAAAAGCTGTCCACTGTACAATAAGACTTTGATTTATTGTGGTGTGATTTATTACCTGGATATACTTAACGTCTGATATTAAGATCACCAATCACAGTGCTGTAAACACTGACATAGAGCCCTCTTTATTTTGCTTCCTGTAAGTCATCAATTACATTTTGATTGCTAACATTTATAAGGATTCCCAGGTCTGTACTGCAGCTACATAATCTGCAGGGATTTGCTCCAGACAAGTGGACAGCTTTAAGCTGCAGAGACAGAAAAAAAACTCACTGATGTAGCAAAAGATCTGGGGGAATGTCCAGTTGCATTTTTGCATCATGCAGTGTGTGTGCATCAGACATTAACAACAAGCTTAAAAAGCCTCAGTAAACACATCTAAGTGTGTTTATTCTCTTAATAGAACCTTGATTGATTAAAAAAAGTACCACAATGTTTGCAAATATTCAAATGTTTCCTTTTCTATGCTTTTCAGACTTGCAATCTAAACAAATATGAAACATCTTATGTTTCACAGCAGGAGAACAGATTGGGAAAGTCACTAATTGGCCATGTCACTTATTATCCATTCTATATATCTTTTGCAAATCTGAGATTTAAGTTTCCCAGAAAAAATTCATATTTATCTTTCTAAGCTAAACTCAACATTTGCTCCAGTATCTTTGGAGTGGAAGGCTCACTATGGAGGATTTCATTTTCTCCCAAGAAATACTGTTCTTATCATCCTCCTTAATTTATACCCTGCCTCCAGTCCCTTACTGCTTTAAGCCAAGGGCTCTTCCCTTTTACACATCCAACTTTGGACTGCTCGTTTCTTCCATACTTCTTTTTCTCTCCAGCTCTCAGGTTAACAGGAGTCTTGTCAGCATTTTGTTTTTTTTGGAGATTTGTGCTGTTTGTTGTAGTTTGTTACAATTTGGAGGTATGTGATAAAGGCAAATATCTTTTCTTTTAACTGAGGAAAAGCTTGAATGTGAACCCTAGGGACTCAAAAATCAGAAGACACACAGTAAGAACAAAAATGTCATTTTGCTTTGAAATCACATCATTCTTTGAGGCCTGACTCATGTCCCTGGCGTGCTGGGATTTGGCAGTGATGTTATCATTCATTTTTCCCCCCTATTCTCTGCTGTGCTCCCTAGGAATCTGTCTTGGAAACAGCTTCTAGCTCAGCTTTTAGCTCTCCACTTTTGAACTGTCAGATCAGCTTTCCGGCCTCTTCCGAAGCGCCTCTGTCTTTGGTGGCTAAGTGAGACAGGACGCGTGCACGAGTCCTGTGCACGCTGGGGACGGCCAGCGCCCTGGGAAGCAGCAGTGAGGCCGGAGCTGCTGTGCCCCTCAGCCGTGGCCTCCTGCAGCAAAGCACCACGCGGCGACGCGGAGCAGCCGGAGGCCGGGGAACCTACGACCCGATCTGCCGCAAGTCACCGATGCGACTGCAAAGGTGAAGAGCAAAGGCAGAGGCTTTGCAGAAGGCCAGGGCCTGTTTGCACTGCTCAGAAGTAAGTGTGCCCTTGAGTGCACTTCAGCACGTGGGGCAAATGTGGAGTTCATCCCTGCGAATACCAGCCTGGCTGCCCCAGAAGCAGCCCTGAAGGTGCTTCTGCAAGGGCTAGAATGGGAGAGGAGGTGAGTCAAGCCTGGAGCCTCGTCTTCGTGGTGCTGCTGCACCACAGTATAGATGCAGCCTGGAGATTAAGGGCTGGATTAACATTTTGGCATGTGAATGGCTAACGTGTTTGCATGTCACTGAGATTGTCAGAACCCCCCGGCAAGGTCTGCTTAACCTGGAGGCACCCAGCATCCTTGGTTTTCCTGATGACACAAGCTAAGGCTGTAATGAACCTAGATGTTTGCTGTGGGCATGTTCCGAGTCCTTCCTGCCCACCCTTATGGCTCCGAGCTGCCAACACCTGCAGCCGGCAGGCATTGACAGCCCCGAGCCTCTCCACTTTGCCTGAAACATGCAGTCTGATAGAACACACCTTCTTCGTTGCAGCTGTCCCGAGACACGAGAAGCAAGAAGCAAGAGTGTCCACTTCTTTCTGCCCCTAACCTAGCTATCATATTGTGCAGACATGGGAGAAACCCACGTCCCAAACCATCTTTTGCTGGTTCTGACTCCAATTCTTTTGTAAAACATGTGCAACTCAACAGACTAGAGGGTATTTTGAGGTGTGTTTCTCTGCTCTTCCAGTTTGCATGAAGTATCTAAATGCTCATTGGAGGAGGAGGCTGGAGCATTCATCCCAGATGAATACTCTTAACACCAGAGTCTGAAAGTATTTTTGTTTTCTCTGACCAAAGGAATATTTAAAAATACTATGCAACATAGTGCAGTTTATACTGAAGAACCTGGGTGACAGACAACCTGCATTCACAGCACTCATTGTTTAGGACACAGACAACCTGTGTTTAAGTCTGTGCTCCAAAGCAGGCGGAAGGGAAGGGAATCTTCCATCTCCCGGGTGAGTTCTCTTGCCCCTGGGCTACTGGGTGGCATCACTGCTCCTGCATCCTCCTCCTCCTCCTCTTTCCATGCAAAATCGCTGACCTGGTTTAGCTTGTTCCTCACTGGAGGAAGGCACCTCCCTGCAGCCTGGATCAGGCACCAGCTCCTTAGCAGAGGTCTTAGTTCTTGTCCCTCCCTTGGCATTTCCTACTTCTTGCTCAGCTTCCTTCCACGGTACTCTGTATGAAAGGGTTTGGCACCTATGTGCCAAAGGATGAGAATGAATCACATTACATATTTAGCCCTTAGTGATTTGCCCGAACCACACAGCATGTCTCTGAGAGTGGAGGGAACTGACAGAAGTTCTCACAGGTCCCACGCTTATGTCTTAACACGGACCATCTGTCTCTCTCCTCTCTACTGAGATCCATTTCTGTCTGAGATACTTTCATGTACTGATACATGCAGATCCACATGCCTGGATTGTGGCTTTGTGTTTCAATTTGTCTTTATAAGCCTTTGGGCAGGATTTGTATCTATCTTTTTTTTCTTCCTTTTTTCTTTCTTTTTTTTTTTTTTTTTCCTGTGCACATTTATGGTACTGTGGTACTATCAGCATAACCTGATCCCACAAGGACCTGATGGGCTCTTCTGGGATATGCTGAAGTTCTCTTAATGTAGGGTCTTGGATACTAAGTACATGTAGCCACTTCCTCACTTGGAGCTGGCTGATTACCAGGCCCATCCTGTAGTCTCTTGATTATTTTCCACATTTATTCATCACAAGGAGGGCTACTGCTGAACTGTGAATTTTGTTTCCCACAATGCCATAAAGATGAAATTTTTCATGGAACTTCAACATTTCTTCTCCTGAAGATAATCTTTCATGAGCAAAAAGGCAACATTTCATCCCATGATTTTCACCATGGCAGTAAATCTGAATGAGATGGGAGATGAGGTGCGTAGGGTGGGGTGTCTCACTCTCTCTTAGGATGGGAAGAATTAATGTCCCAATGCCAAAAGCAATGATTTATTAAGTGAACTGTAGCTGCAGGGTTTGCAAATGGTGCATCACCCTCCTTGTATTCATCCTATGATTTCAAATACTATCTGTGAAAGACATCTCAAGCAAAAGGAAGTTGCTATTAAAGACACATGATTTCTGGCAGCATGTAGAGCAGGGAAGAGAGAATCTACCCATGGTTTCCTCCTTAAACATTCATTGTGAACTTCACCAAATTGTGAGAGTGGCATTTTGGAGAGGGCCTTTTACTCAAGAATATTAACTAAATATAGAGTGGAAAAATCAGTTAGGTAGATTTTCTTTCTCAGGAAGTGACAGATGATGAGAGCTGATGCCTGCTGATATGAAAAATCACTTTATTTTTCTGTATGTGATAACTTGGATTCAAAACACGCTGGTTGGCTGGAGACCAAAAGGCAGAACACAGTTTGCCACAGGAAAGCCCATAGAGTTGACAGGGTGGAAAATTAAAACAGATTTTGCAACTAGTTGTGAGACATAGTTAAAGGAGGTTTCTAACAAGTTTGAAAAGGGCACAGTGAGTGCCATTTTTAATGGCAGTTACCAAAATATAGTGTAGGCTACTGAACTTTCTTTCAAAACCAGACAGTATTTTTGGAGGAAAAAAAAAAAAAAGTGATAGAAAAGATTTATCTTCTTTTTTACAGCAACATTAAATGCAGAAACATCATTTGTACTTTTTCAGTAGCACTTGTAGTATTAGTAAATTTGTCCGTCAGTGGCATTTTAGGAATGTTAATCTACTGCATACATTGGCAGACTGATATAAGTGGAAATAGGGGTGTTAGAATTTGGCTGTGTGTGTGCCGCAGGTACTGAGAAATATAAATTGTACTGATGTATATGGAGACAGGGAATAAATACCAATGTCTTGTTGACTCAGAAAGATAGAGAAGGCAGGGAAAAAGTGAGAACCTCCTGAATTTATTGTTGTTGGATCGTCCAGCAAAATAGGTAAGGTTCCAGGCACGTGTTACAACCTTTGTGACCTTTTCAATATGCACCTTAATAATGAATAATGGCCATGATTTTCTTAAAGGTATTTTAATTGCCAAAAGCGCTGCCGCAGTTACGCAGCCGCTCCGCCGCGACGCCCGTCCGCAGCGGAAGCTGAGCTGCCTTTGCCCGCTGGGGCTTGTGCTGCGCCGGGCCGGGACGCAGGATGCCATGGCGGGAGCGGGAGGAGCCGGAGCTGGGCAGAGAGGCGCGGGGGGAGCGCGGAGGCCGGCGGGCAGCCCTCCCCGGCAGGGCGCGGGCGGCGGCGGGAAGCGCGCCAGGCCTCTCCGC
>VZSV01000017.1:9839967-9903485 GCA_013398735.1 Nothocercus julius
AAAAAAGAGAGAGAGAAATCAGGGCTGGAACTATGTTGTCCCTATGTAGGTATAATGGTTCTGGGAACTGACCTAAAGCTGGACCCAGGGTCAGGATACAAGTTGTTAAAAACGAGTGTGAAACATGGGGCTTAGTTTGTCTTACAGACTAAAATAAAAGGAATCATTTATTCATGGTGCAGCTACTCAGGGAACTTTTTGGACATTTTGGATGTTGTGCTCATTTCTGGAACCTAAGTCATATAAAACAAACATCACTGAAGGGATATGCTTCACAGGTGCCATCTGTGGCAATCTTCACAGAGCAGTTCTCTTCTGTTATCTAGTTTTTCCTGCCTGAAGAGGGTTTCACAATGAACGCTTAATGTGAACAAAAGGGATGTAATCAAGTAAATTGGGCTGCATCAGGTTTAGGATTACAAGGCTGTGATTGCGCGGTTGCATGGGCAGTGTATGCACGCCAAAGGCTCCATCGTTCCTTCTTCTGTGACAGAGTGACAGGGGTATGGAAAGCAGGGCAAAAGCAGCTTTCTGTGGCTATGGAGAAAGGAAATGAAAGGCCTGGCAAGGGCCTTGTGGAAATGTGTGGAAATGAGGGTATAGCAAAATGACCAGAGATCTGCACAGACAGGCAGCCCAGGCTTCGGGCAGTTACTTTATTCTGGACTTTGTTCTAGATCCCATGAGAAAATCCTTTTCCCCTTGCGAAGCTGCAGCCAGAGGACTTCATTTCTTCTCAGTGCTGTGGAAGAAGGAGGAGGCCACAGCTCCTCTGAGACAACCACTGTGGTCAGCAGAATAGATTTTGGGCAACATCCTCAAATACAGCTGTTTTACTTCCAAAGTTTTAATAGTGTGGTATTAATACAACTTGAAAGTTTCTCCACCAGGCTCATGCTCCTGTGCCTAGTTTGGCCAAAAACACTAGACTTCAGAGCCATTAATTTTATCCAGATAATGAAAGAAGAGTGACAAGAATCTTTTAAAATATTTTTTTTTTTTGGGGGGGGGGGAGGATACAAAAATGTTTAGTACAGGTTTAGGGTGTTTTCAGCCATTGTCAACTGCCTGTAATTTGTTACAATTTCTGAAATTTGCTTCAAGATTTACCATTTCTGTTAAGTGACTTCTACTATTGTTGACAGCAGCATCTGAGCACCAAAGAATGAAGGGTCTGTTATAAAGTCAGAGTGAGAGCATAGAGACCTCAAGTGAGGTAGGTGAGGAAATATTATGTGGGGTGACAGACTAAGAAGTACTGTTGATTGAACAGCTCTTGCACATGCTCAGAGTACCCTCTCTGGGGACATGCATTCATACCTGCCCTGCCTTCGACTCTTCAGTGTGATTTTTTACTTCATACAGTTGTGTACTGAACACGTAATGTAAGCAGCAATGTGTACAAAATTGAAAAAGACATTAAATACTGAAACACATTCTAAAATCCATGGAGAAATCGTATTAGCCAACTTGCTGCCAGCAGATTTGACCTACTTTTAGGTGTACTTGAACTTAAACCTTCCTTTTTCACTTACTGAAATTCTTCTTTGTATTTGCAGTCTGTGTGCATTCATAGCTGTGCCCTGGGGCGTTTGCAGAAATGGTGTTTTAGACATGTAAATCTGACTAATAGCTTACCCACCCAAGGCTGGCAACCCAGCGCTGTGGCCCGCCACCGAGCCATGATCTAATCCTGGGACGTTTCTCTGGCCTGAAGGAAAGCAGGGAGGGAAGGGTGACTTTTCCAGTGGGCGAACCTCCCTCTGTAGCCCTTCACTTAGGGCCTGATCATCCACCCAAAGAGCTCAGGACAGCACCGGGAGAAGGGTGGTCCTTTCAGCAGCTGTATCCCGCTCACGAAACAGCTTCTGCCCTGTTTCTCCCTGCAGTGGTAGTGCTTGGTCGGGAGGGCCCCTGAATCTGGTACCACTCTCTCTGGAGTTCCAAATGATCGGTACCTTTTAAAGAAATTGCTTCAGCTTTCTGAAAGTGCCAGCTTAGATGCTGAAATTTAACCTTTGCCCACAGATGGCTCCTTCCTGATGCCTGGCTCTTTTGTTCACTGCTGATCTGGAATATTCACCCAAAGGTGGTACTTCGCTCTATCAGGCATTTAGACCACTGTTCCCTCCATGGAACATCACTAGTTATTACGAGCTGCAGCAAGATGGTGTTTGTGGTACGAAAACTTTGCCAAGAGGTGACCAAAAGCATTGTATCTATAAATCAGGACTACCTCCATGAAAGCCACCAAAGTTTAAATTGGGTAAAAGCAAAGTAGATGAAATATGGCATGAAATATGTGACTGTGTTTCCTTCTGAACTCCTGTAAAAAAAAAAAAAACTTATCTAATGCAGTGTTGGGTCCCTTGTTGGTCAAGGCAGATTTAATCCTTTCTAAAAGTCCTGCCAAGCTTTTCTTCATTGGTACTATAACTGGACACTGCTCCATGGTAGGGAGGTGAACACCACTGCCCGTTCGTTCGCCTCTTTATGGATTGATAACGTGTCGTCATGTGTGATACCAGCAAGAAAAGTGCAGACTGTGGAACTTGGCTGTAGGAATAGTAAGCTGCAATTCCCAAACGATCTCCCTGATTTGCTTGCTGACGTCCTCACGCTGCTTTCCTTTGCGGGACCGTCTCCCCCTTGGCCGCTGGTGGCGTGTGGGCTGTGATGGCCGAGTGGCGGCCCTTCGGTGCAGGGCACGTTGGTGCCGGGTGGGAGGCGGCCCCAGGGTGCCGTGAGGGGAGACTTGGGTGCAGCTGTCACCCCCTGCCAGGGCTGCCTCAGGTGCAGGGCCCTCCCGCGCCCCTGGAAGCCGCCCCGTGGCGGGCGAGGCCTCCGCCGCAGCCATTTTCCTGCTAGTTTGTTCTCCCCGGGGCAGCGTGGCGCCTCAGGCCTTGCTAGCAGTTCGTGGGCTCCTGCTTGTGGATGGGCCAGGACAAGCAAGCAGAGCCTTCCTACGATGGCCCAGCGGGCTCTGTGGGAAAGAGAGGCAAGCCCTCGTGTTGACATGGCGATTACGCAGAGCCACCCCGCCTGAAGGCTCCCGGAGACAGCCTGCTTCCCACGCGGACACGCTCCGCCGGCCCGCGGGGCGCGCCAGGGCGTCCGGGCACCGGCAGCCCAGCCGAACGAGTCCGTGAGAGACCCCTGGCTGAGCTGGCACGCATCTGGACACCCCATGTGTTTCTGCAGCGCAGGCCTACGTTAGCTAGCCGACACGGGCACACTCAGCCGGACACTCCCAGGGATTGCAGACAGGGTTGCTCTGCTGATGTGGATTAATAGGGTGGTAGGTCTAAAGCATCCCAGAGTTTGGATTTGCCATACTTATATTATGCAATGGAGTCATGCATGCCTGCTAAGTCCAGCTTGCTCCCAGGCTCTCAGATACACCAAATGTCCACAGGTCTTTACACGGGGCATGTGCAATCAGTCCAGACGCCTTCTGTAATGTGGGGTTTTTAACACATGGGCTGTAAAGCTCATTCACACACACACACATATATATATATTACTTTTTTTTCTTTTTTTTCTTTTTTTCTGAGAAATCCCAAGGAAAGAGGGTTAACAGCTAGACTGTTAACTTTAATTTCCATCCTTAAGGGCATCTCAACTCGCCAGCAGTCATTGTGTTATCCTCTCCGAAGAAATTCTGAAGTTGTATTTGGGTAACCCTAATTATTTTGCAATTTAAAGTTTACAACCTCTTGTGACCCGTCTTCAGAGCAGCTGCCCTGAAGACAGGAGGGAGCACAGAGTTGAGCCTAGTCTCCGCACTCAGGGGTACCACCAAGATCCCAGAGGTAAATGCCTTCAATATGTTTTTGTTTCTCATTGCCTCTATTACTACCACTACAACTTTTCTTGAATTTACTGACCTGATTTTTCTTGAATTTGCTGACTTGTCACCTACAGGCGAAGGCTGGCTGCTAGCATTAGATGGGATCTGCTGGCTTGGACACTTAGTCCAGCTCTCACTAGGTGGGGAGAAAGGAGTCACTTGTGAAGCGCAGCTTGACTGGTACTCACAAGCAAGAGGGAATCATGATAAATGAAACATGCACCTCTTGGCGTGCGTGTGGGGCTGAAGCACACTGCCTGCCTGCACCTCTAAATGCCGCGTGGGTAAAGTCAGGACTGTGTGTTCTCCTCGTGGGGAGCAGCAGTCCCGCAGCTCCCTTGCAAAGTGGTGCTCAGAGAGCTCGGGGAGGACAACACTGCAAGCTGGGAAGCAGTAAGCCGGGAAACGAGGCTGCTCAAAGGCAAACCTGGCAGTCCTGGGACTGGGCAGGTGCGCAGGGCTGGGCAGAGCCAGGAGCGCTGGCTGTGAGCCCTGTGTGAGCACATATGTGCCTGTGTGGGGGTGTATCTGGGCCCCAGCAAGGCGGGGGCTGCTGCACGTATGTGGCATGGGTGTGGGTCTGCCCGTGCCTTGCTTGGGAGAAGTGCAGTGCGGCGAGAAACGCTGCGTGTGTGAGGGGAAGTCTCTGTGGAAAGCGGGATTTCTTTGCTGAGAGGTGGAGGTTCCCGCTGGAAAGCAGCAAGGCGGGGGATGGTGCCTGGTGCTCTGGAATCCTGTGTAATAGAAAGCGTTTTTAACAGAACAGAGCAGATAGCTCAGATCTGGGGGGGTCAGAGAGGGTGGGAGTTTGGCTGTGGAGTGAAAGTGGAAGCAAGCGGGTTTGGAGGCTGCTAGTCACCGCACACTGGAGGGAGCGCGTTCTTCCTCCCCGAGCAGGGACTTCTTGAACCCCGCTTGGCTACGCCTCTCTGTGACACAAAGTCAATGTGGACCATGATATATTACAAGGGAGCTTGAACTTTTGGCAGGAGGAACTCGCAGCTCTTACTTGCAATGGCCTTCAAGGGCAGATAATTACACTTCTCCCGGTTTATGTGTCAGTATTTCACAGAATGAGAGAGACATATCGCTGCTAAATGTACAGGTACTCAGCCCTTTAAGGTGAGCTCAGGTGAGAACTGAGTGCTCTCTCCTGAAGTTCAAAAATGCCTATACTGTCAGAGGGTCTTTAATTCTCTCCTAGCTGAGCTGAAGTGGAATGAATTCAATAAATTATAATTAACATGACACTCGCCAGTGCCATTTTCAGTCACTCCTCAGATTAGTTCAAGTTGCCCTGTGAAATGAAAGCAATCCATTTGTTTGGTTTTGTCTCACTCTCTTTGCTGCTGTTTCTGATGCAAGAAAATCAATATCAGGGCAGTCCGTCATTTCAGTATTGAGTTTGTTATGGCTAATGCACTATATTCTCTTTATGGGGGACTTCTAAATTCTCAAAATTTTGATCATAGAGGCTTCTTGAGATAAAAGGTGAAAAGCAGAGAAGCTGAAAGGAGAGAAAATAAGAATGTTAAATTTATTATTTATTTAAATTTATTATGTATTTTAAATTTAATTTTCTTTTAAATATTTTTGAAAGTAACTTGTTAACTAATCAGAGGATTTGAGCACTGCTGATTATTTGAATTTGATTATATTGTGTGGACATATCTGCATAAATTTTAAATACAGCTTTGAAACTGTGTACATTCACTTTGGCCTGTTGTCAGTCTCCATGAAGGACAACAGCTGCCTTGTATTCACTGGGACTGTTTGGAATCTGGTTCCCAACCTGGCATCTCAAAGAAAGTTTCTGAGATTCTTTTTTTGTCCTAGATGTTATAAATTCCATACGTGACAAAACATCAACTTACTGGCTTTTCATTAAGATACCAAATGTTCTCTGCCTTGGCCCTCTTCCACCTTGGGTCTGGGATGTAAGACATTTTCAGTACCGCAGTAGGTACTGAATATATTTCTAAAATGGACATTTTTTTTTTTTTTTTTTTTGCTAAAGAGTATCTACATCTGAGAAATTTATTTAAAAATTAAAATATAATATTACACCCTTGGCTCTTATGAAAACATCTTAAAATAAAGAGCCTTTTAAGGCCTGGCAGTTCATTGTATATCCTTAATGGTAGGCAGATGAGGCTTTTTCAGTAGTGCTGTTGGATATGGGGATGACCTTCCTTATTTCTAGTCAGGAGTAACTGAGGTCTTACTGTAAGAGTGAGCACTTGAGCACAGGAATTATCACCATCTTTTGGGGCTTGCACCAAGAGGTGGACTACAATGTGGTCCTTCGCCAGTTCCCTGGCAGAGCAGGCCATGTGAGCGCCCAGCAAGAGCAGGCAGGATACGATGGGGTGGCTACCGGAGCGTGTGGTACCAAAGGGCCTGTTCTGCAGGTGGAGGCATCCTTGGCCTTGTGCTGATGGCCAAAGCAGGTTCACCTCATGTCCACACAGGGAGGATGTTTGCAAGTTTGGACTTGAGAATTGGCCAGGTTAACATATGTAGACAACAGATGGGTGCTGGAGTGCAGAATGGTAGAGGGCACTGAGCTCTATCCCCATGGGATTTTGCTAAGGCATTCTGCATGGTCTTCTCTTCACACACGCTTGTTCAGTATAGATTTAGGAGCCATGAGATGAGATAGGGACAGAAGATTAAGTTGTGGGAGATTAATATCATGCATAGTAATAGAATTAGTTACTTACCATTATGTATGAAGTGAGGGAAGGTGATGACTACGGCTAGCAACCCACCATGAGAAAAGGGAGGAAGTGGTTACAATACTAAAACTATGAGATTGCTTAGTTTGGATGCGTATACTTGTTCTTGAATCAGCAGAAGTCCTTTTTGTAGTTGATGTTACTTTTGGCATATTTCTTTGGTGCCAAAGCAGAGCCTCATGAAGGAGTTTGGAGAAAAAAAGCCAGTAACTGATGTGACCTATCCATACTAGCAGGGTATTCTACAAGTAACAAAAGAAATGGAATGGTATGTGCTGTCTCTTTTCAAACTATAGCACATTAGCACACTGAAATTATCACTCCACACAAATGTACCAGGCGGAGGATAAAAATCAAATTAGTGGAATAGCAACTTTCTCCTGTTTTATGCAAGAACATAGGATCTGGTTCAACTCCTGTCTTAGCTTACAGCAGAAGGCTGAGCCATTATGTAATAAAACCACACTAACTAAAAGTTAGTTTCTTCTTTCATGAGTCTGGAACCTGGCTATGAATTCCCATGAAAGGGTTAATTATATCAGGAGACTGTCAGCCACTGGCATGACTTTAAAACAGGGTGCTGGAGGGCATATCTTAACTTGACATGTTGCATTGTTAATTTACAGTTTGGGTGTGGAGGGACCTGCCTTCTCTTTGTAATCCATGCAGGTGTGCACAGGACTTGAAAGCCAGTTGCAGTGGAGTTTATGCCTGTGAGAAGCCTCAGCTAAACAAAAATGTGCTGGGAGATGCAAACTCAAGCTCCCTTGAGTCAAGTCAGTTTGTAAATATAGACTTCACTGAACATTGTTGTTGTAGTGGGGTCTTAACCCTCCTGTGTAGGACTCAAGTCTCTTGTGCAAATTTTAGGTTTTATGCTACAGCGAACTTTTTAGAAGATTTTTTAAAGTATGTTTGAAATCACATAAGCACATTAGTCAATTGCTTTAGGCTTTTTTTTTTTCTCTCTGCTTATGGATCGCTTGGGAAATACTCTGCTTTTCTACCAGTGTTTTTAATTCGTACTGTTTTGAGGTATCTCAGTGAGCAAATTTTAGTTCAAAATCTCATCACAGACTTTTCACATGGGCAATTGACTACTGATTATTTTGCATGTAAGTCAGTCATCTAAAATGACTGGTTGGCTAAAGCTCGCTTTTTTTTTTATCCCAGAGTAATGCAAATGCACAAAAAGAGTCAATAATGGGTGATGAAGCACAAGCGCTCTTGCTCCTCCAAGTTGTGTGTGGTATGTGTAATTATTCTTTGTATGAAGAACACCCTGCAGCCCTGAGGGCACGCTAAGGAGGGATGCGAGCACTGCTGGCCTGTGCCTGACCCCCATGCTCTGCTGAATGCTCCCTCCACTCAGCTGAGGATCTGTGCAAATTCTCACCTTGCTGGTACCTTCCTCATGGCCTAGTGTGCCAAAAGGAGCTGAAAATGGCTGACCCAAAGAACCGTTTGAAATTCAACCAAATGGTAGCAAGTGCTGTTTAAGAAGTGTTAGAGCCTTGGAGAATTATCCCACCTATATTCTCTAGATCAGTAACAACACAGGCAGTTGGTTACCCATCCTCTACTGAAATTTGTTGAGCTCTCAATAAGTGGAGTACCTATTGGTGAGTTACACTGCAGGGCAGAGGCCGTAGCTTTGCGTTTCTTAAGGACAGCTAGATGTACAGATATGCACAGGTACCTAATCAGTAATATTTTGCAGTTTATTAAAGTAGAGATTAGTCTGTTCCTCTTTTTTTTTTTTCCCTCCCTGGAAGTTGGAGGGAGTAGAGCGTCTTGTAACTTCTGTTTTGTATTTAGAATTATTAAGCTTTTTTTTTTTTTTTTTGTCACTAGGCAGAAAAGTTACAGGAAAATTAAATGTGTCAGTAAAAATGGACCTCACAAATTTGCTAATTTATTTGACTGCTCCAGTACTTCATTGTTGCTTATTATTGTGATCGCAATTAGGGAGTGAT
The DNA here is from genome assembly GCA_013398735.1 of Nothocercus julius. Taxonomy (NCBI): domain Eukaryota; kingdom Metazoa; phylum Chordata; class Aves; order Tinamiformes; family Tinamidae; genus Nothocercus; species Nothocercus julius. Next base: position 9,848,532 of record VZSV01000017.1, read on the forward strand.
TCATAATGATTGATTCCTCGTGGCTGTGCTTTGTTCAGTGGTTTCTTTTATTGCTTTCTCTGTCTATTTTATGCTTTCACTTATCAATGTTTTTGGATCTCCCAAATGTAATTCAGCATTGCTATGTGGGAGAGAGTACTACAGCTACAGCTGCACTGCAGACAACATTACTGTTTTTCAGCATTTTTGAGGGATCTGACATTTGGCTTTGGTATGATCAGAATGAGGCTTGCACCTTTTTAATGTTTTGGGAGAAAAGCGCAAGGGCGATACTTCCTCGTTGCCAGGTAGTCTGGTACACTGTTAAGATCTGTGGATGGCTGGTAAAACAGCCCCTGGATCCAGCTGCAGCTCATGCCTGGCTCCAAATATAGTTGGTAGCTGGCAGGAATTACCAGCATTTTTAATTAAAATGTTTGTAACTATAACAGTGAAATTATGAGTTTGTAAAACAATTGTTTTATGTAACTTTATATTTATATCCTCTTTCTGCAATTCCCTCATCTCCTAACCACCGAAGACTAATGGGATACAGAGAGGCCTGTGGATTTTTCCTTTGCCTCTTTTACAGAAGTTACATAGTCCTTTAATTTTAAAAGTGCTGCTAGTGTACAGGATCCTTTCCTTTTTCCTTTTTTTTTTTTTTTTTTTTTTTCCAGATACAGAAGAAGCCCAGACTGAAGTTCTAGCTTTACAACGTTCAAGTGAAGGGAGGAAGGAAGTGAAACACTTGGTATACATGTCCCAGGTGAATATTCAATGTGCCCAGCTATTAAGTCAGTCTGTCTTGTTGGAGCAGTTCCATTTTGCATTGAATACTCATTGTGCCAGAAAGAGATAGGAGGTAGGCTTTCACCAGCATTCAACCATAAAATGCCCCTGAAATCTCAGATGTTAGTATTCATGCACAAATTGGACTGATGAACAGCCTCCTTGTTTTACCTGAACTTGCCTTGTTCTTGTATAAGTGATGTTCTTACTGTCAGGGTATCTTTGGAAAGTTACAGGCATTGCATCATGCTGAACAGACCTTTAAAACTGTGTTTTCTGGGAGCAGGAGCTTAAATCACAAACCATCTTCTTGCAGGCTTAACGGGAACCTGAAAGATGGTCAGAAGCAGAGTTCTAACTGAAAACTCAGCAGAGAAAACAGAGCCTATGAATCTATAATCTTTAGAGGATATAAATGATATCACTGAACTACCTAGGACAAGAAAAGGCAGACTAGGAGGATGGGTAAAATAAAAATAAACTGTGAATCTGACTTAATAGCCTAGTTTCGTAGAGGAATTCAGTGTCTTGCAAAACTCTGCATTAAATGGTGCAGATGTACTAGGCGGGAGAAGTCTGCAGCTCCTGGCTGCAGAAGGGTGTGCTCAGCCCGTTTGGGAGGGTGCCCGGGCTCCAGTTATGCATGCTCTTATCTGCTGCTTTCTGCTGCAAGTGTCAGATGAATACCCGTTGTCTCTTTTTAAAGGAGCACTCAGATGTAAGCAACTGTGATCTTTGGCAAGGAAAATACTTGAAAGTCTGATTTTTCACTGAAACTGTGGAAAAAATAATCTAGAAAAAAAACATATCAGATGGAAAATTAAGAAGAAGATATGGAAGGGAATAAATGAAGAGAGAGGCAAAGAGAAAAAAAGAACAAAAAAGGACTGAATTTACACTAGATCATTTTTCTGAAAACATTACCCATGCATGCCAGCTTGGCAAAGTTAATAGCTTTTCTGTTCAACGGGATTGTATATTCTCTTGTCCAGTGATTGCTAAGTGACTTCTAAATATAAAGAATTTTGAGCTATAATTAAAAAAAAAAAAAAGTTTGCTCATTGCACCATTTTGTATGCCCATGCCACTAATACTAATACTGAGCACTAATACTTTTCCAAGCGTCTGCAACTGTGATGAAGAAAATGTATTTATCTTTTTCTGTACTCAGAAATGGCCACGAAAAAGGGGTCTGAGCAGAGGAACGAGAGAGCAAGAAGAAAGAAAGTAAAGCCTGTGAGCTAAGCTAATAAGGAAATTCATGGAGTTAGACAAACAAGAAGCCCTTTAGAATGGGCTCCTGGATTGGATAGAGAGGCAGTATGCTTAGAAATGAATGCAGCAACAGAAGTTTCCTGTGTCTGTGAAGAGGAGTATTCATATGCATATCCAAGAATATAATTTCTTTTGGATTTAGGAAAGTATTTTCAATAGGCAACTGGAGTGGAGACAAAGACACAGATGGAGGGTGTTAACGGAGGTGAAGTGATGGAGTGCATGGAAGGACTCTGTGAGTGGGTGCGATGCTGGTGGCCTCTCCTGGAGATCACACCTATGCAAGGCATATCCCTGGGGACTGGCTTGGCTAGCTGGCTGCGTGACCTGTCCCTCCTCCGGGACATCGCTCTGCAGCTGCAGCAGTGACTGTAGTGCAGCTGGGGTGTCCTTATGTTAACTAACCCTGAAGGGCATCAGTAGGGCAGCCTGGAAGAGCGCTGGGCTCCTGGGGCTGCAAACCCACCCCAGGCAGACGACAGAGCATGTGCTGTGGGGTTCTGCTGGTACTTCAGTGAGAGAATATGTGTCTAGGGAATATGTGAGGGATGATTCTTCAAGGCTCTAACACTTCTTAAACTGCTACCATTTGGTTGAATTTCAAATGGTTCTTTGGTTCAGAGATCTGCGGCCTGCACGACTGGGAGACGGCTACCTCGTGTGGCTGGGTTGCAGCCCACTCTTTACCCCCACATCTGCTGGACGGGCACAACTGGGTGCAGGAGCAGGAAGGACTCTGAAGACACCTGACCATGGCTGACGGAAGTGTCACAGAAAATGAGCTTACTCTGTGTGGTGCATTATTTGTTCCTTTACTTACTGCCAGCAGTGCTCAGAGCAAAAGGAATGAAAATGCCCACATGCTGGTGGACCCCTTCATGTGTCTTTGCAGGCTGCAATGCACCGCACTGTGCAGGCTGTCTCCATGGCCACTGTTGGCAAACCTCACATCTCCAACAAACCCGGTGTGCTGGGTATTGCAAAAATCATCTACTGGCATCCCACAAGGTCTTCTGAGAAGATCTGCAGATCAAGATATGCTGCAGACAATCCTGATATGTGTATTAAAGTTGCAGGCACAGTTTCCCCTGGGCAGGTGGGAAGATGATATGCTTTTAAAACATTTAGCAGGACGCTACTTTTGCACTGCAAGCAGCCTGCCTGTGGGACCCATTTTCGCAACATGTATCACTAGCACAGAGTTGTGTTAGACGGGAAACTTATTTTTCTGCTCCATTTCCCTTGCATGATCTCTGAAGCCTTGGGGAACGAGCCACATGTGAGGCTAGGAAAGGGGAAGCGAGGTGTGCTGGAGGTCCTCCTGCTTTGCCATCCTTCCCCTGCGGCTGGGCGAGCAGACGCCAATCCCAAGCAGCAAAATGCCCAGTGCCCTGGACACAGAGCTGCCACGCGGCCCTGGCTTTCAGGGTGGTGGTGTTCAGGGATACTTGGGAATATGTATGTTTTGGAATATACATTTGGGAATATTGTCTCAGAGTAAGAATATTTTGATGAAGTAACAGAATTTTCCATCAGATACAGACCTCTTTTTTTTTTTTTAAATGCAAAAAGAAACAATATTATTTTTCTTTAAAGCAAATTTTCCATTGGTGAAAAAGAAACTTTGGAGCAACTTTGTGCACCAGAGCACGAACAAAATATTTAAGCTGATAATTTTTAGAAGATAGGGGTAAATTAGGAACCTAAAATAAGAATCAGGAGCTCTAGTGTTTTGCTTGATCTGGGCCTATAAACAGGAAACGTAAATGGACTGTTGCTAAAATCTTCCTAGTTCTAGGCTAATGAGACTCGTTTCTCTCTCATCCCACTGGCCTCTTGGGTTTTACTGGGCTTCAGGCGCGCCATGGAAATACTTTGGTCCACGTCCTGCTCGAGCAGGGGGGTTGGACTAGATGATCTCTAGAGGTCCCTTCCAACCTCAGCCATCCTATGATTCTGTGAACTTGGAGATGGCAGGTGGCCTAATTCCTCACGAGGCAGTGACAGCAGATTAATTCACGACGATCTCAGTGAAGGGCTAACTGCCGTGGTGCCTCTTTCTGAACTGCGGGACATTTTAGTCTATTTGCCCCTCCATTCTCTGTCCGTACAGCAGTTTTGTACCTCAGGGAGGCTGGTGGCGGCCCTGCGGCGCCCTGCGCTCGCCCACGCTGCGAGGCGAATACGCGTCGCGGGCTGCCGTCCCGCCTCGTGGCGCCACGAGGGAGGAAACCCCGGGGCCATGAGGACCGAAACGCATCAACCCACGCAGCTGCTCCCTGCTCGCGTCCGACCACGGCCCCGCTCCCCACTGCCCGATTAAGCATCATCTGACTGTAAACCTTGCTTAGCAGCAACCCCTGATTTATTTCATTTTGTTCCCAAGGGCCTGATATATCCACGGGCTCGCACACAGCATAGTCCTCCCAGTGTGCTCGCATTTTACACCCAGCTGTAGCTGACGGCACGGCTACAGTGCTGAGAACAAGTAATTAGGTTCTTATTTTCTGGCTCTGTCGTTTAATTTCCTTCTGTGGACTGGCCCCTGGTTTGGATTCAGGCCACGGCCCAGCACAAATAGAAATGAAAAGTAATAGCTTGCTCTTAAGAAACGCTTCCTTGCAAATGCAGGAGGCAAGCTTCTCAACTGTCTCTGCCTCCAACACTTTAAAATTTAAGTGGAAATTGGGATTTACCATTTAGGCCCAGATTTTGAGAGTTTTTTTTTTCCATGCCTTCACTTTCCTTCACGCCTTCTCTGGTCACCTTAGCATTTCATGTTGCTCGCAGTGGTTAAGCCATTCTCTAAAATGTGACTGAGAAAAAATCCAGAGAAAGTATTAAACCTGCAACTCTCCTCTCATGAAGGGGCGTTATTGCCAAGGCCCCTGACAAATCAGGAGGGCTGCAGAAAGGTGTATTCGCTGGCCCTTTGTCTCCGGGATGACCCTAGGACTGAAGTTCCCGTAAAATCAGAAAAAGGAAAAGAAGTGATGTCTTTTTTTTTTTTTAGGAATATATTCTCTCTACCGCTCCAAATGTACTTTTGGTGCCAGAGATGGGTGAAATGGCTGATGCACGTGTGGGAAGAGGCCTGCCCTGTAAAATCTGAATTTGCTGCTGGAAAGGCTGTTGAATTCTTTGAGAAATGGAAGGAGTATAATGTTTTGTTATGGGGCTGTGTAGTGTTACGAGCAAGAAATGTCTCGAGTAACTCTATAGCTTTAACTCTTCTCCCATCTAAATACTTCAGGTTTACTTTACTAGAAACACTAGCCCACCTTTCGACTTTCTCTGAGGAAATGTAGGAAGGCCCCTGACCTGCAGTGTCTTATTTCAAGGCCATATTCATAATTCACATCCTGATGTCTAGGAAGGCTTTTACACTGTGAGCATAAAACCTGGAGTTGTCTGCAGCTGAGTCCTGCTTCTCCGCACACTGAAGTTGGTGTGTTGTCGCTGCTGCTCACTCCCGCCTCGTATGCCTCTATAACAACAATTTATCAGGCTAAGGCCGCTTAGGAGTAGCTGATGGAGACTGCCCGAGCAGAGGAGGGCAGATGTCGTGGCAGACCTGGAGGGACAGCAGAGCCACCAGAGCCAGGATGAGCCAGGAGCTACTGCCGCCTCAGTGTCTCCCTGCGTGCTTGGACTGTGTCAGCCTTGGAAACTATAGAACGCAAGAAGCATTATAAGCTTAAATGTATTTAAAACATTTATGCTTGATGATTAATAGGCATAACATCTACTGTATTTCCACTTCACATACTCTGTGTCTTCTAACATCCCCTGCATCATTTTAGTCTCTTTTTCTTCACTCTCCCACTTCTCTCTCTCTCCCTCTCTCTTCCCACCTCTTTCTCTTCTAGCAGTTTTCCTCTTTTTGGTATCTCCTATAGCTTTAGTGCTTTTGTGTATCACTTCCTTCTCCTCAGAATGACTATGTAATTACATAGTTAACTAGCAGGGTAATAAACCTTATAATCAAATTGAAAGGGATTCTTGACCTTAAAACCAAATCCTTCCCTAATTCCTGCTCTGTAGTCTCATGTAATTCCTTTTCCTGAAAACATTTACCAACTCTAAGTACCTGTCAAAGCTCAGCCAGCCAAAACCTCTCTTCAAAAGAGATTTTTATGGTTGAATTCTGTGTGCTGAAAAAAACAACATATCTAATATCAACAATAAACAATCACAGCGCAATAGCAACATAAAACTCATCCAAATTAAATGAAGAATGAAAGCAGTACTGATCATTAAATGATTATATACTAATAATAAATGATTATAAGATAATAACAATAATTGAAATAATGATTATTTTAAAGTTCAGCAAATACAAAAACATTCATTTCGACCTTCGTATATGCTGAGCTTCATTACATAAAGAAAAAAAAATCTTCATGGTATCACTGTTTTTATTCTCCTGCTGTTAATTCAGGACCTGCTGTTCTTTGAAAGACTGTGTTTAGTGATATTGCATGCTTTCTACTCTAGCTTCTTTCCAGGCAAAGACATTATGTACTGCCCAGCCATCCGGTCTCTAGGAAGGTGGAATTCCTACGTAAACACAAGGTTCGCTGAGCAATGCTGAGTGTTTGCCTGTCTGGGGAAACTTCTGAATGGTAGAAACTGAGTGTTTTGTTTCTATTTTGTTTTTTTTTGTTTGTTTGTTTCAATCAGTTGCTTTTACTTTATTTTATTTTATTTTATTTTATTTTATTTTATTTTATTTTATTTTATGCGAAGTAAAAACTTCAGTCAAACAACTTTAAGGAAGAGTAAAAGGAAGTGAAAATGCAGTTAGGATATCAGCAACATAGTCTGTAACGGATCATTTCATTAGCAATGCATCTCATTGACAGCAGAGCCGCAGCTCCTTTACCTGCCGGTGATGAGCAGCATCAGCTGCGTTACAGAAATAACAGGCGGGGAGAGAGGAAACAGGCCCAGGACATTTTCCTACACTGTCTGCTTCCAGCGCTACTACAGTTACAGCTGGAGGGGATGATTAATGGCAGCTCGCGCAGCAGCCCGCGCGGACGGCAGCAGCCCGTTCACGCTCTCTGGGCTGACCTCCCAGCTTCCCAAAAGGCTATTCAAGGAAAAAAAATGACTTTGCCCTTCTGCGCCTGGAATCCGGATGGCCGTGGAGGGGGCCGGGGCGGAAGGAGCTGCGGCTCCGAGCGGCCCCGCATTGCTCGCGCTGCCGACACACCCCATATCCTCTGCTCCGCAGAGCCCTCGCAGCTGCCTGGTCTTAGCACCTTTTGCTGTAGGAAGTGCCGCATGTTTTCCCAAATAGCTCCTTAGCATTCCCTTCCCTGTCGTTTTGACTGAAGAAATCTCCTGTTTACAACACTTCCAAAACATCTAGACTCGATACTGATCTTGACTGCAAGGCTTTTTCTGGTTGTGAATACTTCCTGATTGGATTCTCTCAGGCTTTCTTCCCCTCGCACCTCCAGGAAGCATTAGCCAAAGCCTCGTGAGTTGTTTTGTTGTTGCAGGTGTCTGAGAGCTGCTCAGTCAGGGCCACCTCTCTTTTTTCTCCCCCTTCGTCTGCATGTTCAGCCGTCCGCAGGGGAGCTGGACTGAGCCCTGCTCGCTCCTGGCTGCAGCGCTGCTCCTCTGCTGAGTCCGCCCCACGCTGCCAGCTCGCTCACCGAGGTCACTGCCACCGTGCTTCAGCAAGACACGCTCCTCTTCTAACCTCGGTGGAAATTACGTCTGAGCACTGTCTACTGGGCAGGGGTCACAAGCCGTGAAGGCCCTGCGGGACGTTTTAGTTTTATGTATAGTCCAAGGCATGAGGAGACCTCCGTCTCCCCGCGAGTTCTGCACAGACAGCTGTCGTTTGGACTGTGCAGCTCCAGTGGCCGAATCTCACTGTTGATCAGCCTGATACTCATTTTTTTAACATGTTTCATGAGGCAAACTGATGTGTGTTTAGTTCTACTCGTTAACTGCTGGTCATATTTTGTTCAGGATTTATAAAGAGTGGTTGCAAACGTAGTTATCGTTGGCTGTGGGAGGGAAGAGCGGCACTCACTAACTGCTTCTGACAATACCTCACATTTTTCTTTCCTTGAGCATGGTGGGGATTTCTTAAGGAGCTGCCTTCAAAGTGAAAATGCCAGCAATCAATTAAATCCAAAAAACGCCCCAAAACACCACTGCTAATGGCCCCTCAAAGATCGTGCGTGAGTTGTGCAGCTGCTCTGCAAGCGGTGGGTGTCCTGTCATAAGCTGGTGCATCAGACCTACATTTCTGGAGCCCATTCCAGGCTTCCTCTACCTATCTGCATCTTTGGGTTATGCTGATGACACCGCTTCCCACCTGGTGACCTGATGGGAGCTTCTGTGAATGTTTGGGTCTTTGAGATGTCCCAGAAGACCTGGGCTTGGTGTGGTGGGGGCCCACAACAGCAGAGAAAAACAGAGCAGCTGGTGTATGGAGCGACCTCACATGCAAGTGGGTGACATTAGTGCTGTTGTCTGGCCCAGCCACACCTATGATGGGAATTGAAAGGTCACAGGGGAAGAACCTGCTTTGATCTCCCAGCTGGGAGTGTCAGCTGAGGGGGTTGTGCATGGGCAAATGCACTAAACCGCTGACTTCTGAAAGCATCTGGTCATTTAAATGAGTTTCGTTGTCCCCTGTTCCCTAGGTTTTCCTTTGGTTCTCTCTTTGTTGTAGCATTCCTCTGCCAAATTTCACATCTTTCTTCACATCTTCACATTTTTCTTTTTGGCCATTCATAATTGCAGCGGGTAGTCTGGGCCTGAGGCTTTCAAGTCCCTGTGTGGTAATAGTAGTTAGTAAAGGTCATTTTTTTCAGTCTGTGCCATTAGGGTGTTCCTGTACGGAGTAATTTCAATGGCCAACTCCCTTTAACAGTCATTATTTATGGTAGTCTTGCCACAAGAGACATTCTCTTACCCACACTTTTTACATTTCCTTCCATGTTTTCTATTTAATACGCTTTCAGGACACTATTTTTCAAAAAAACAAATAGATACAGTACGTAAATGAAGGGTGACCTTTATGCACAAGGAAAGAATTCTCATGAATTGCAGGAAGTAATAGGCTATATGGGAAAAGCACCTCCCGCTCTATTCTTTTTTATGTGGAACATTTCCCCAAAATTCCAGGACTGTAAAACAGAGGCTTGAGTACCAGTCAGAAGCAGACTCCTGTGTATTTCCTATTATTCAGCTTTACAGAGCCCCCTGCCTTTGTCCTTAGACAAAAAGCTCCAGTCTATTAAATTCTTCTGCTCAATTTGAAGTGAAGGCCATATTAAATAGAATTCACTGTGCATTTCTATAGATAGAAAATGCTCTGTGGAGTTATTGGAACGTTGACTATAGTCATCTACTGCTTTTTAGTATAAGCAAATGCCTATTTAACCAGGGTTTGGAATGGAATATGATTGACAGAGTAGATTCAAGCATTACCCTTTCCACACCCACACTCATATTATTTCCTCTTTATTGCATCTGTTCACTGTGTTTTTCTAATAGCCTTAAAATCCAGGCTGCAGCTTCTATGCCATGACTTCCAGGCTTGCCCTTTTCCCTCAAAATCTCCAATACCTTCCTCATCTCCTCTACTCACACACTCCACCTCTCCCACAGCCTGCAGCCTGTCTCTTCGCCTACGACCACTTTGCAGCATTTACTTCTAGGTGTGCTGTTTTTTCCCTCATCCAGTGATTGTTGCCTTGGTGTCTGGCTAAACCTGCCCAGCTCCACCTGCCCAGACTTTATGGCGAGTGTGTCCTCTCTTTGCAGCCAAACTGCAGAAGCTCTCCCCTGCCAGGCGGGCAGGAAGGGGCTCTAACCTAGGCCCTCCTGCTACTGCTGGCTACCAGCCCCTGACTGCCTAGCACCTCGCGCTCCCTGCTGCAGCGAAAGGCGTTTTGTCGCCTTTTCCATTTGCCTAAGAGCCAAGTAACATCTGAGGAAATCCTTGGCCTTCCCTTTTCCCCTGTCCCTGTTTCTATGAGCAGAGCTTGTTGAAATGCTACCTACCTCTGAGAAACTAGTTTGTTTGTGTAGTTTAACCTTCTTGCTCACCTAGTCCTTCCATAAGCCCTCCCATGGGTTACTCATGGTATAAGCAGACAGATATAAAAATATGCTTCACAATAGGCAATATTCACTGTAGAATCACTTGTACTGTTTATTTTTTTAATGTGTATTGCTCACCTGAGTGTTAGGATGTTTGATCATTTACAGGATGCTCTTCTTTCTAATAAGACTGATGAGACTCACATAAAAGAAACAAATAAAAAACCAACAACAAAAAAATCCACAATAGAACAGTGAAAAACAAAGAATAAATAATGTGCTTCTGGTATGAAATCTGAAGAATGCCACTTACATGTAAGCAGCAGTGAAGTGTATTTGTGAAAATATAACAGAGAGAAATGGCAAAAGACCAGCTTTAACTGCAGTGCCTTCACTGCGTCCTGGCAGTGCTAGCAGACCTGCAGTGGACAACTTGCAGAGGCGCTACTACACCACCATAATATGGCGTAACATTTCCAGAAGTGTTCTCATTGATTCCTACCAACTGGGTACTGACCCATATACAAGTGCACCCAAGTCAAGTGAGTGAAAGGATGCTGAGGAGAAGAAATGACTGATTACAGAGGGAATCATTGCTTACCAGGACACTTCCACATGTAAAGCCTATTTCTTTATTCTTTTATTTGCCTCATCTTTCTAACTCTGATGGGAACACAGAAGCATAAGGCATCAGCTCCTATTAGATTTTTGGGCTCATCAGTTCCATTATCTGGGTACTGTAGGAAATCACGTCATATAATCTCTGTATTTATCAGATTTTCTCTTAGATTCAGATAGGATTTTCCTCCCTCTGCTTTTAATGACAGATTGTCTCAGTACTTCACTTGTCTGACAGAAACTTCCAGCTTCCAGCCAAAAATATTTGTTTGGTTTTAGGTCAACATTGTTCATTGTTTTAAGCAACACTTTTTTCTCTTAGTGTTTACTTTCCTGATGAACTAACACAAGCCAACTGATAGAAAGCAGTAGTTTGTCTTGGTATATATCACGTTTTCTAAAACATTCTCCAGTCTGCTTTTTGTCTTATACATATAACCACCACGCTTTCCTGAGCTCATTTTTCATGGTTGCATGCACAAAAGCAATCACGTCTATATGCAATCAGATCAGGTTCATAAATCTTCAGCAACACAGTAAGGAACCAAACCCAATGAGACAGCATAAAGTCGAGATGATCAGCTTCATGCCTTCCATCATGAAATACTCTCTGGAAAAAAAAAAAAAAAAAAAAAAAAAAAAAAATGGCATATCGAACAATTTCTGAAAAATGTCAAATGGCATGAAGCTTAAAAAAAACCATACTACCCATTACTGTGTGCTAGTAGTGTTGATTTGGATGAATGTTACTGGAAAAGATAGAGGGCTGTAAATATTTTGTTGGTCTGATTTCTTCTAGTTTTTGCTAGGACTGCCATTAACTCAAATGAAATTTGCTTTCTTCAAGTATCATATGACTCCTACTCCATTTACTTGATGAAGATGTGCAAAAACCACAGTTGTCATGATTCAGTGGGGGTACTAGTTCCTAGAGGACAAGAAGTATTGGCATGAGGCCCAGAAGATAAAATATTTTGCATGCTTTTTCCAAAAGCACTCACCTGCCTCATTTAGTATGATACATTTCAACTTGTTTGAAGTTGATTCAGTTCAATTCATTTTTTTTTTCCTCCAAATGTAGGATAAACTCTTTATTCTTTATTGAGGTATCATCATGTCCAAGAACAGTTGGCTCAGTCTTGACTTCTTGTGGACATATTAGTATATTTTCTTTCTTTTATTTTCCTCTTCACCTTTAGCAATTTGAAACTTATTTGTATTCAACTCCTAGTTCATCAGTTACTTCTCCCTTTTTCCTGTATCTTTCTTCTCTGTACATAGTCAAGACAGATGCCAAGTAACATCTGCTAGAAAGAAAGTTTCCAGAAGGTGCCAGAACAATTATAACATTCCAGTTCCTGGACTGTAATTTAGTCTGTAAAAAGTCTTATTGTTTAAAGTAAGATGGCTACTTTCAAATATAATATTCCTAGTTGAATAGTTCTTAATATGTACATTTGTTTATTTGAAATGCAGGACCTAGTCCTGCTTTGAGTAGTGTAACACTAACACATCTCCAGTGCTTTCTCTGCCTCTGATTTACAAGATTTATCTGTGAAACGACATTCATTTTGTAGGGACTGATCAAGATCCATTCATCCTTTCAAGATGCTGCCTATTTCCATTATGACTGTGAAGACAGCTTTGATTTAACAAAAAGTTATATTCTGATTTGTATCACGTAATTTCAGCCCCAATCTTGTTGCTTATGAGAATCACTCAGAGTTGCTCAATTCATTTCAGACTAGAATAATAAGACAGGGAATTGTAATACCCAGCAAACAGAAAACAAAAACGATCACTGAACTTCCCTGAACTGGAACATCCAAGAGTTGCTTTCAGAAAACTCTTTTCCCATGAAGCAAATTGAAGGAGACAGAAAAAGCAAGGTCATCCAAAACTACTTTCTTAGTCTTTCAGTGATTATTTTCTCAAACTTTCGTCTAGGTAGTTTCAACTCTATGGGGCAAAATGCAGTAAGACGGGCCTTCATGAAGCAGGGGGAACAAACCCTTTGAATGGAGAAAGTTGCTGCAGCAACATTGAGACATTTCACAAACACATGGAAAATTTCCTGAATTGTTTGCATAATGTGTTTAATAAAACAGTTTATTAAACTTTTAGGAGTTGTGAATGAGGAAGAAAAATTCCTGGTTCCTTCACTTCTATAGAGTATTTTTGTGCTGTGGCAATTAAAAGTAATGCGAACTGACAGGCTTGCGGCAATGGCTTGGTAATAAGATACCCACAATGTTTGGACTTGATAGATCAGTAGATCATCAGTTCAGGCTGATGTTTGATCTCATTGATGCTCCTGAAGTTTAGGGAGTTGCGTCTTTGCTCCCAGCCACCAGAGACATGCCTGGCAGGAGGACGAGCCCTCTTGCACCATGTGCAGTGATCAGGTGGAGGACTCTGGCAGCACCCACAGCAGGGACCAGGATTGCAACTTTTTCCTCCTGCGCAACCACCAGCAACCTTACTTCTGCAAGGGAGCTGAACCTTTGGAATAAGGGGGCCCAGGTCCCTGCCCATTGCCGTGCGTGGAGGCAGGAGGATAAACATGCTTTTTGACCTTTTGTGTCAGTCCAGTACTCATGGTCCGTATTTGCCTCATCCGTATCACTTGCCTGAGCTGCTTTTCCCGTGCCCTCTGCCCCTTCACCCTGGCTTCCCCAGCGCCAGGCAAGGTGTCAGCTTTGCAGTGTTCAAAACATAGAAAATGTGTTACACACGGTATACAAGGGAAGCAAAGTATTGAATTTGGAGATACAGAATGAGAAAAAATCAATAGGAAATTTACATTGGCTTACCGTGTCATGGTGCCCTTGGCTTCTGGTGCACCTGATCTTTCATATAGTTAATGATCCAGATAAGGCCATAGAGAAGTTTCAAAATGCAGAGAATTTATGGCACTCTGGGATGCTTATCCTTAGAATAAGCAAGTGGGGAATCTAGTGCATTTTACAGTGGAATTCAAAGCAATCTGGAGATGTAAAGGAGAATTGCAGGCAAAGATAGTGCGCAATTTCAGACTGCACACTGCAAGCCAAAGCAAACTTTTTGGGGACTGATCACCAGATATCCAGTGTTTATCTTTCATTTCTGCACCAGGGAAGAGACACCAGCCTCTTAAATAAAAGACCATGTACCTTTGTGGTTCAACACCATTCAGATTTTCCTGTGGATTTATGTCAAGATAGTCTAATGCAACTTTAAAAGTGCATGCAGAACTCTTGCCATGTTCACCTCTGTCTGCAGTATCTTGTTCTTTTGCTCACGAAAATCTGCCCTTCCCAAGCAACTGAATCGCCCTTGATTTAATGATGTGCAGCTCAGGCTGGTGCAATATGGTTTTCTGCTTTTCTATATTTCCCCTAGCACCTGTAATGTTATAGTTCTCTCAAAAAGGACAGGGTCACTCTTCACACTGTCTCCTTCCCAGAGAGAGGAATGGGAGGCACCTTGGACTTCGTTTTCCTGACGAGTTGGGTCTGCTCTGCAGAGGCCTCTGCCACTTGTTCCCTTCCCTTGCTTGGGTTTTCTCCCTTTTGTCGCAGCCGTGATGCAAACCAAGGCATACGGTAAAAAGACACATCCACCCTTCAGAAGAGCACCACTCTGCAGCGCTTCGGACTTTCATGGGCACTCTCATACTGGTGCTTTGCACTCCTTTCTCTTATCTAAATACCCCGTGGGAGGCTTGTAAGCTCGGGGAGCAAAGGATGAACTTTGCATGAAGGTGCAGCTGGCTGGAACAGCTCACTCCAAAAAGTGCGGGACCACGTGAATGCAGTGGTTAATGGGGAAAGTGCCATAGCGTGACAAAATGGTGTGGAAGCTCCTCGGGTAGCTAAAAGTCTTCTGTTGCTAGAGCAAACTATTTTTTTTTTTTTTAATGCTTTACACGGATAAATTGAGGTTCCTTTCCATGGGGACTTCCTTTTTAATTCCTGTTTATCTTTTCTGCTGAAAAATGTAACTGGAGTTAGACTTGATAAAAGCAGGAAATTCTTTAGCAGAGCAAAATGTCCAGTGTCACTTGGGTCCAGCAGCTAGGAAAGAAAGATAATTCTTTTGAAGATTATTAAATATGTCTCCTAGCCAGTTCATAATTCTCCTATGTAGAACATTTCTAATACCATGATTTAGAAAGAGAAAGAGTTGAAACAAATGTACATTTGTAGCAAAAAAAATAAAAAGATTGAGTAAAAAAACTCTCTATTGTAAAAAAAGAATGATGTATTCCTACCACTTCTGGCATACCATTAAAATACACAGAATAGGAAGAAAAATAGACTTAAATTTTTTTTAGGAAGCTGAAAATATATTGTTCTATAGTACCTTTTTTTTTTTTTTTTCCCCCACAGAAAATTATTCAGATGTCCAGATTCTATGTTTTATGAACCAAACTCACAATGCAAAGTAACAAGAAGGTGGTCAAGTCTAGTCTTTCTTTTTCCCCATGACTTTTTGGGTGGTCTCAGAAATTATGTTCTTGAGTTTTTTCCACTCAAAGCAGATGGAACAGGGTGTTGATTCTTAAGAAGGAATTGTTTCCCTTAGAAATGTTTGCTGAGTGTTTGAGTTAAACAATCATTCTAAGAAACAATTAACTGATTAAAAGGCAAGATATATTTCATGGCATTGATTAAAAATTGCCTTTATTTTCATTGTTGCGTCTTTGAGAAATAATCGTCAATCACTCACAGACAATTGGGACTTCTATTTGGAAGGAGAAAAGCAATTCAGGACACACAGGAACAAGGGAGAAAATTGAATCTTTCAGTCATTTGCAATGTATTTTAAAGAACGACTAATTAAGAAGTACAAAGCCGAAGCATATTCACAGAAATAAAACATTTTTCATCTATGAGTACAATACAAACTTTTTTTTTCTAGATTAATAACTTAACTAAAAAAAAAAAAAAAAAAAAAAAAAAGCAGTCCTGATTTGATTGAAAATATTGCAAAGATTGTGCTGAATCAGAAAAGAAATCTTTTAAAAATAATTGGAATACTTCGTATTTTTAAAAAAGACATCTTTGGGACTTTTTAAGTGGAGGCCTTTGAAGCTTAAGTTTACTTTTTTTTTTTTTTTTTAAAGCAGCATTTTAAAATGGAACAAAATATCTTATTTGACCCCCAAAATGATTTTTTTCGTCTTTATTACCCCCCAAATTTCCTCTCCTGATATTTCACATGAGCTGCTGACTAATCACATAACTTTAGTCACATCTGGGATTCTCAGCTCCCTACCTATGGCACAGGAAATAAATTTCTTTGGAGACTGAGAAAAACAAGGAACATGAGCTACTCTCCATGAGGTCCCAGGGAGCTGTGGGGCGCCCACGGGTGCAGACCCAGCGTGCGGGAATGAGGAGCAGCCCCTCACTCCACATGCAGCCATCTTCTTGTGGCCTCAAGCTCAGTGGTCCTCTCCTACTTACTGGGGAACCTTTAGGCATGGGAAGATCATCAGATGCTTCTTGGCACATCTCCAGAAGCCAATCCTTTTGACATTTATAGGGTTAAACCCAGAGAAGGGGCAAAAAGGCAAACATGCCCTCAAAGTAAAGAAGATAAGCTGGTTTAAGCCAGCTGAAGATCTGGTCTTTAGCTACTTAATGAATAATAAACACTAGAAAGGAGATGGTTAAACTTTTACCCATTGTTCTATAGGCTGAGACAATTTCATTCAATTCCCAGCGCTGTCGGAGATTTAGGGCCTTGGCCAAATTGTGTCCTGTGAAGTGTAGGCGAGAGCTTTTCCCTCCTCTGCTCACAGGAGGTTGTGACAAGATATGAATTACAGATCACAAAACATTCACATACCTGACTGATGGTAGTTATGTATGTACCAAAAACAGAGAAAAAGAAAAGAAACTTCCTTCTTGGGGCATAAGCCAACCTCTGTGTAACAGGAGCTAGGCATTACCTGTCCCTTATGTTTGCTTCTTTGTAGCTGTAAATTCTTGCATATTTTTCTCCTTCCTTGGTGCTGATGAGAGGTAAGAGTGTGGTGTGTGACGTGGCTCTGATTGGGCCTGACCAGTGCCATGCTTGGAGTTAATGCTGCTTTCTGTGCGCTTGTGCACAGTGGTTGGATGGGAAGGTTTTTGGCTGGCTCGTAAAGGAAACCTAAAACATGCTAGCTGGTTAGCTAGCTAGACTCACACATGCGTGTTTGTGCTGCAGGAGGCACTTTATGATGTACAAAGAGAGTGATGTAAAGCAAGGCACCATCTAGGCAATGCCTTATGGTTTGCCCTAGAGCTCTTGAGTATTCACTGAGAAGCAGTAAAAAAAAAAAAGAAAAAAGAAAAAACCTTAAAAAAAAGCAGCTCTTCTGCAGCTTCTGCAGTGTTTGGCAGCTTGGCTGGTGCTTGTGCAATGCTAATGCAAACTCTGTCAGCTCTGTTAAGGCCAGGAAGTACCTGACCTGACCCGGGTGCGCAGGCAGGGAGGGGAGCACGAGGATGCACGTCCAGCGTTGCCCGGCTGAACACAGCACGTGGCCTAGGGCTACGGGAGCACTTCATCCCCCGGAAGGAGCGCAAAGCGCGTGCCTGGGAAGGGGCTGCATGGGTCATTATGCCTCCAAAGGCAATCAGGTTTTGGTACTCTCTAGGAGTTTATCACATCTCCCAGTGCCTACTCTAGATATGCACACGGCTGCACAACCCCAATAAAGAGTCTATATGTCACGCTATACCTTTCGTCTGCAGAGCGGGGAGGGCTTGCACTGGAGAGCTCTCGCACATGTCGTCCAGCCCTTCCTGCCTATCGCTGGTTTTCCATTACTCTGCGTCTGGATGGCCCTGAAAAACCACAAGAACTTCCTTTCTTGTAGTGTTTCATCACTGTGGCCTCAAAATGAAACTAACCAAAAAGAAAAACAGCTGGATCAAAAATAAATCTAGTAAACAAACAAACAAAGAAAACCAAACCTTGAGAAACTCAGTTGATTTTAATTTTATATCTAGTTTTGGCCAAATTGTCTGCTCATTTGTAGTTATTTTCTTCCCTATGGCTTCATATGATTTGACCAAGAAGAATCACATTTGCTTTCAGTTCCCTTCCAGTCTTTGATCCTTACTTGCATTTCACTGCCATCAGTAACTGCTATGCTACCACTTATGTCATGACACCACAGCCCTAGTGATTTATGACTTAAACTCTATTTTGTTGGTGAGAACCTAGAAAAAATTATGACTTTATTTATTTATTTATTTAAGCATTTGGAATACTTCTGTTGCTTATGCTGATGGTAGCATGAAGAGCCCTTTCTAAAGCAACTGAAAAGCTTTGTGGCCCTGCTACCCACTCCATTAACCACTGTTGATATTTTAAGGCTAGATAAAAGGTCAGTCCTGAAAACTTCACTGGAGCTGGAGGGAATAGGACCAATCAATAATTAACACCGTTTGCCTCCAGTAAGTCCAAATTCCTGCATACAGAGCAGCTCTGTTGCTCTAAGCACTTCAGGTTTGTCAGCTTCGTTCTCAATTTAACCTGTCCAGGAAGTGCTAACAACAGGACTCAGGTGTGATTCTGCACGTTTTCGTACCCTGAGAAACATGTGTTCCAGGTCCCAATATCACAAAGTGAGCACACAGCAACGAGTAACTCAGAGAAGGCAGGAGTCTGGGAGCAGGGCTATTAGGAAGGGCAGTATTTGGAGCATTACTTTGAATATAGGTTATTGAGACATGAAACATTTTGTGTTAGAGGCATGCTCTTTGGGGGCATGAGGGAAATTGCTGTGTTCATGTAATGGGCAGGAGACCCGTTACCCATTCCTGGCGACTCAAAGTTGGTTTATTCCAAGGAAAAGGGCAGCCTAGCGAGTTTCTTTCCCAGCTTTTCCCACGCTGCTCCCGCAGCTGACTCCCAGCTCACTTGCAGGAGCGACCGTACGCGAGTGCGGGGGGCACTGCTGAGCCCAGCTCAGGCAGGGCCTCCAGGGGGACTTTCGCCCGGCCCCCGGCGAAGGGAGAGCGCCGCGTCCTCCTCGCCACGCAGCTCCTGATCTCTCACTGTTTTATGCTTCCAGCTCCCTTGTTTTCCTTGTCCCGCTGCCAGCGGGGCAGACAGTGCACACAGTCAGGAGGCAGCTGCCGGCCGCAGCGCTGAAGTTCACGTCATGCCGGCGGAGCGAGCGAGGGGGTGAGATTAGGTGAAACATTAGCCACGTCCTCTTGGCTTCCCGCCAGAGCCTTTCAATTATTTCTTTATGTGCTTTTGGTGCTGTGCTTGTTTGGCGTTCGGAAGGTATGCTCTTAGGGGATTTCACAACGAGCTGCCATTTTGCAGTTCAAAACAGATGCACGCTTATCAGCCATGGAAATTTATGTCCCTGTGGGCCCCTTCCTCCCCCCTCCCTCAGGGCTTGCAGCAGAGTCACTCCAGGCAGATCAGTCATGAGGACTGTGTAATATTCTAAAAATAATGCAAGTTATAAAAGTCTGGAAGCTGTTCCTCACTTGGGGATTTGCGATTCAAATGTCAGTCAATACCAATGAATCTAATAGCTGGACAATAGTTGGTAAGGGCCAAATGCTCCTCTGAGATGATTAATGGGACCTGCAAACTACTTACTTCAGTGCAGGTTGCAAAACAGTGTCTTCCTATCCTCCCAGGATGCAGGGAAAGTTCTGAAAAGTTCTTTAAGAAGAAAAGAATGTGACCCTCGATCTAGAAAAATGTGGTTGCAAGGCAAAATGAAGTGTACCTATGTCACTCCGGTGGATGCTTGTCTAACCAGTTCCCGAAGACCTAGTTTGATGGAGACTCTGCCAGGGCTCCAGGAAACCTGTTCCAGTGCTTTATTACCCTTCCTGTTAGAAAGTACTTCCTTATTCAGATGGGATGCATGGGCTGGGTTCCGTATCTGCCTGTCCGGCCACATATAGGTGGAGCTGCACATTGCCCCACTCCTGGTGACTAGAACAGGGGCTGGCAGACAGAACTTCCCTCGGCTCAGAGTGGCACGAGGAGAGAGGAGTGTGAGAAAGCCTGGGCTGCAAATTCTGAAGGCTGAAATACATCTTGGGAACAAGGATGAACAAGTCAGAGAAGTAAATACTGGTCTGAGCTTTCAAAGCTTGTATAAGGATCATAGGATGGTATCTTATTTTTATGCTGGGATTTATGAGATTGCTGTCAAGGGAGGTTAATGCATTTACAGTTATGCTAAGTAAGTGCTATTCTTTAAAGAAACAGAAGATAAAGTATTCAGGAATTAAATATTTCATGAATAATCTAGACTGGCTCTTTGACAAATTTTATTGGCTGAACTCTTATGCTAGAGCTGTGTTAACATTATAAAAATGGGTAGAGGACTTTTTCCTGAATTTTAAGGTGATATTCTGACCTTAACTTACAGGCAATTAGCACTTTTTTTTTTTTTTTTTTTTCCCAGCTGATTTCTCTTTTACATCTCCTGGCAGGCCTCATACAACGTGTAGCTTGGGAAGAGAGACGTGCCTGCAATTTGACACAAGCGTAGCTTGCCAAGAGAGGTTACTGTGGCATCCTTCATGGGCACATTCACAAAGACAAGAGATAGCTCGGAGCGGATAGGGCGAGGGGATCTCTGCCTGGTGCATAAGGCTTGGATCTTGCAGGGGACTGTTAGCCCCAGAATTGAAGAAAACCCAGCATTCCCCTCATCCTAGGAAAGACCATAACATCCTGAGGTGCTTAAGAAAAGGCTGGATGTTTTGTTGTTGTGGTGTGTGCTTTTATTTATTTATTTATTTTCATTTGTGTGCAAGAGAGAGAGAGAGAGAGAGAGAGAGAGAGAGAGAATGAGAATAAGTGTGGCCAGTTCTTTCAGATGGACAGAGAAATACCCTCTTCTGTAAGAGTTCTCTGTGACCTCCTGAGAGCAGGATGTTTTCAGCTCATTATCGGACTCTTAATTTCTAATGAATTTATTTTAGATCCTCCCAGCCCACATCTGCTCTCTTTTCTTGCTCAACAGTTAGTTACACAACCCCAGGAAAAATGCTATTAATTCCTGAATCTCCAAGCTCAGTTCTTGCAGCTCAGAGTTGTTGCTCACTTCCCTGTCCCTCTCCTGCAGCTCCTGGTTCCCCATCCCGGGGTGGAGGAAGGCAACCCTGGAGATGCTTGGCTTCCCTCCCAGCACTCACAGCCCTGTTGCTGAAGGCTGGAGGGAGGAGGGGGAGCAGAGAGCAGAGTGACCCACTTTCCATTGATTCGGCGCCAGAAAGAACCACTGTGATCCCCTGGCTGTGTAACACAGACCAAAGGGCGTCCTTACATTCATTCATGTTTGAACTGCAGCATTTCTCTGAGTAAAACGGGCAAGCCTAATTAAACTATTCCTGGTAATGAAGAATCTACCCTTCCCTCTGTATAAACTGTTCCATCGGCTAATTTTACCTCTCTGCTGAAACCACATGCCTTATTTCTAAAGCAGATTGTCTAGACAGATGTGTGCAAGAGCCCATTTCCAAAGTTTTGATCCAAATACAGGTCCTTTTAAATAGCAGTTACGTGAACCCTTTCCTTTGCTCTGGTGAAGAGTTTCAGCTCTGAGAACCGCTTGATGTGAGGCATGTTTTCCAGTGCTCGGTCATTCACTGGGCTCTTTTCTGAAACCTCTTAAGCTGTTAACATTCTTCCTAGATCATGGATATGAGACGAGGACACTTTTAAACCAAAACTAGTTAGAGACCTTTCCTATTGTATACAGAGTTCCCAGGCTCGTACACACAAGAATTCCTCTCAGGGCTAACCATGCACTTCACGCTGGATAAAATACATGGGAAGAATGGGAGCAAAGACCCTCCAGTCCCACCTGAACCTTAAGGCTGAATCACACTTTTTAGACTTACTCTAACTGTGGTTGCCTGGTACAGATAGCAGAGCTATGGAGGAGGACATCTAGCTCACCTCTTCTAGTTATTGAGCAAATGCAAAATTTAGCAGAACTGCTCAGCCATACCAATGGCCTGGAGACTAATGCTAGCTCATCTGGCTCGGTCTTCTTGAGGGAGGTGAAGGACATCACTAGGGCGGTTCCTGTAGTGAGCCTTTCTAAGGAGCCACATGAAACTTGCTCATCCTGCCCTAACCCAAACCAGCCCATTTCCCCAAAGCCTTGCAGCAGCAGTGCAGGAAAGTTGTTCAGTGGTTGATGAAGGGTGAGGGCGCAGATGGCTACTTGCCTTGGCAGGGATGTTGGCTGTCTCTGTGGGTCGTGATCGTGTGATGGCCTCCGCAAGTATTAGGTCCCAAAGTCTGAGGAAAGAGGACCACTGGCTATTTCAGAAAATACTGGGCACCCTCATGAGGCAAAGCACCCTGTCTGCAGTCCTTTGTATAAAACCCAGTCCTGAGGTATATTCAGAATGCATCTACTAGGTTGAGCCCTTCAGGAGACCTTAATACAGAAATGCCTGGTCTATGAATTCCACACAGTTGTAGGTGTGAAGTAGGCACAGACAGCTCAGGGCATCTGAGATGACAGCAAGTATGGGCTTTGAAGAAATACAGGGACTGCTGAGGTCTGACAGTGAGGTACTACCTGAGTTTGGGCAGCAGCAGCTCCAGTTTCGAGTGTCTCAAACAGTCAGAGCCCCGTTTTTTTGCTAGACGTGTCCTCTACTGGATTTAGCCTTGAAGAGTCTGGCTGCAGACTGTGTGAGCTGTTATCGTCCTGCCCAGTTCTGCCACTGTTCTTTCCTCTTAAGTGCTTCCCATCACTGCAACATTTTCCCTTACAGAGGCCCTGCTGCTTGAGATCTTTGGCAAAGTTTATCTGGCCATAAACACAACGAGCCAGGTTCTGATCTCATTTATTTCAGTGAGCTTATAGAGCACCTCTAGATTTGCACTGAGGCACATGAGAACAGACCCTGTCCTGATTAATTTGTGCTACTGCATATTGGTTAAGCGCTAAGTGCGTAGTTGGCTCGGTACGGGATGCAGAGGACAAAAAGTTATGCGTAACAGAAGGTTTTAACCTTCCAGGTGTTACCTGCTCTCCTGGCCATTCGTGCACAGCACTATATTCATGGCAGCGGCTCCTCCCACAGTCCTCCTACACCAGCTCTGGAATTAGTAAGACTATTTTTTGCTTTGAACACTCTGCTACCTTCTAGGTGTCTTGCTGACTTGTGTGCAGTCAGACTCATATGTCAACACAGTGTTAATATTTAACAATTACCACCAGGAGCTTTACTTCCTCCTTAGAAAATATAAAAAAAAAGTCCAACACCTACCTTCCTAATTTCCTATTGTTAATCTGAAGCAGATTCAGCTGATAAGATGGACCTTTATCAGTTATTATCACTTAGCAATAGCCCCTGGCACAGGATTGCCATTGAATATGCTTTCCCAGGTGCCTTCCAAATTTCTCCATTTGCCAGAGAGAGCTTATATTGTTGTGCAAAACAAGAAATAGAAAAACAAAATCTGAGAGGATAAAGAATAGGCTGAATCATTTAATTTCTGTTTTCATTCCAAAACACATGAGGCCCTGGCATTTCTCAAACATAACTGCTTTCTCTCTGCACAAAGAGGATATATTTTAAATGGCAGTGTTAATGAAATTATATGTTACTACTGGATAATGGTCTGCTGTGTAGAGATAATTGTTGAGACAAAGCTGAGGTATTTACTGAAGATAAACATTGAAGGAAAGCCAAGTTGTTTATTTTCTAAGCACTAGACCATAATTCAGGCATAACATATAATATCATTAAGATTATTACTAATACACTGGAAGTCTGGACATGCCCCATCACAAACTCGTTAAGATTCAAGGAGAGCAGAATTAGGTCCTAGATGAGAAATACATCCAAGATGAGAAATACATCCAAGCTGATCCACATACTGATGCGACAGTTTTCTACCTGTATCACAGGCAATATTCAAGTGGTATCCCTCTTGCTGCTACCTTTGCCCACTCAGGCAAGTGGCAAAAATGCTGCATGGAGAGGTGACTACTCACAGACAAAGTTGCAGGAAGAACCGATTCCTACGCAAGGCAGGTTTCACCAGAAATTAATATAAAACACTTGCTGATTCTTCAAGTTTGTTTCTGGCAAACAAACAAGTGAAGGTATGACCAGTCTGTCATCAAACATTTTACACCTTTCAGAACTGATTTTCCAGATACCTGTGAATAATTCACACACATCTTTGTCTCTGATTTGCAAAGTACAGGTAAGCACAAGCATGTGGGAAGCTTCAAATGAAAGTAGGACCCGGTACTATGTGGCAAGGGAGGAAGGTATCTCTGTGCTTCATCGAGGTGGATTCTGCAGCTGTTCTTGCATGCATGGGAATGGCAGGTCTCCTTTGGGCACATGCTGGGGAGGGTTTTCTCTTCTGCACATCCTGTGTACGTACAGGCTGAGAGCTACAGCTGAGTTTGCTACAGCTAGGCATCCTTTCACCCTAGGGAGATCCACCCCGTGCCTCACTGCAGCACTGAGCAAGGTCACCACCCTTCCGTACCTGGGAGCTGCTGCTTGGGGCACTGGCCATGGTGGAGGTAGTAAGTTGAGTGAGCAGATTTTGACTTCTGTTTCTCACAGGACAAAACCCTTTTGTGCTGGGATGGCTGTGCAAAGTAGATCTTGGGCGTATGAAGATATTTAAACAGTTAATTCTTACTGAATTAGTGGACATTAGGCACCTAAATATCTTTATGGGCTGGGACATGACTTCGTAAATCCTTCCAAAGAGATCAACAACATGCTTCTGTGTTGTATGCCTCTGAATACAGTTTCAGATTGGCTAAGGTGAACACGTGCATCTAGAGAAAATACCATACCCACCTGTATTATATGGAAAAGAAGGGCAAAATAAGCATCTAATAATATTCTCATTTTCAATGCTATAATCTAGATTCTTAAAAAAAAAGAAAAAAATAGGGTCAAACTTTCTTATATTGTGTATATGACTTCATTTTCAAAGGTACTGAACATCCAAGGGTATGTATCAGCATCATTTGAAGGAATAAAAACTTCTGTGTTTTCTGTTACTTCAGCAAAATTAGACCACTGCTGAAAAATCCAGTCTTTCCATAAACATATTGGTGTATAACAAAAATACAGAAAAGAAAGGAAAAAATGGGATAGGAAGAACTGATTTCTTTTTCAGAGTATTATTCTAACTATCAAATGTTTTGGCCATGCTGTTTGGCCAACAGCATGTAGTTCTCCTCTATATAGGCTTTGATGGATGCCTCCAATATGTCTCTGTCATCAACAATTTCCTTCCTAAACCCAAAGCTCACCACTGTCCTGAGGACTCCTTCAGTGCTGACTTGGTTAATTCTGCTTCTCTCAGCATGATTAGCGGTGTCTTGGTACCCTCCAGAGTAGCCTACAGCATCACTTTTTCTGACTCCACACGCATGGGTTTCCAAGGAGAAGCAGGTCACTGGAAGAGCTGGTGCCCCCAAGACTTGTCCTCACACTCTGTCAGGACACAGGCAGGGTGGCCCCCTCAGCACCAATGCAGAGGGGCCCTCGGTGAAGCAAGCCTGCCCTATGGTGCACAGCGATTTTTACGTGCAGCTGTGAATTTGTGCTAATTGTTTGCAAGGATTTTTTTGCAGTATTTGAATATAAGAAGTTGGCAACTACGGAAATGCCAAGGGAACATAATGTGATTTATGCTATTACAGCAAGTGCTGTGAGGTAAGCTGACCTGATTACGGAATAGTGTGTTTCAAGCTTTTTCTTCAGTTTTGGCACACTCCCACAGGAGTTATAATTTTGAATCTTGGCTGAAGAGGCCATATCTGGCATATAGATTTTATTACTTATATTTCAATATTCTTAAATGTCTTTATCAAGATCAACAAAAGTCACACATACTCATATAGTATACAATCATACTTGTCTCAGTCTAGCTATGACTCAAAGAAATCTGGGTTGAAGGAAGTGGTGTACAAGCAGCAAAAACACCGGGAGCTTACAACTCTCATGTTAGTCTCACAATTTTGTCATTTTTTTTATGTCCATCAGAAGTTTTGGAGATTTGTCAAGTGCGATATAAATGAAAATGGGTGGGAGAGAGCAAGGGGAAGAGAAGAGGATGAAAGAAGAGGCACATATATACATGTTCAGACAAATGCAAGACAAATCATGTATGACACAGGCTGGTCATTTGGATTTGTTTAGGTACATGCATATGTGCAAGTGCTCACAGCTGGGTATTCATATGCAGACAAGGGTGCAATTGTTAAGAAAGGCTCAACGATGAGTTACTGATAGATGTGACATGACTTAGCAGATGTTGGTAGGTCAAAGAGCTTACCTGTTCCCAAAATATTTGGCCCAAGCAAAAGGCTGCTGATTTGCTCTCAGAAATGCTTGCACTTTTGTTGGCTTCTCCCGCTTGCAGCTTTCTTAAAGTCTGATAGTTGCTTGATTTCTGTGAAATAACTCTCCTCCAAAATTTGTATTTTTAATATCCCTAATCTGGCTGCAGTAGAAGTCTGCAAGTACAAGCTTCCTGTGTCCAAAAGAAATCTTGATCTGCATCAAGTCGAGAGTCTGATTGTTCAAAAATTTCTGGTCTGATCTACAAATGCCAGGACAATCTCTGGCCACTGCACTCCTTTCTGTGTTGTTAACTTGGCATTGTAATAACTGATGACCTACTTTTGTAGTTACTAATATATTGAAAAAACAACTTCCAACAAGTATAGCATAAAAATCAGTTTTGTCATGGCTACTTATGGTAGTTACCTGAATTTAAGACTTTAAGACTGATAGGCCCATGCCTGTGATGTATTTGACAACGTATGTTTTGGCAAGTCAAACAGGCTTCCCCAGAAAGAAAGAGACGGTATCATTATTGCCTACATGGGACGGTATGTGTTTAACACCAGTACAGTCAAGCCTCTTTCAGGAGCATAGCAATTTCAATTAACACAATATTTTCAGAAATTAGCCTTAATCTGTTTATATGAATAAATTCATTTGTAAATAAAAACATGTTGGAGTTGGTTTTCTGTTGAAGGCACCTCAGGAACATGTTAATGTCAACTGCTTCAATGAAATTCAGCAGACTGTAAAAGGAAAACTGTAATTACTGGATTACTTTGGGCTCTAATATTCAAAATTATGATAATGAGGGATGTATTAAGTATAGAATTGGACTCAGGAACCCCTGCCTTCTAGACTCATCTTCATAGAGGCTTTAATTGGCTACTTAGCAGAGGGCACTTGTATTCATGTTAGGGCACTTACACAAGTACCCTCACAGCATTTTGTCTAATCCTTTCTGCTTTCATGTCCCATTAAGCAGATGTGAGGAACAACCCTTGCCCTCTACTCCCTAACTGCATAGATGAAAAAAAAATAAATTAAAAATAGTTGTTGTTTTGGCATGACTTATACACTATAACATATATATATATTTTCTGTTCTGTTAATGTTATAGCTTAGAACTGCCTTAGCAGAAGGAAAGTGGGGCTAAATTTTACAGTGCTTCCTCTGACAAAAAATTGATTTCTGTGCTGGACTGCTGAAGATGGTGAAGAGCAGTGACAGCTTGCTAGCTGGAAGCCTCAAGCAGGAACAGCACAGCACTTTTCTATTTCAGAGCTTTATTGATTTAAAGGATATTTGCATCTTCATTGGTCCATTCTGACTATTTGCCATTTGCCACACATCCCCATCTTGCTGCTTTTCATATGAGTATTGTATTCTGTTCAGTATAGTTCTGCAGTCACGGTTTTGGAGACTATGCTTTATAGCAGTGATGAACGTGCATATCATGATGGGCACTGTCAGCTGTTCCTCCGGGATGGACCTTCTGCAGCAGTCTGGGGGGTGTCAGTCAACATGGTTATGAATGTTATTGTAAGGAAGACAAGGTCAATTTCAATTGGAGCAGAAAGTTCTCTGGTTTGTGACAACCTTCAGCTTTCTGTATCGCAGAGGGCTGAGAGTGGAAAGCACTGAGGCTGAGCATAGTCTGCACTCTGCAACTCTCTGTGGCTTTTTGTGGTGACTGTGGAGAGTGTCAAAGATGAAGAGACCAAATTAGACTTCAAATACCATGGACAGCCAAGTAGCAAACAGAGGACAGGTTGGATGTGTTCATAGCAGCCTACGTTCTGTTACAATGTTTGTCAATATTTGGGATTTGAAATTAAGGATCAGGAAGATCACCTCCATGGGCCCCATCACAGTGTACATCAGGACGAATCTTTACACCAGGAGGACAGTCTGGATACAACTGCTTGCAGAAGCTACTCCAGGCAATTACTGTTGACCACAAATTCAAAGCTACTACTAAATTACAGACTGACTTAGCCAATACCAAGCTTGTACTGCACAGAGGCTATTCAAAAACTCTGTTCCCACACTTACCAGAAACTTTCTTTTTGCTTCAGGTCAGCTCCAGATGACCGTTCTCATACTGGACCAGAGCCTGCTGATCACGGCTGAGGTCAATAGGCATTCTGACGTTGATTTTAATAAGTGTATGATTGAGAACCCACTGCATATGCTATGTGCCTTTCCTTCGTCAAGGCATGAATAGTATGCTTGATGGTTTTGAAAAATGTGTATTAATTATGTGTAGCATTGAGCCCAGCCCAAACATCAAAAGGAGAGGTAGGTGCTCACCTCTCAGTGGAGGCTTGCTTGATGAACCCAGTGATCTATGAGCTATACTATGCATGACTATATATTTTGCCCTTAACTTCTGCTCTTTTGCATACATATAATACACCTGAAATCATTATAATTCCCATAATCTTTCCATACCTTCCCAATCAAAATTCTTGACTGAGTTAATAGAAGTAATTCATACTAGAGATGGTTTCATTATTTGTATGTTTTGTTCTGGTGATCATGGGATGAGGCAGATATTTAAACTGTAAAGAGAGAATGGGAGCAAAATGGATTAAGGGTGACAAGAGGTGGAGGAAAAGAGGGGGCTTTTGTGTTTTTCTTCTTCAAGTAGGAGGAAATCTAGTGGTATGTACTACAAGTATTCATAACAGTCAGAACAGAGAAGCAGTCCTCATTTCTGCCAAATCTAAGTGCATTGACAATACTAACTGGTTTTCTCACTTACCTGTTGTGAAACCTTCAGGAAGATTTGCTCTATGTCTCCCAGGAGTTCGAAAACTGCTGAATTAAACAACTGACAGAAAGCTTTGTACTAAGCACTAACAATGGTGACTTTGAGGGATGGGAAAATCTCAAGTCTCCCCTCCACTTCATACTTGAAATGAGGCATTTTCCCATTTCTCCAGAGATGCTCCTCAAGCTCAGAGGAGACATAAAAGAAGCAAATCTCTGTAGAAAATGCAACTTGTTGAAAATATTGTTCCGTATTGTTGACACTCCTTTAAGCACTAGCAGGAGACAATGGTTTGGACCCATTTGTCTAAATTATTAGTAGGATTGTGTCAGCGTTAGCTGAGGAATTCTTCTAAGCAACATAAGTTGGTGGCAATGACAACATTCCAGAAGACTTATTTAAAAAATAGTGTATTGTGTAATTCTTTTTATTTGTCCATTGCACAATCTATTTGCTGATACTTGTTTCTTTCCCTCCCTCCTTCTCCCCTAGGCTATCAAACAAAGCTGCCTAACCTTACACTCATCCATCAACCTGGAATTATTAAGAGAATAACAGCAGAGCATTTACAAGTGGATGGGATGGAGTGCTGGCTGCTTTTCAAGAACATAGAGTCAGTGCTACAAAAACTTTGCAAGATGGCAGTTTTTCTCATGCTGGCTGTTCCTTATTCTGCTGGGTTGTGAAAGAAAGAAATGTATCTTAATTTTTGGTTAACTAATATAGGATGATTCCAAAACTGTTAATTGTACCATGTCCAATACTAAATCATAATTCTATGTTAATAAAATTTTGTTGAAGAGAAGGAAAGAATTTTTTTAATTCTCCATCCAGTTAAACTTAATAAAACAGAAGAGTTTCTATGTAAGGAAGGGGTCAGGATGAGTACAAACAGCTGATGGTTTATGTAATATGACTCTATTAAGGACCAGCTTAAAAATCAGTGTCAGAAGTGTATCAAGATGAAGCCAAGAAAAAATGGGTCATAATGAAGGACATTTTTTTCACTGATTAAAAGATAGAGGCTTTGATGAAGTAGAGCTGCAGTGTAGTCAGCATTTTAGGGTGTGCACAGAGGTATCTGAGCCAGTGCTGCACAATTTTCTCCCACAGCTGGAAGAGCTGGGAAACAGTGCAGCGACTCCATGCAAGCCTGCACTGAACCAGAAGCAGTACAGTCCTACGTGCTAGATGAACATGATTACCCTACCTCTCAGGCCTGCTTGGCCTATCTGCATGGGGCTTTGCTGGCCTCTGTGGACTTGCCAGATGAGCTGAGGGCTAGTTTGGGGATCTCTGCACCATAGTCTGCCCCGTGGTCTCTGCAGTGTAAATGCACCCTTGAAATGAAGCTAGTCTCTTTGACTTCTAAAGGGTAGGAGAATGCTTGCTGTGCTTGCTAGATCACCAGCATTGCTCTAATTAAGTGGGATTGTGGGAAGAAGAAAGCTGCCAGGCTGGACAGTGGCTTTTCCCCTAAGAATATCCCAGAAAACATTGAAAAGCTGATCTCTTTGAGCATCCTGTGTTCTGTTAATTGAAGGGCTTCAGGCTCCATTTTGCCATTTTTTATGCTTGAAAAATCTAAATGTCAGCAAACAGGTAAGAAGTTGCCCTCAAGAGAGAGCGGCCAGTTGTCAGGAGCTGCTGCAGGGCACAGGGTGACACCTGGAGAGACTCTGCCAAGGCAGCAAGAGAAGCAGCCAGCGCTTCAGCTCTGAGCAGGGAGCAGACAGACGTTCACCTAGACAGCTCTTCTGCTGTAGGTCCATTTTCTCTGACTTGCCTTTGTTCTGAGTAAAACAGACTTCACTTTAGAAAGGCTGCTTGGGTATGGACACCCCTCTCTGTTCGTGGAAGCCTGAAGAAGAGGAGTCAGGGCCATGGGGTAACCCTGGCTGCCCACAGGAAACCTGAGAAAGGCAGAGCCATGGGGCTCCATGGCAGCAGATGTGTGGAAGTGGGAGGCCTGAGAGCAGAAAAGGGTGCATTTGGTGAGATCAGGAAGGCAATTAACACAGTTATCATGACAAAAGTTATGCATTTCCCATTTTTTTGCATGTGTGTGTGTGCGTGCATATGTGTCAGCTCAGGAATGAGGCACGGGCTATTGTTCATAGTACTCTGTAAATCTGATATATGACAGAGCATTTAATACCAGAGAAAGTGACATAGTCACACCACTAAAATATGAATAATTTTCAGGAGCTCATACACTGACTACACTTTCTCCACTCAATAACACCATGTGGTGACCCAGCCCTCATGGCAGCTCCATGGTTCTTACCACTCCCTTTCATGTTGTGGAGCTTCTTGGCAGCGGCCACACAGAGACTAATGGCAAGGAACATTTACCCGAGTTGTTGCTTGTGAAGAAATATCTCAAACTGAGCAACAAATGCACAAAACGCAGAGCATAATTTCCCGTGAGAGCCTCCTTTGACAGGTTCACACAAAGGAGAAAAGCTGAATGATGAATGGCATCACTGAAAACTAACATTTCCTCTCCCTCTAGCCATCTTCTTCTCCCTGGTTTTTATCAGTTTGTTTCTGATCCTCCCTCAGACTCTATGACCTGCTGCTGTGATGCTCACCATGCCTGGTCCCACTCAGCTTTTGTACTTCTCTGCCTTCCTTTCCGGTTCTCTTCCTGCCTCACTCTCACTCTCCATGGCTTATTTTTTCGTGCTGAGAACCTGTCTCATTGATTAGCCTTCCCTCTGCTTCTCCTCCTTCCTGATGTGACCTTCAGCTCTGTATCAACTCATTGAATAAAATGCCTGGTCGTTCAACTTGACTTTCTTCAAGTACATTCCCCTCCTGTTCACAGAATCACAGAATAGTTGAGGTTGAAAGGGACCTCTAGAGATTATCTAGTCCAACCCCCCTGCTCAAGCAGGGACACCTAGAGCACCTGTTGTTTAAGTATCCTTTACCACTGCCTTTTTCCTTGCTTTATTATTTGGTTCTCTCCACTAAATTTATTCTAGGCAATCAACGGCCTCAAATCCCTTTTTTGCTCTGAATTTACTTCTTCAGTGCTTATCTTTGAGCTGAGTATCCAGGAGCTCAGTATAAACCTTACTGTGGTCAGAGCAACAACATACCATGTGAAAAGGCATTAAATGCTCCTTAAAAGTGCACCCTGATTTTAGGGGCAATTTCTATTTCCCTACAGACACATCTGAATTGCAGACAAATCTATACCAGCTGTCCCTTTTCAAATGTTTCTTCTTCTACATGTTTAGTTATTTCAGGTCTGTACCTGAGCAAAGCATTCCTTTCTCTTTTTCGTCCTACGGTATTCAGAAATACACGTATACTATTGAGTCTCCTGCACTCACCTTGGTCCCGGGGCAGACAGTCTGCTGGGGTCCCCAGGTGGTCGGGCAGAAACCCCCTCCAGAGGTCAGCTCAGGCCAGCGGCCGAGCGCAGCCTGGGCACCAGCTCCTAGAGAGCCCGTCCATGACACGGTTCCCCGGGAGCCTCCGGCAGACAGCTTCCTGCCATCTTCCATGCTGCAAGCAACAACAAGCGCCCTGTTAAAGGCCATAAAACTGCTACTATATCCTTTCCAAATTATTCCCAATGTTTTCCCCTCTATTATCATCACCTCAAAAGCATTCCCAGGTAGAAATCCATAGAAAAGCTAATTCTTTGATAGTGTATTTGTGATACTGTTGCCTTGCTTTCCCACCCCTCATGTTTGCCTGATTTACCTGTTGTCTCTTGTTATAACATCCTTAAGGAGTACTATGAAAGAGGGACTGCTCATTTTACTCTATGTCTCCCCCCGTTTTGTCAGGGAGACAAAGCTTTTGGTCAAGCATTGAGTAATAAAATTGCTTTGACCAAGTCTATCTTGTCCTTAGGGCTATGGTGCTGTGTACCTTGCCACCAGTCCCACGGTAGGAGCTGTACACTCCAGGGATGGGGAGCTGTACATTTCCATGCCTATGCCCAGATAAGCCATTCTCGCACCAAGGGACCCTGTTTCCTAGCAGGGTGCTGGTCCTGGGACAGCATGCCAGAGGCAGAGACCACCACTCAGTCCTTTAAGCATGTCCTCTAAAAATGCTTCCATCTGGATTGCCCCAAATGCAGCTCAGGACTTGTGGGTCATGCTGAGCCACGTTGCAGCTGGTCTGATGGATCACAACTCTGCAGGGACCTAGTTAGAGAGAGGCTTCATTTGTGAGTCCTGGAAGCTTTGTGTAGGATAAGTACCAAGAGCTCAGCAACGCTAATAAGGTGATACATCTGATAATGCTCTGTAGTAAACTCGCTTCTCTGCTTCTTCAAAGTTTCAGGTTATTCTAGCTTGGATGCCATTCCCTTCTCCATATGGACATATGTCTCCAGACACCTCTCTTTTATTTTACTTCTGAATCTTCTTCCCATACTCTTTGGTTCATATTTTATGCCTTGTGTATTCATTGACCTTCCGGATGAGCTATGCCAGACCAGAAGAGAGGAGCACAGTTTGTTTCTTCCTTTGAAATTATGAGTATATCAAAAGGAATGTACATTGATGCTATTTTGTGTTTATTTCTGCTCTTCCTCTAGTTTTTCCTGTCTTACCCTTCGCTATGTGATTCAGACATGTTACCATTACACCCATACATACCAAAATATACCAACAGCAGTGACTGCAAAGTGGGTCACACAACTTTCAGTCGTGTATCTGGGTCATCCAGTCCTGAGTTATTTCAGGTAATGAGTTCAAGATAAATCTCCAAGCCATTAAGAAGAAGATATCAGCTGCTGCCGAGTTGTTTTCTCTGTGAAGAGAATTCCTAGGAGTATTGATTTCCAACCCGATACTGAGTGGCATTCTTTTTTTCTTCTTTGCCTCGTATTCTAGAGCAGTTGCTTTCCATGCTAAACCAGAACAGCTGCAAGAATTTCCTATAGATGATCCATTCACTGCAAAGTAATGCATCAGACATCCAGAAGAAACAAGCAAGACTATGCTTGAAGCATTGAAATTGTCAGTTAACATCTTGCCTGGAAATAAAAATCCTGTTGTGTGATGCTGAAACATATGAATAATTAGCTGCTGAATGCAAGTTTCTGAGGAAACAACATACTAATTCTCTTTCTCTTTCCTTCATTGTAGGCTGCTAGTAGGGACAATATTGAGAGCAGAATGAACCCATGTGTTTTCTGAGAATGCAATATCCACCTCTTTCTCTGATATTAGCTGGTGCTGTCCATCTTCGAACAGCTGGTTCCTAATAGTTACCATCAGAAGTTACAAACTTATAGTGACTTATCTTCATTGTCAAAGGTAAGCATGTTAGGATCATGAAACACTTGAACATAAAAGTATAAATTTTGTTTTCCCGCCATCAGTCTCATGAAGTGTCTGGTCCTTGTGGAACTGCCCTTCTGAAGTCATAGACCTGCTGCTCAACTAGTGTAAATCAGCATAGTATGTTTTGAAGAAGAAAAACACCGTTATTCCTTAAAAGTTGTTTTAAAGAGGATAGCAAGTAATTAAATGTTTAACATGCCCACTGGGGAGGGATATAAAACCAGAGTCTAATTTGCAGAAAAGGAGATTTAAATTATATATAAAAAAACTATGCAGGGGATAAGCACTAGGCAGGCTGCGTTGCAAATCTCCTTCACTGGAGGTCTGTAAGAACAGATTAGACCAACATCTGTCACACATGGAAAGATTCTGCTCTGATGCAGAGACTGAACTTGATGCATTCTAGAGACCTCTTCTGTGCTGTTCTGCAAGGAGAAATGCATCTCAGCATGATTATTAGAATCACTGGATTACTGGAATTACCAAGACACCTTTGACTCCTTGCTTCCTCTTCAAGGCAGACCAGAAGATCTGCAAAATGGTTCATTCGCATGTATTAACCTCAGTGTTATTTAGCCAGTTGCTCATCCTGCACTGTTTCTGAGCATAGCTAAGATAGGAGAAGCTCTCTGCTCTTAATTTTTTTTTTTTTTTTCACTAGCAAATGTTAAATTGTTCTGAGTGAGAATATAATATTCCTTGATGTGCTAGAATGAGCTATAATAGCTATTTAACTATATTATAGCTAACTCTACTTTATAACTATGCAGTTATTATGGAATAACTAGATTAAAAATTAGTATAATCATATATTTAACTATTAAGTAGTTGTAATAACTGTAATAACTGACTTTTCCAGAAGACATTTTATAGAATCCAATCAGTGGAAAGGCTTACATTGGTTTTAATGGAAAATGCACGAGGATTAAAGGGAGAATATTAGTGTATTTTGATATAAACTAATTTCGAAAGTAATCTGTAGACACAGAAGAGACTTAATGGCATCATCTGACTGGAATTCACACTGTGAATGGTCAGGATTTTGCTGAGCACATTACAGTGAAAGCGATATTCTGTCATCCTATTCTGTCCTTCATTTGTTCTAAGAAGTTGCAAGTACTTCGAATCACGCTGACTTTAGCAGCTCTACTTGCAGATAGCCCATCAACTGCAGGATCCTCTTCATCAGCTTGCCCAGTCTCCTGCTTCAGGAGAGAGTTATGAGATAGTTATGGCACAATGATATTTTCAGAGGAATGTCGTAGTTCCTTCAAATTCCTCTGTTCTGGCCACTTGCATGGAGTAGTTTTGAGGCAGAAGGACGTTTTATCATGGTGCACAATTAAGGCTGAGCCTAGGTGTTTCTAGAAGTAATGACTGTGGGAGGAGTTGTACTAAAGGAAGGTTTGTGAACAATTACCATGCCAGGGTCATCTTTCAAGAATAAGCCCTGTGGCCTGTTGCTCAAGGAGCAGGAAAGTTCAGTGTTCATACTGTTTATACCTGCTTGTGAGTACGGAAAAGAGCTGGGTGGACTCCTTGTGAAGCAGAAATGCAAGTCTCTGCTAATCTGCTAATGATCAAGACTAATTATGAGCACCCAACGTATGTATATATACCAACATGTTGCAGGATAGACAGATGAAATATCTTGAGTGGAGAAAGAGTGCCCATCACAGGCATCCAGAAAAAGTAATTTACATCCCTGGGTTTCTAGGAAGAAACTTGAGCTTTTGGTTGTTGAGTTTTAGGAGGAGTCCGTAGACATTTTTCTGCCAGCAACTTGTAACACCAGCTGTGTAACATAAATTGCCAAGCTAGTTAATATCCTGTTATCTGTTAGTGCTTTGGGGTCCGTGAACTAACTATCTTGCTGGATGGAAAGAGCTGGCATAGCCAGCTTGGGACCAGCTGCACTTACTGGTCTGGGAATGGCATTACCCAGATGCTGCTCCTGCTTCCAGGGACATTTCAAGTCTGGGAGCACCTTTGCTGCATTTCTTTGGCATGGGTTGAGAATGAAATTATACAGCATAGTCAAAGTGAGCTCACTGCCTTTAAAATGGGTTTGGTCCTACTCCTCCTTCTTACTTCTCCCTCACTTTCTCAGTTCAACCCCATAATTTTCACCTGATAACAATAAACGTTTTGCCTTGATGCAAGCTAAGTGCAAGCTCCCTCAGCCCTCCTCTGTTGCATTCCCATTGCCAAGGCTGTGGAGCTGGCACACCTGGGTGTCCCAACACGGGGATTATGCCCAAAATCCAGACAGACTGTCACGTGCTGAAGAAGAGTCATTCAGAAAAGCTTGAGTTGCTCAGAAGTTATGGTAGGATAAGTAGGCTCACTACCTCCGGCCGTGTGCCAACACCGTTAATACTGTGTTCTCACTGAAGAACACTGTCTGGAAGTCCCCACATCACCCTCTCCAAAGTATTGCATGCTTTTTCCCTTGTCTGAGGTATTTCAGCCCTTCAGTTTCATCCCAGAATTTTCTGGAATCATGTACTTCACCTTAATGGAAACTATGCCACTTGAAAGGGGGAAAATTAGTTTTCATTCCATTCTTGGAACTTCTGGTTGGTGTCTCGCTGGGTAAAATACAGTGGATTGCCATCTCCTGGCCTTCAACAGTTAGTGAGGGCTGTAAAAAGTATTTCATAAAAAATATTAACACATAATCATATGATGATGCAAATAAGGGCCATATTAACTACTTTAAACTACCATGATGGAGCTTACTACGTATTATACCACCTACAGTGTAAAAATAAGTACTTTTTGTAACATGAAAAGTTCATTATTGAAAAGGAATAGGGCCAGCACAGAAAGATTCAGGATATTTTAAAAAGTGAATAGTGAAAGAGAAAAGTGGTAAAGTAGGATATTGGAACACTCAATGTGCAAGAAAAGACTACAGTTGATTTCAATTTAAATGAAATTTCTCTTAATCTGATTTTATAAAAGTCAAAATATTTCCAAAATAAAACAAAAAACAACAACAACAAAAATCCATCAATTTTCTCAAGAATGGCAGACAAGGTAATTAGAGAAGAAGGCTTGTTTCATGCGCTGTGGCATGGTGATTAGGTAATTTTCCTGGACAAAGATCCTGCCTCACTTCCTGCTGTCCTGGAATGTGAGTGTTCGAGGATGGAAACCTCATTTGGAAGTGGGCAATGCAAAATAAACTTGGTCAGGGGATGCTGAAAGACCAATACCCTATTCCCAACCAATCTGTCTCTCTGTCTTCAGTGCAGGAAAGTGGAAGGTTTAGTTCACAAAGAGATGTCTTACTACAAATTTGACAGAAGAATTATTTGAAAGACATTATTTTAAGATTATATTTTTATATATATATATATATGTGTAAGTTTTTATCTCTGAAGAACAAAACAAAAATCAAATTCTAGTATTTAAACACAACCACAAACAACTGAAGTGGCACTTTTCGTCCGTGCTGTTCTTGTCATGGAACTGCAGCAGTGCCAAATCAGAACAAGTCTGGGGACAGTGAAAAAAAATCGTGACCCGTAGTGCGTAAGACAGCGCGTGGCTTGCTGCCCGCGTGCCGGAGAGCAGCTCCGGGATGGCTGGCAGCGCTCACCCCGTCCCCGGGGCTCGGCCCGCTGGCGGTTCTCAGGGTGCACCAAACACCCACATCTGCTGTGTGGGGACACAGCCCAGCAGTGGCCAAGCTCTTTGAAATTACACCTTGATTATGATGGAGGAAGTAACAGTGATGGCACTACTGTATATTTTTTGAGTTAATACTAGAGTGATGAGGATACCTGCCCAGGAAACCTCAGCATTAGGTCTTCCTTGGCCTGGAGAAGCTTAAGCTTATGTTTCCCAAGAGAGCAGCTGAGTAAGTAGGCCAGGTGTGAGAGAGGAGGAAACTCAGAGCTTGTTGCAGAAGTTGGGTCTGGGCAGAATAAATTATCCATTACTCAAAGCGCCAGGAAGAGAGCAACCAGAGGCAGCATGACTGGAGTGTAGTGGTTAGACCAGAGCTGGAAGGGGAATAAGGCTTGGAGTCCCTACTCCACAGACATTTCTGCATCAGCATCTACCTAAAATATTGTCCAGTACCAGATGGAAAGATGCCTGTTCTCAGAATACCATAACTTTTGGGCCCAGAATTAGGGTCCTTTGTGTCCCACCTCCCCTTTAAGAATTCTTCTTTCTTGGTGACTGCAATAGATGGGATTGAATCTTTTAATCCTCTCAGGTGAAGTACAGCTCTGAGGACAGCTCTTCTGTTTCTCAGGCAAGGGCTTTAACCAGCAGGATATTGTACAGGACTCAGGTAGTGGCATCATCACTGCCATGATATTTAAAAGCATCAGCAAGCTCTTTCCTTCTTGAGGAAAGAGACTACACAGGACTTTTCTTCAGAAGAGAACTGGTGGAGCGAGAATAAAAGATAAAAAAGAGTATTCCTAACCACATTCCTAGGTCAGGACCCCACACTCAGAACAGGGGCTTGATTTCATAGAAATATAGGATCACTCAGGTCAGAAGGAACTTCTGCATGTCATCCAGCACAACCTCCTACTAAAAGCTGGGCCAACATCCTGAACAACATAACTATTTCCAAGTATAAGCAGATCTTCAGTAATGAATGGAGAGGAAAGAGAATCTGTTTGTTCGGTTGTTGCTTATATATCCTAAACTGTTTTCTGATATTTTTGTTGCATGGAGATGTTGGTCCTTGTAGGAAGCAGCTGTACACCAGCTGTGTGTCTAGTTTCTTCTATGCATGTCTGTAAAATGAGAACACATGAACTATAATGTGAAAAAGGAGTTTCTCCTGTTGAGTAAAGGTGCAACAAATGAGATATATGTTGTCCTTTATGATCTATGCAGAGATTCCTCATCATATGTGATGTAAAAGGGACCAGTCTGCTCCATTAGCTCTGCATGGGTTACCTGGTTTGCGGGTAAATGGACCATGGTTTTGGGAGTGCCTGAGCTGGCTCTGTGTAGCGCTGGATGAGGTCCAGAAAGGTCTTTTCCTGGAGCTGAGCTAATGATCCCCCGTAAGTCATTTGGGCTCTTTGCAGACACAAAAGCAGTTCAGCGCAAAGGCAGCTTAGGTCTGTGAAGGGTCAGTGAACTCAGAACCAGACTCTCAGCCTATCTCAGCACCACGCTCCCATTCTGGGGAGAGCTGCAGGAATTTGTTCCCTATTGAACCTGTCAGCTAATGCATTTCTATAGTGCTGTATTTGAGCTAAAAATCTCCTTTTGATAAACTAATCTAATTCTTTTTTTTTCGTTTAGCTTCCCATTATTCCCATTTCCGTTTAGCTTCCCATTTATTAGCTTCTGTTATCCATCCAGAGTGTTCCTCCTCTATCCCCTAGACCAGGATAATGGAAAGGTGACTGCATGGGCTCTAACTGGTTGTCTTTTAAGCTTTATTCTTTAAAAGAGCCTGGAAGCCAGAAGAAAATACCTGAGAATATGCTTCCATAAATGGGGACTCAGGGCTTGGTGAAAGTGGCAGCAACCTAAAGCACATCTTTCCCTTAAAGTCAGTGGAGCTCCCCTTGAGAGAACAGATTTCAGAGTGGGAGGCCTAACAAGACAGTGGTCTACAAAATATGCATTTTGGACTTCAAAGAGAAGCTGGCTTATGTCAAATCTCCCTGCCATTGCAGAATTTTCCATCTGCTCCTTTCTCTGCAGCACCTTACCTACTGCACAGTGCTCAAGCAGTTCCTCTCCTCAGCCTTACTGGGAGGTAAAGAGCCAGGCTCTGCCCAGGGGTCACAAGAGATTATACAGAAAATAAAAAAGACCAGCCCAAAATGCTTTTATTAGCATGTCTGAGACTTTGTCACCGATTGGAGATGGACAGGATAATACAGTCCTCGTGAGTGCAAATCTGTATGCAGCTTAAGGTTCCTCTCTCTGTTTCTGCCTTTCTCTTTCATGGGTTAACTTGCTAATATTTGTTGCTTTAATATTTGTCTGCAGGATTTATCACCTGTGGATTAAAGACAGGATTACAGGGCATGAAGCACTGGTTTGCTTCTTGTGGCGACCAGTGGCTGCTCTGTACTTAAGGCGTTTTAGCAACAGCAGGTCCTACTAACGATACCTACATGGGCTTGACAGCAATCTCTTCTTCAGTCTCTCCGTCTGAGATGATTCAGCACTTAGAGACGCAGTCTCTAGAACAGCATTTTTCTTCTTGAGCCAAAACTTTACAACTCCTCCAAGAAACCCAACCCAATATTAATATAGCACGCAATTACAAATGCTCTTACCAGGCTTACTATGCTGAAGGCATTCATAATGCTAAATTAGCCTCTGCGGTGCTTTGCGTTGTTGCTGGGACCTGTGCGATTCCCTAGAAACACCAGCCCTGCTGCTCGGGCACGGCAGTGTCTGCTGCTAACTGAGCAGGATCTGGTGGATGGATGGGTCCATTCGGTTTGCTGTGCTTGGCCTTTCCCACGCCTGGGGGAAGAGGAGGAGGGAGTCTCTTATGAAATCCCACTTGCTGGGGCCATCCTTTCCCATCACAACACAGACAGCACTGCTTCTTTAAAGAGAGAGGAACAGCCTGGGCCTAACTCATTAGAAGGTTTTTACTTTGTCTTGTCAATCTTTTTACAGATCTACCGACCTATAGCATCACCAATACTATAGGTTTTATGTTCTTGGTAATATTCAGTAATTTATCAGTGTGTACTAGGCATAAATGAGAGTCTGACTATAGAGCACACTCACTTGCTTACCTGGAGAACCTACTAGCAAGACTATCACAAGTAAATGAGAATAAAATATAGGATAGGCAAGTAACTTTTGGCAATACAAGCAAAACTAAGTCTGCTTTTTTTCAGAGGATCAATTTTAATGTGGTATTTTCAAAGGTTCTTCTAGAATACTTTACTAAATCAAAATGTCACCTGTGTAGCTCTCTGTACCAACACAGTTGTTGTTTTCTTGTGAAACATATTGAGTGAATTGCGATTCAAATATCAGAGTGAGAAAACAAAGACTGTTGAAAAAGGAACTGGATGTACAAAAAACATATACTGTAAGGCCACATTCTTTCCTTCTAGGGGTCACATCTAGACTGTTGGTGACACAATCAGGCTAGAAAAACAATCAGCCACATCTCCAGAAAAGTTCCCTTTTCTTACACATTTCTTTAATTCTTTGGGGCCTGCATGTAGTAAAGTAGATATTTGACACAGCTCTAGAAGACCCACTGAGCATTCTCACTTCTTTTACCTGTCTGCTAATTTAAGTCACAAAGTAAGAAGACCACGGCTTTGTTTTATAATTTGCTTCACAACAAGGAGGACTCGTGTGGTGTGATCTTTATGACAGGTGATGCATTTTAAGTCAGCTATGTTGAAAGAATCTGAACTCCTGGTGAAACACCCCTTAATGATTTCTCCATGCACTCACCCATGTTGTTTCAAAAAAATACTATCCTTTGGGCCAGAGGGTTTGGAATACCTGTGAAGGCAGTGAGGTATACTGTTTTCACTTGGACTTCATTAAAAACTATGTCTTACCCTGTTTGTTCTGAAGCTCTGTTTTGCTCTCATTTATTTTCTCCCTAAGTGCCTTATTCCTCACATGTTCTTAATGCAACACATGCCATTGTGTTAATGCAGCTAACCTGTTTTCATGATTTCAGCTGGGAAATCTACCCTGCTCCTCTCGCAGAGGATCTCAGCTCCACTGCAAAAAGACCATGACTGCAGTTGCTGAGCTGCCATAAGTTAGAGGCAGGTGGATTACGGGAAATTGAAATATTCTCTGGTTTCCTGCAAACTCAAGTGATGAAAATGTTGCCTCATGTGCTGCTGGGCTGCCCCTGGAGCAAGAGGAAGAGCTGCCAAGAGAAAGCCAGGGCAGCAAGCTAGGAGTGGAAACCACCAAGCTTATCCCAAGCTAAGCCATCATTGCTAATTATTCACATGTGTCTAATGATGTTCATTAAAAAAAAAAAAATAAAAAAACCTCCTGGGTGCTCAGAGGGAATAAAAATCATAAGTTTTTTAAAAAATGTGCAGAAAGTGAGGAAATAGTTATAATACTGCTAGATTTTATTCAGATTCCCCAAAAGAAAGGACAGAAGCTGACAGCTGACACTTCAGTTACAGCTAGCAATGAATGAAAGACACTTCTAAATTTTTAAGTAAGTCTCAGAAAAGAACTGCCTTGCTTTTTTTTTTCTATTTATGAAAAATTTTGTACACTTGAAATTTGTATTTTCTCCCTTTCTTCTTTTAATTTTCCTTTTTTTTTTTTTCCTAGGAGATGAAAGAAGACAATTACAAACAAGTTCAGACTTTTCTTCCTGCATGCATGCATGCAATATGTGTGTAAAGATATGTAATAAGAATTATGAATTCATCTCTAAATTTGGTAATTACAAAATTAATCAATTCTTTAACTGATTTAGAAACTGAGGTCAAAAGTGCTGCCTGTTTCAGACAGGTAAAGACAGTCAAGTGCAAAAACCAAATGATCTTTTTCTGCACTTTCAACTTCTCACTTTGGGGTTTTAGGATGCAAAAAATGGGAGAACTTCAGAGATTTAGAAGGTGACTTTTTTATAATTTGTAACAAAGATTTTTAGGAGAAATTTTCATTTCTAAACAACATCTGAGATGTGCCTATACTGCCATTAAAAGGTATAGTGTGAGGTAACTGAAGTATATGAAGTTACTTTTGGAACACCGCATGTAGTTGTTTCTCCAGAAAAACCATAGTATCCTATGGGTTGACGCAGTGCCTATTTGCAGTCAGTGTAATTCCCTTTCTTTGTCTTCAGAAAGCTTTGAATAGTGTGCAGTCTTCACCTTAATGTGCTTTGCAAGCAACTGAAAACAAGGAAGGGAAAGAAAAAAACCTCAAACCTTTGACCAAATGTGTGGAAAAAAAAAAGAAACAAATCACAGTCACAGTCTAGTGCCTATTTTCATCCTCATCTTTTCTCTTTGTTCTTACCTCCGCTGGCATGAAAGAAGCCTTGGCAAACATGCAA
Organism: Nothocercus julius; assembly: GCA_013398735.1. Lineage (NCBI taxonomy): Eukaryota > Metazoa > Chordata > Aves > Tinamiformes > Tinamidae > Nothocercus > Nothocercus julius. The sequence continues at coordinate 9,891,708 of VZSV01000017.1, forward strand.
AGAGTTTCTTTTCTTACTTTAGAGGCGAGTCTAATGTTCTTGGTCTTAAAAGATAACGTCCACAGTCTCATATACATCTGAGGTTCCTGAGATGTTTGTGGATTTAAATGTGAGGGAGTCAGGAGCCTGAAACAACTTTGTATGTGAAAGAGTCAAGAGGCTCTTTCACAACATTTCCAGTCTAACCTGAAATGAATGGTACCAGAAATCGCAGAGGAAAATCTACTCCTAACAAATGTCTATGGAGTATTTGAAAATAGTGAAGTATAGTTTATAAAAGACTGGAAAAAGCACTTTTCTCTGTATGTTCTAGACTAGTATGCTTTTAAATATATATTATAATTTCAGGACATGTAGCTGTTATTCTTTTTCAACTCGTATATTTTCTCTGTTTGGATCAATCATACCCTTCTTGCAGGTGATATTAGGTATTTTTTTTAGCTCTGTTCTTGCTCTTTTCCCTCCTGGCAGCAAGCAGCGATTTGCACTGACCTGAGGAGGGGATACAACTGCTCCATACAGAGCTGCGCAGCTCCGTGCAGCGTCCTGGCCTCACGTCATCTGCAATACCGTGGGTCTTTGAATTAGTAGCAACACTGCTACAGTTAATTTAATATCAGCTGAGCAGCTTTTTGTTAAAATAGGCCTGGTATTCCAGATACTTTCACACTTCATGTTTATCTAACCAAAAAAAGGTCAAAGAAAGATCAGTGTCTGCTCTGCCTGAAGTCAAACCATAAGAAATTTAATACCTGTGTGAGCCATTTTTGACCTTCCTGCAATGGAATAATAGTTACCTGGTGCTGTCTCTTGACCCCTCTTGTGAGGTCATAATTTACAGATGTCTGCACCGATTCCCACTTGTCTATTGGGAACTTGGTGGGAGGAGTGTCTGTGAGAAGAAAGAAGAGTGGTAAGAAAAGATAAGAATTATATGGAAATAAATCTTACGGGATTTTCTGGAAAGAAGGGTTATGTTTTGTCTGAAAGCAGTAGAATATATAGCTGATTTTCAGTTATTGAAGAATAATGGCTCTAGAGATCAGCAGCAGTCTCCATTTTCCTTTGTCTTTCAAACCTTATCGACTGTAATGTTTTAGATGAGATGAAGCTTCTAGAGATGGCGAGTTAGTTACTGTAGCCAGCATAAGCCTTAGGCTGATGGCTTGACACAAAATTCAATGGAGAGCCTGTGCAAGGAGCAGCAATGACATTCTTGTCAACCCACATTTCTCATCGGCTGGGCTGCTGTATTGCATCAGCTAGGATTTCTTCATTGTATAGGCGCAACATACTGCGAGTCATAACCAGGCTGGATGCTATAGTTAAGTCTGCTTTTTACTTAGTAGTGGAAAAAGCGTATCTTATTGCAGGTGCTATTTTAATTCCCAGCAGGAAAGGAAATTGAGAAGATGCGAACTATTTTGATGCCCTCTGAAAAGTTACTTTTTCATCAAAGACGCAGAGCTGTAGTGCTTCTGTGACTACTTGTCTAACAGTGGAAGGACTATGAGTATGTAAGGAATGGACAGAGAGAGAGAGAGAGAGAGAGAGAGGAAAACCAAGACTGCCCCTTTAACACTGCGTTAAAGATGTCTTCACAGCTCTACATTGTCAGCTTTCTACCCTTACTAGGTTTGACTCTCTTCCAAAATCTGTGTCAGATGCAAAGCTGTTTTAAGGGGAGAAAAATTTTTCCTACTTTGTGGATGTTTATTCATCTGCCTAAATAAAAAGTTGAGGGCAGAGCAAGTATAAAATGGTAATAGTCACTGATGACAAATCTATTTTCCTGTTCAATGTTTTTCTGAAGTACTTATAAGAGCAGATGGTGGGCAGCACCAGAACATGTTCAGTTTTATCAAGACATTTGGCTAACAAGCACAGACTAAAATGCATTTTTTTCCTTCTTGACTTAATAATTTTAATTACAGGCAAAAGGTGTGGTCGTCTCGTTGTCTGGAGGCGTATATGCAATATTGTCTTGGTTGGGCAGGACTGGGTGGAAGAGAATATCTCTACCTCTAATGAAGGGTGGTGCATATCTATGCAATCTCTATTTTTTTTTTATTGTCTGGTAATCTAAAAAATGCAAATTTTGAATCTCCTCTTGCAAAACATATATTGAGATACACTGAGGCTATACTTTCAGTTAGTCAGGGAACAAAAGCATGGAAAGAAAAGAGGGCACTACAATTTAATGCAGCATCATTGCAGGAGAAAGCCTTCTTAACAAGTAGTGGAACATACAGTTCTTATCTTTAGTGGGGATTTTCAAAGGTACCTACGTAACTTAGTGGAGTTCTCTAGAACTGCTTCTCTATTTAAATGCTTTTGAAAATTTCACTTATTAACTAGTTATTTTGAACCTTATAGACTCTCTCCCTAAGGACATCAAAGTGTTTAAGAGATATTAATTAAGGCTTATATGCTCTAACCAGGTCTAGTGGTGTTCAGGTCACTTACCTTACTTCTTTCCTTTCTGTCCTATTCTAGCTTTTTTTTCCCAGCTTCTTGTGTGGGTTACTATGTGCCCCTCGTCCTTTACCAGCTAGCCAAGCCTCAACCCAGAGCTGCCTCCTGCTCTTGAATTCAGTAGTGGGAGGCTGGGAGTGTAACAATATTGGGCTGGTCCCAAAAGGAAGCATTAGAAATGAGATTCTTACCCCAAGCAGCTTTGGCACGACGTCCTTATTGTATGTTCTCTCGCTTGCGTATGGCCTAGGAAAATATTCAAAATGTCTCCAGAGGAATCTTGCAAACACACACTTTGTAAAAGCTGGGATTTTCCATGAGAAGTTAAGCTATTATCACACTTTATAGGCCTAGTCTTCTTGAAGATGGCTGTCTGGTATATTCATTAAAAAAAAAGCTCATAGTCTATATGTGGCATACTTTCTAATTATAGAGATGCCACAACTTCGGTTTTTCATTTCATACAACCGGGAATCATTAAACTATGGGAAGGCTTGGTTTTGCAAGACCCTACTGAAGGTTTTCTACTAAAGTTCACTTACTAGGGACAGTTTTGAAAAGTTGTACCAGTGCTTTGTCTGAAAAAAAAAGAAAAATATTCAGTTCAGTCATTTCAACCTTATAAACTTCATAGGCATTTTTGTTCGGAAGAAAGTTTGATATAGAATGTAAAGCACTCGGTATAATCTGCACCCTTCTGTTTATGACCAGAAACTTGCTTTTGCATCCCGGGTGAGTATTCGTCTCCCACTGGAATTCAGGTCATTTCTGAAATGTGTTACTGTGACCTACAAGGAATGATGTTCTTCACTGAACTCCGCTTCACTGGCGCAGCTGGGAAGGGGGAGAGGGAGGGCCCTGTGTCCTCCACCATCTCCTGACAGCTCCCCCAGCTCCGGTGCTGCAGATCAGGTGCTCTCGCTTCCCACTCCAAAAGCAGCCGCCGGTACCTGCAGGTGACCTGCGCCACCAGCGGGAGCTGTGGGTGGCCTGTGGAGCTGCCGGCAGGAGTGTTCCCCAGCTCTGGATGCTCCTGCTGAGACGTCCTTTCAGTTCGCAACAGTTTTGGGCTTGATCAAGCGCCAGACTGCTAAACTCTGCCCCAGCTGGGGCTGGGAGGCCCGAAGTGCTGGCGGTGATGCAGGGGCCGCTTGGCCTAGCGCGGCCTTTGCTCCAGGTGCTGGCCGAGCTGCAGCCTGTGCCCCGCGCGCCTTGTGGAGCACCCTGCTCCAAGGAGAGGTGCCGGCAGCTCTCCTTATGCTGGTTTGGAAGGAGAGCTGCTGAAGCGCTGCCTGAATCCCTAGAGAAGCCGCCAAACTTGCTGTGCTCTTCCAATGACTGACAGGTTGCTGTGGGGCAGCCCCTTCCCTGCGTCCCCTTCGGAAGCTGGTTGTCTGCGCAATCCGAAACGTGGGAGGGGGGTGCTGGAGCCGCCTCCAGCCAAGTGGCGGGAGAACTGAGATGGGATAGGGCGACTTCTGGATTACCAGCTGTTGCCACGCGAAGGGAAATACTCGGGCTTTCCTACGAACAGTGTGCTCGTCTCAGCCTGGCGGGTGCCCTCTCACCGCGCTCCTGGTGGCTTCACACTGGTGTCCTTGGCTGGCGCTGGCAAAGCTTCAGCGGGGAGGTGTAGGGGCTCCCTGGCCTGTTCACGCTACCCCTTCGTGCCTGACGCTGAGGACATTGCTTTGGAGAGAAGGCGGATTTCAGTCCCTCCCAGTGAGATGAGGACCATAAGGCGGTATCTACTCTAGGGAATTCCTGCATGCTCCCACACCCGAGAGCACAGTTGTCTGCACTGGCAAACTGTCAGCGTGTCGACTGCCCTTGCAGTCTGGCCCTTGCAAAAAGCACTTTCTCTGAACCTTCCCTGCTCACTTTGGTGCTCGGGGTGATCCGAGAGCCATCTCCCAAAGGCAGGGTGCAGGCAGGCACCTGCCCTGGAGGTGCCACTTAGCCTCAGCGTGCCAGGAGCGTTTGCAACATGGTTCGTTTATTTGTACAGGTGCCCCAGCCCTCCTGCTTTCTGGGCATGTGTTGCAGATAACAGGCTTGCACGAAAGCAAGGAGGTGCTTCGTGTCCTACTAAAAAGCCCAGAAGACACCTGGGACGCCCTCGCAGGTGTGGCCCCAGCGCGGGGGCCTGTTCCTTATGCACATCATCCATGGAGGAGGGCAGACCCTAACATTTGAGGACAGGATCTCCCTCTGGAGATCTTCAGAATCAGCTCCTCCTTTTTTTTTTCTTGATTAAATAGGAACTTTGGTACTTAACAACTGGTGGATTGGCTGTTCTCAGTCGTCTTGGCTAGGTGCTTGAAGCAGTCATATCTGTCTAAATTAGGTGTCTAACTTATGGGCAGTAGTTTCTGCCCTGTCATTCCCTAGGCTTAGTAGTGATCTCATTGACATCTCCTCTGCTTTAAAATCTATTTAAAATAATTATCTTTTAAGTAATGCCAAAAATGACACACTATGAGGGGAGAGAGAGAATTGCCCAGATTGACACTCTGGGCAAGAAAGACGATTCATACTTTTCTGGCCCTGTTATTTTTCCAGCAATTATTATGGTAGGTGATTTTCTGAGCAGTATTCTAGAAGGACAACAGAGATTTAGTGCATATGCACAACTGTCAACTTGACACAAGTGAGATCAGCAATCTGCAAGTTATCGCTTAGTGGGGTTAATGTTCTAGTCCTTCTGTTTTGCCTGTTACAGGTAAATGATGTATGGGTTGTGAAATGTATCAAAGTACCTATGTGTCCAATAAACTGTAGTGGTTTGCCATATAATACTTATTTTCAAATTTTAAATACATTGGCAGCAGGGACTGATAAACCTTGATTATCAAGGTGTGTCAGGGTAGTAATGACAAAACTGCACAGTTTCCATCACTTTCTCCTTTCATCATAGACCTTCCCAAATACCAGATATATGTCTGAATCTTGGAAATATTGGAGGTAGACTCAGCCATCTGACTCTATTTGATAATTTGCCCTGCAGAAGTCCCAGTGGATGACAGTGCTTTGAGAAGTGCCAGTCCCTGATGGTCTGCTGCAAGCCAGGGGCAGCAAAGAACTCAGGCCAAACTTTCAAAAAAGTTGGATCATGAACTCTGAAGAAGATATATACAGGATGTTCCTAATGTCAAACTGAGTGCATTTGCTTAACCACTGCAGTACTGCTTTGCTTACTTTGTTACCTGAGATGTTAAAGGACCAATGATAACAGAAAACAAACTAAAACAGACTAGAAACTATAATAGCTTGCCCCAGAATTTCAGCCTTATCTTACTTTGCTTGCTTTGCGTGTATGTTTAATACTATTTGAACAGTGTCTATGTATGAAAATGTGTGTAGGTGTATATATTTGTCTCTGTTCAAAATTCTTAGATGTTAAGACTAATACAGTGTTCCAGTCAAGAGCCTTAGTTGATGCTGCATCAGCAAAAGCCGCTCGTTTGTAGCAGAGAAGAATCCGATCCTCTAGTAAATTGTTATTGGTTAGTGGGTGCAAATCAAGCATAAATTAGGGTGAAGTGGTAAGACTGAACCCTTCCCTGCCTATTGTGCTATGCCACAGGCCAGGAATCTTCTGGGAGTCACATAGGACACATTTTCCCCTAAGGAAAGGGATTTTTCCTTGTGGAGAAGCATTGCCAGACTAGCTTCTCTCTCCTTCTGGATCTATACCCAAGGAGTGCAGGACTGGTCATTCTCCAATAAGCTGTGTCACTTGTCCTGGGAAACCAAGAGGTACCAGCCCTGAGGCAGCAGAGAGGAAGACAAATATCAATGGAGGAGCCTAAGGCACTGGTATAGGACTTAGCTACAGGACAACTTAATAACTGTGCTGAAATCAGGAGCAGACTAACCTCCTGCAGATGTGTCAGACAGCCAGAGCTCTGCAGACATCGGAATTGTCTGAACAGGCAAACGCCTAATTGTTTAAAAACATGAAGGGCAGCTCTTTTGAACTATGTGTCCATCAGTTGTATTTGAGTGAAAGGGCAGGTCGATGGGCTAATTATTTCAAAAAATAATTTTATTTCATGTTTTGAAAGGTTGACAGTGCCTGCAAGGCAGTTTTTCTGTATGGGAGGCTGTTTTTATAGACGGAATAACCTGTATTTGATAGTCCTTCTGTCTGTATCTGCTTGTAAGACATGGCATTATGTGAAACTGTAATTGTAGATATTAATGTAGATATCTGAAATCTAGATAAGTAAAACCAGGTGCAAGTACAATGCATGGGGTTAACTGAGGAACTGCTGATGACATTTTCTGGCCTGTGTTATGCAGGAAGGAGCCCTAAGTAAAAGTTGCTCTGGGTATACGGATTCTTGGATTCACAAGCCCTGATAAGGACAGTATGTTTTCCACATATGTCTTGAAGGCCTACTTCTTTAAGCAGATATCTTCAGACTGCTCCTATAGTCGGAAAGACACATGTATGAAGATTTGTAGATCTGATCTGCAACAGTACAACTGGCATTGCTCCATTGCCTAGGCAAAAGCCTCTTCAGTTTGTATGTGGTAAGATGCTGGCTGTGAGCATCCAGTATGCTTCATGCTATTGGGCCGAGATGAAAATGTAGATTTTGCTGCTTTACAAGAGTAGGAAGGGTGTATCTCCTATAGGGTGTGTCTGATCGGTTATTACATGGATGTTGTGCGCTGTTTTTGAAAAGAGAGATAAATGGTTTGCTAGTAACAAGCCTGTCTCACCCCATCTGATCACCTGGAGTAAAAGCTGTTGAAAACAAATTTGCTTGCTTCTGTGTGGCAAAATACCAACAACAAACCTTCAGCTTTCCTGAGACTCCAATAGTCTTGTAATCACTTGTTCATGTTGCTTCTCCTACTGATTGTAGCCAAATATCAGTAAATAAATATCTTCCAGGCTATTAAACTGATTTGTAGGTAACTGAGTGAGATTTTGCATGGTCTTGTTCCCTGTCCTTCTGCCCTTAGTTGAGTAATATAGTACTCCACGAATAGATCCACTGACTTCTTACCACCGATACGGATGTGCCGGGTCAGCATTGACTTCCTGGCCCATTCAGATGCTGCTTTACAAAAGGCAGGGCATTACTCAGGTCATTATCGTTTATTTTGTGTGAGCTTGAATTGACACAAGCCAGATGACTTTGTTTAAGGTGACAGAAAAATAATGGAAGAACAAGAATAAAAAGGCCAAGCACCAAGCTTTTCCTATTTGTTTTCCTATTTGTTTTCACAGATGTAGGACTGACCTCGAACTTTAGCACAATGAGCGTTCACGTTCTGCTCCGGAGCAAACTCTGACTCTCAGCCTCTCCACTGGTGTCAGTGCACAGCTGATGTGACAGGTGAAGCACCTGTCACAGCCCTGCCAGAGCGGCTGTGTGTCTAAAATATCTTGCAAGCTGCTAGCTGAGCACCCACTGAATGTCAGTGGGTCTCTGAGCCTCTCTGCACTTCTCACCACTGCTAAGGAAATGTGGAGGCTCTCGAGCAGCAGCTCTCTGGCTAGTTGGTGCAGGGCTCTCAGAGACATTCAGGTCGGGCACCCTGAGGGGGTCCACAGCTCCAGCTGTGCCACAGATCCTTCCTGAGCACTGCCCAGCTCAGCTCCCAGAACAATGGCTTGAAACAATACATTGCTTTCCTTTCCAGCTCATCCATCCCTTCCGGACAAGCTGCAAGGAGGACAAAGTCAGCAGAGGATGCTGCAGAGTAGGCAGTTTTAGAGGTAACAAATTCCTCTCTGACTGAGTGTTGACAAGTATTAGATAAAATAATTGTCTGTGACTTGAAAATGAACCCTAAATGGTGCAAGGGAAGAAGGATTTTTGGCAAGAGCAATACTGTGCACTAACCTGACAGTATCTTGGAGTGTGTTCAGGAGCAGAATAACAATAGGGCATTATTCCTTCAGGGGAAGAAGAGAGGAAAATGGTGAATCCTGTCATACAGAGTCTGACCCATCAGGTTAGAAATCTAACAAGAGCCACCCCAATGCAGTCACTGGAGCTATCAGACTGCTTTGTTTCTCCTTTTATTACACCTGACAGAATTACAGGGAAGAGTAGGGTTGATGCGTGGGTGCAGTCGATTAGCCAAACCTCTTTGAAAAATCAGGCTAGTACATTCAGACTCTGAGAGAGACTCTGTCTTGCTCATGCTCTTCCTCACGCACCCAGTCTTTACCGTCAGCACTGTCAGAATTTGTTCCACAGTCCTACGGGTGGTCTGCGCGCATCCAGGTAAAAGCACAGTGCTTGGTGTGCAGTTACTGCAGCACTGGAGGGGCTTCTGCTTGCCTCTTGTTAAGTCTGCTGTTTGGCCTTGCTTCTGTCATTGCCTCATGATACATGAGCTGGAAAAGCTGTGCATAGGGAGCATGTCTCAGAGAGGAGAAAGTTCCAAGACTTAAGGATTAAACTTGCTCTGAAGGATGAGCAGTGTGAAGTTGCCAGGTAATTTCTGGTGGGTGGCCTAGCACGTACCTTGACTGCACCTATACATGCATATTACCAAAGTGATTCTTTAGGGAAAAGTCTAGGGGATGGGTCATATGCAAAGTACTTATCAGACTTTCCACTTACAATTCATTTATTTCCATTAATAAATATGAAGTTTGATTTGTTTGAAGAAAGTCTATTTACTAAAACAACCTCAGTAAATATGATTGATTTCCCTGTCAGATCCTGACATTTCATTTTTACATTGCAACATTTTAGATAACAGAAGGGATGGAAGGAAGATAGGAAGTAAGCAACCACTGGACTGGGACTTACTTGAGATGCACAGAATGTGGAAAGTGTAAGAATGACATATATGACTAAAGAGATTAGGGAAACACTTGTTATTTGAAAACAAACCCTCTGTTTTGGGACTAAAGAGATTAGGGAAACACTTGCTATTTGGAATTGTTATTTGAAAACAAACACTCTGTGATGTAAATTTCTATATGCCAAATGTTCTCATTCAGCAGCTTAATTATTATGTGATATATGAACTGCGGGATGAAGTCATATAAGGAGTATTTCCTGGCATTTCACAGTCAGCTCTATAATGTGAGCATACATTCTCACTCATTAATGTCCAAAGCATTAATTAAATAATTAAGTAAACTCTATATTTTGGCAAGGAGAATTTAACTTGAGTAAATCATAGTAGTCATGTAGTTCATTTGCTCTAATTCAGCAAATTCTGAATAAGAATTCTATTGCTAGTTGTTAGTATCCAAAAAAGACGTATAAAAAAATTATGTAAGTAGGTAGCAAAAGCAGTAAATAGTCCGTATTATTGGAAAAAAAAAAAAAAAGTGTAGGACTCTCTATAGGAAAAAAAAAAACAAAAAAACACAACAAATAGTCAGGACTTGAAACATATCTGAACCTTTATTCACTGAAAAGAAGATAGCCAGTAGCCAATGTCTGCTTGACTATCCATCTTTTCAATGACTTTCTACTCATGTCCCAACCAGTCAGCTGTTTCTAAGTGAGGGAAATGAAGGACAAGGGTGATACACTCTGAAACAGAAGACTGATATCCTGAATAATAAATCCCAGGAATGACTTTGAAGTGGTGGAAGCCTGTAGAGCACGTGTGAAAGGACCAGCCTGCCTGCAGCCTGTGGAGGCCTGTGCTGATGAGAGGGGAGCTGCGGATGGATCATGCCATGACTAATGTTGGGACTGTGTCAGAAGCAAAGGCCAGCTTTTCTCAGAAAAGGTATAACACAGGGCTATGGCCATAAAACACACGTTCAGGTTGCACATTACAGGAAAGATTTTCAGGAGGAGGGTAGGGCAGCACTGATGGATGTTCCCTGAGAGCCCGTGGAATCACAGTTCTTGGAGATTTTCAAGGTTCGACTAGACAAAAACACAGCTCACCTGGTCCAGCGGTGGCAGGAGTCTTGCTGCCAGAAAGAGGCTGGTCTCGATGGCCTTCGCAGGCCTCTTTTGCCCAACATTTCTGTGACTTCATGTTACTTGCCACTGATCCGTAGCGCTTCCAGAGGGTCAGCAGTGAGCTGCTTGGGGGATAATATCTGCATGCAGTCATGTAACAGCGCGCAGCCACACGCGTAATGACTCTTGCTCAGACTTAGACCTTGCTAATGCAAATCTTTCATATCTGCCTAAATTTCAGGCATGTTGTGTGGGCGTAAGAACTGCAGGATTCAATTGAGAATGGAATCTAAATGCTGGATAAACAAGGAAAGGAGCTTAAGGCTCCCCTTTCTCCCTCGACAAGTTATAATCTGCAGCAGTGAAGGGAAATGGGGCTTCAACAAGCCATTTCCATCATCAAGGCAATGCTGTCTCCCACTGTGCAGATATGCAGGCAGGTCAAGGCTGGGAGGAGCCTTGATTCCTGCCCGCTTCCCTCCACTCTGCTCATGGGCCGATATGCCTGCACAAGCATGCAGCGTGGTCCCTACACTGCTGCCTATGGCCCTCCACTGTCACGAGTGATCTGGGAGACCAAATGAAACACAGCGTCCAGATGTGCTTTATAGGTTGTTCTAAAACAAAAACTCAGGGAAACTCCCCTTTGCTCAGGGAAAGCTGCAAAGCGACAATGCAACCAACAGGAGATGATTCACCTGTTTTCTGCACAGTTCCCAAACAATATTTGTGCTACAACACATATACCATTTAGTTTTGCCCTGGAAAGCACTTATAAAATTAATAACAAAGAAACACCATTTTGTGTTTCTGCATTTGAAGATATATATACATATATTTTAGATTGCCTAGATGTTGCCTGCATTGTTTACTGCAGCTCAGAGTTTTTTATTCTTCACTGACTAAGTTTCCTTACTGTGTCTGCCAAGCACAAATTAGGTCAACCTAAGTGGCAGTATGAAATATAATTAGCCAAAAACTTTCTTAATTAGTGCTGTGATTCAGGGTGGAGAGAGCTTAGCTCACACCAAACTGGGGTAGGGCAAGCTGGTAAAAAGAGCGACTCTTTTTAAAGAAAGGTGGATCTAACGCTGGATTCTTGCCCAGCATCTTTGAAAATTTGATTGCAATGTTTTTATGACCACAGTGAGGACTGTAATTTGTGCCCGTAGGGTGCTCTGCATTGCACTAATAGATTGCAATAAAACAACAAACAATATGTTAATCATTCTTATAGACAACACCATAGTGTGACTAGAATAAGGGATTCTAGGTCTTCAGGCACTTCTGCATAAGGGTCACAAAAGAGCCCAGGCTACTGTGCTGTCAATGACAGCGATGATGCTTGCTCCTTCCTTCCTTCCTTCCTTCCTTCCTTCCTTCCTTCCTTCCTTCC
>VZSV01000017.1:9904044-9932708 GCA_013398735.1 Nothocercus julius
TCCTCTCTCTCTCTCTCTCTCCCCCCTCTTTTTCTCTCTTTCACTTGTTGCAGCTTTGCTGATCAGTGCAATCTCAGCACAAGCACTTCCTCTACTCGTGGGCTGGCTCAGGTTGCATTACGCTGGGGAGACAGAGCGGCCTTTCAGAGGGCCAGCAAGATATTCCGTCTGGATGCAGGGTTTCCGAAGGAGCAACAGTTTCGCTCCTGACAGAGGCACCCGTGCTGTATTGCAAGGTCTGCAGCAGGGCTCCTGTTGAACTGGTTGACCAGGAAGTGGCATTTTTCACTGCACATCTGTATCTCTGTAGTCCAGTTCAGGGACCATAAGTAACCACGCATTGCATTTGATATTAATTAGCATCATCAGTAGCAGCCAACCTTTGGACTAAAGGGATGTGATTAAGTTTGATCCTGCTGCAGATAGCCAGCTGGCAAGGATCTCATGCTAGCCCTGCCCAAAAAGTATTTGGAGAAAGAGACACCTCAAGTCCTTGATGTTGTCAAACAACTTTCACATTTTCTCAGCTCTCTACTTCAGTTGATATAAAAAACATTACCAGTATTCCTTAAATAAAAGAAGAAACATTACCCTAGTGTTTGTTTCTATTTCTTTCTTCAGTTTTTATTACCTTTATAATATATCTCCCTTTTGGGAATGAATATCATTTGCATTTTTTCCACGTACAAATCCTAACATGTACTAATGCAAGACAAGTTACTAATAACACTGATTAATATACAATAAATAGGTAGGCAATCTTCTGAGTTAAAGTTCTAATATGATATTTGTGGGCATAGACTTATAAAAACGTGCAAAGTCCTGTAAGGAAAAATACGCATGAGAAAACCCAAAAAGCTCCAAGGAGTGAAGATTTTCATACTGACTCTGCACAGACCAGCTCAGGTCTGAAGGCAGTCCCGTGTTCACACAGTATTGCGCCCAGGTTAATAAACCCTAGAGAAAGGTATGACAATAGGATAATATAATGTGTACAAATTAACACTGGCACTGTGTGCACTCACTACAGGGCAAATGGCCCTGCAGTTCAGAGGGGCCTCAACAGCCTGGAGAGATGGGCAGCCTCATAAAGCTCAGCAAAGGCAAGTGCAGGGGCCTGCCCTTGGGGAGGAATAACCAGTACAGCCCTGGGGTGACGCGCAGGAAAACAGCTCTGTGGAGAAGGACCTGGACCTTGTCCTGCGGTGGACAAGTCAGCCATGAGCCAGCAATGTGCCTTTGGGGACAAGAAGGCCAAAGGTATCCTGGGCTGCATGAGGAGAGCATTGCCAGCAGGTTGAGGGAGGTGATGGGCTGATCCTGCCCCTCAGCCCTGGTGAGGTCACATCTGGAGTGCTGGGTCTGGTTCTGGGCTCCTCAGCACAACAGAGACATGGACGTGCCGGAGTGAATCCTGCAAAGGTCTACTAAAATAATTAAGGAACACGAGCATTTCTCAAATGAGAAAATGCTGCCAGAGCTGGGCCTGGTCAGCCTGAAGAGGAAAAGGCTGAGGGGGGATCTTATAAATGTGTATAAGTATCTGAAGGGGGCGTGTAGAAAGGATCGGACCAGACTTTCAGTGGTTCCCAGTGACAGGACAAGAGGCAATGGGCACAAACTGAAATACAAGAAAATAGGTCTGCGTAAAAGAAAAAGCTTGTTATTATGAGGGTGGTTAAACCCTGGGAGAGATTGCCTAGAGGGGTTGTGGGATCCACATTCTTGGAGGTGTTCAGAACCCATCTGGACAGGGTCATGCGCAGCCTGCTCTAGATGACCCTGCTAGAGCAGTGGGGTTGGACTAGGTGATCTCCAAAGGTCCCTTGCAACCTCTATTACTGCGTGATTCTGTGAAATATGATAATAAAAAGGTTACATCAGTGAAGAAATAAAAATGTTATTCAAGCTCATTGCCTAGATAATAGCTCATTTAGACTTAATTTATCTCCCAGTTTTGTTAAGACCTGCAGCCATGGCCACTAGATGCTTGTTACAAAAACATAAAGGTACATATACATTTTTAAATTAGCATCTTTTGATTTTATCAGTGACTTTTGTGCATCCATACAGCAAGGGTAAGTTTATGTAGCCTAGATTTAAGTATCTAAATACATATTTAAATATCCAGATGAAAAGGCCTGATTTTCAGAAGCTGTAGATTTAGACTTCTAAAAAAATGCTGTGAAATGGGTCCCTCAAAAGCCCTTCCAGGACCCCTTTGAGCCAGGAAACAGAACCTCCTGGACTTTCAGCATTCATTCAGAGTTGAAAAAGAAACATCAGAAAAGGAACAGAGTCCCGCTGTGTGGTCTGGGCTGAAGTGTCATTGTGCCCTGGTAACCAGCACAAAATGAGTTCAGTTCTCTTCAAGTGACAGTGAATAAAACACAGACGTCAGAAAGACATAGCAAAACTGTGTTCCAACAGTTTATAAAGAAGACCATGCTTAAGGGCATAGTTAAGAGATGTTCACCAAAAAGTCAGTGTTAATACCTACCTTTCGGTAATCTGATTGTGATCTATTTTACAACAGTCTGGAACCCTGACAAAAAATCTTGACTATTTTTGCAAGATCTGATTGATGGTTTTTTTCAAGTTTGTGAAAATGTGGGGTTTTCACTCCCCCCCCCCCCAAATAGTTACATTTAAATTCATCTTTATTTCTGATTCTAACATTTTTTTTTCCCTTTTTTATTGTTTGGGCATAAACGCACCAAAGTAAACTTCTTCCTCTTAAATAATACTTCACCTGTAGTTTTATTTCTGACTTAACATCGTTAGGTTTGCCCTTACAGAAATGCTGAAATGCCTAATTTTTAGAACAGATCTCTCATGTAATTCCAAGCAAACAAACGAATGTTTCACAGGGACCAACCGATTCCTCGTTAAGATGGTTGTCTGCGACGCAGATTTGTGCTCACTGCATACTCTTTTTTTTTTCTGTATGAAAATCTCCCTACCATGTATATCAAATGTGTAATAATGCTGTTGAAACACACTTGGAAACAAAGGGCTTTAGTTCTTATGTTGACAGCCTTTCTATTTGAGTGCAAAAACCAATCCTTCCTCAAATTGGGGATTAGCCAGCTCCACAATAATAATCAGTTTTGTAATATGTAATATATGTGTCTAACCTAATAACTGAAGTCTGCCTAAACAAAAGAATGTATTTAAAAAGATTAGCGGATTATGGTAGGCTCCTGCAGCCACTTTTCACGCTTCTTGGATGGCTTTAGCATGTTTCAGCTACTGCCAGTCAGCACACGAGCTTTTTAAGTGTGGAAAACACTGCAGGAACAGGGGTGTCTGGGGCTGATGATTTGAATGAGGTGGCTACTTAGTGAGCTGGCAGCATAAAAGGCTTTTCTTTGTCACTACAAGGAGTTTCTGTAGAGGAAGAGCTCATGGGTTTCAGTTAGTAGACAGTGCTCTGGTGTAACTACTGACCTGAGCAGGTCTAAAAGCCCACGATGCTGTTTGTGCTGCGCCTTCTCTTCAGTAGCCTGATTTTACATATGTCTGAGGTTTGAAGCGCTGGAAAAGAAGATCAATAAGCTTTATTAAATAAGTTATCTGCACACCTAGTGCGTATCTACATGGTGTGATAGTGTCACCCACAACACACTCAGCCCTTTGACTGCAGATTTTAAACTTTTGCGTTAAAACGACCCTTGTAATTGCTCTGCCTCACTCATTTTTGGAGTTCTGTATGGGAATGTTTTGAATATTGAAAAAATATTGTTATTGAATGCTAATTCCTCTTTTAAACAGTTTTTTGAGAACTAGCAGTCCATGCTTCATAGGAGCTAAAGTTTCCTTAGCAGAGAAGCAATTCTCATCTTTCTCATTCCCAATGCACCTCTTCTCCTAGAATGTTTATCTGAGGGAGGTTTGCTTTCCTTAAACTTTTCTCGAAGATATCTCAGACAGCTCCTCATTAGAACTTTTCCCCCTTATTCTGGAATTGCAGGTCAACACCTGAAAACACGAGATATTTCAAAGATTCTTGGGCTCTTTCAAGAAGAAAATCAGGGATATTTATCATAAATTACAATATTCGATATTTCTGCTAATGCTGCAAGCCAGTTTTACATCTCAAGGGACAACTTTGTCAAACCAAGTCATGTATCACATATTAATGTTGTATTGGTCATAAACCACATCTTGTTTGATAAAGTGTTTGAATAAAACCAGGCAATTGTTCCATAACGGAACTAACTGCATCTCTGTTCCTAAGAAGATTCAAACTCATCCATAACACCGCAGTATGTTCCCACTATTCATAGCATTTCTGTGAAACTGCACAGTATAGCTATATAACTCATAAAAATGTCAGCATATGAGACAAATCCCTATCATCTATCATCTCATGTACCACTGCCAGAATGTGCCCGTGACTGGTGTAGTCCCACAGAGACAGATTCAGATACTTTTTTTGCCTTTTGCAATCTCACCATACCGCATGCACTGCAGTAGGTAGCTGATATGCAGATACGTTGTTATTACATTTTGATAAAGTGCCAGGGCCTGGCTGTGTTAGAAAGAATGTCCCAAATGTTCGCAGAAGGCATCTGTAGAGCATCTAACTCTGAAAAACATGACTGTTGCATCTTCAGTTTCAGGTACTCTCTTGCAAACTACTATTGCAGCGGGTGATGGTAGGATTAGTTTGCTTTCTTTTTGCTCATCAGAGAGATTTGTCAACTATTAAGTTTATATAATACTGCTTTTCACAATATGATTTACTAAAATCAAACAGAAAAAATGGCCACTTCTACCAACGCAAGAATGGACAGGTTATAAGATACAGTCTAATACTATTAAGTTCTTGCGAATCACTGAGTGGTTATCCACTTTCATACCTTCTGCAAGCTGCTCTGAAAATGTGTCTTTTCAAAATGCCTGTTTCTCAGGTTGCCACAGTATTTTGGAATCTTGGCTTCAATGTCATATATTTACTTTTTTTCCAGATGCCTCCTGTGCATGACTGCACATTTTTTTCTTGCAACTTTTGCTGGGGGGCTACTTGGGTCTTCAAACAGTAGTGTTGCACAATCTTTCTGTTCTGAGACAAGTGTACATAATATGCTTCTGATACACCCATGCAGAAAGACTTGTGCAAACACACAGCCTAGTTTACCATTTAAAACAATGGGGCATTCACAGTCATTTTGCTTTTCATCTCCCTCCTCCAAAACTGAGTAAGAGGAAGCAGTTGCATTAGGTTCTAATGCCTCAAATCCTGTTCATATTTTTTAGCTAAATAATTATTACATTGGAAACAGGACCTTGCTAGATACACCAGGCTGATTGCTGATTGTCACTTCAACAGCAAATGCTGCTTAGCGTGTTTTTAAAACTCTGTTATCACCATCTTTAACTTTTTTTTTAATATATCCTTGTGCTCGGTAAAATTACTACTGTTTTCTGTAGACATTTTTTTCTATGAAAATGTTTCATTTATTAAAACACATTTTTCCATTGGAAGTAATAAATGATGGATACTTACTAACTGGACTTCATTAAAGCCGCAATATCCCAAATAAAACATTCTTTGTCACATTAGTAGCTTAAATACATTATAAAGGCCATATTTATGAAAGGATGTTCTATACTGCATAGTCTCAAGGTTGGAAAATAGCCCAAACTGTCATGTTTCCTCAAGTACTGCACCCAGTGACATTGTACATGTTGCAAAAATACCTGATTTGTAAGTCACACTCTTTGAATTCTGTTGATACCATAGGACAAACGCTACATAAGTCCTTAAGCGGGCAAAGCTCCAGCTGACGTGACTGATTTTTTTTTTGAATATGAACTATACAATGTAGCCATTAATTGGTAGATTCCCAATGGAGGAAGAGTCAGACCCTAGTTTTCTCAGAAGGATCCTACAAAGCACAAGACAAGATTAAAGCAATAACTTGTGAGAAGTCTTTGACTCTCCCTCTTCAACTGCGAATCATGCTAATTGCAGGAGGGGCAGAGCAAAGAAGTAAAATAATAGCTATTACCCTAATTATGTCGAGGCTTTATTTTGTATTAGCATGAAGCTTCAGGTGTGGTTACTATCTGTTTGATTTCATTAATGAGCCTTCATAAATTATAAACTAATAAAGAATGCAGATGGGAATGATTTCAGGCCGAACATGAGAATTTATTGCTGGCTATCAAAGCCCTGCTCCTAAAATGCTAATTTTTTAGAAACAGTCCTTTGATCACTACAGATAGTGAAATGCTAATCAAATAAAACTCTAACACAGTTCTTGTTATTCTAAATGGGAAGTGGAGCCTGCCAAATTTTAATTGTTCATTTGGGCTATATTGCTATCACATTGTAAATCTCAGAGCCCAATATTAGAGAATATCCTTCTTAGGAAGAATACTACGTTTCTGGAGACATGCCTGGATATCACTGGCTTGAGAGCATAAGTATTTCTTGCTTCTGAGGGCTAAATTAAGATTCCCACCGAGTAGGACTGCAACTTGCAGCACTAGAACCAACGGGGGCTTGCATAAAGCAAGACTGGATGTAGTATTTCCAAATAAGCTGGAAGGACGGATGATATGACCTGGCAGACTCCTCTGGCAAGCCCATGGAAAGGCTAGAGCATAGTTCCTCTGGCTTGCATGTCGCTGTCCAGGCTGCAGAAATGGAGCCACTCTCATAACTTATTCTACTAAGCCATAGTCACTACGCAACCTCCTTAAGACACCCAGTTCCTCTGGCCATGCAAACAGCGACTGCCTGCAAAAAAGTACATGGTTAGAAGGGAAATGAGACACCTTTATTGTCTTCTGTCTAATGGTACTCTGATGGAGGAGCCATAACATAACACCAAAGTATTAAGAAGTCTCTTTGATTCAAAGTACCAGGAGAAATGATATACCCTGGAGGACAAACATGGCGAGAGAGAAAACAAGACTTTCTTCCTCTTCATAGAGCCAAGTAATGCATGTTTGCTTTGCTTAAGTGATTACTATAACTTAGCCTCCGAAGTAAATCCGAAACCATTCCTAGGCTAGCTTCATGAATATTATTTAATAAGGAACTTTAGGAATGAATCACGATATTCTGAGGGGAGAAGTCCTACAGCCAGTGACAGCTGGGAGGGGCCCTGGAATGGGAGAAAGAGGGAAATTCTGGAGGGAGAAACTTAGTTGGAGAAGATGTGAGGGTATTTGTGGAAAAGAAGTCAGCACAGCCCTCCCAGATACTTTTAATTACTTCTATTTACTGCTTGAAGGGCAAAGAGCGAAGGCTCTCTGTGTGCCTCTCCTCCCAGCCCCACAGTAAAGAGCTGCCGCAAGATAAATTAGTCTTTAGCAAGCAGTATTTCCTTCTGCTTTCTGAGGAACTCCCTATCAGGACGGTAGTGACTGTGTCCCCGCCTCGAGCCCGTGGGGAGAAGGAGGCATAAATCTTTCTTCATCGATCCTAGTGATAGTGCCGAAGCAGCCTCTGACACCAGGCCCGGCAGGCGCCGCCCCGAGGAAACGCTCCGCTGTGCCCGGGAGCGCTCCCCTGCGTTTACAAGAACTCAGATCTTGGCAGATAAGCACGGAGGGAACTGTAATGTAAATATTTTACTTTAAAATGAAGGGGAGAAGCCTTTTTAAGGTCTTTAGTCATAAGGCAAAAACTGCAGAGGGTCATCAGGAGTGTTCTGGGACGGATGGCTCACAGAGCGGAGAGCCCCGAGCTTGCTCCTGCGCAGCTCCCAGACGTGTAGCTCTTGGACCCACGGTGACAGGACTCATCTCAGAGACCTTGGGGGATACTGGAGCTGCAGTTTTCACGTCCAAATAGTCTGGCAAATGTTTCAGTCAGAGCAGGGTGGTGTCTCTACCTAAGCCTGCTTAAAAGTGCCATATGGGGAAATCCTACTGTTCTGTGCAAAATGTTATTCTGGCACACACACACGCATTTACACAGACTGTGGAGCAGTTCATTACTCCACTGAGTCAGGGCAGAATTTGGACTATAGTCTGCTACCATTCTATTCGCCTATTAAACATTGACTTCTCCGTTTCACTGCACTGAGCCCAAGGGAGATGAATGTGGTCTCTGGATGGACTGACCCCTTGGCATCCACACTGCCCTTGGAGGCAGCCTGTGCTCAGGCTTCCTGTTAGAGACATCCTTCCTGTTGGAGATGTCCTTCGAGGCAGATGGTGCATTTCCAGGAGGGAGGCTGACCCCCATTGCTTTGTTGCTGCAGACCCACTTGCTGATACTGCTCTGCTAGGAGCATTGTAGGGTGATGAGGCCGCCACACAGGAGATGAGGACACCTTTTCTGCACTTGGAAGTGCACTGCATGCCCTGGGAAGCACCTGTGTACCAGTCCTGGGCCTCTGGGCTAGCAAAAAGTGGCCTGGGGGTAGCAGAACTTGGGCTCAAGTCAATGTCACTGCGTGCATCTGTGCTCTGGTAGGAATATGGAACAAGATGAGATTATGTTGTTTTCTACTTGGCGAGGAAGATGTGTGACCAAACAGTGATGATACTACAGCTCTATGAAAGCTATGCAGAAATATATTAATCAAAAATATAATCTACACTAGAATGAGAAAACAAGTGAAACCAGAAATCAGAAGATACTTCTAAAATACACCCATCTTATTCTGGTTTCATTTACTTCAGCTTTCATTTAATGCATTATATTACACTTAGGTAGTGCTTAAACAGTACCTAAGTTAAACTACAGGTAGTTAACTACATTTAGTCAAACTTCCTAAGTGTAATACAACGCAGTAAATGAAAGCAGAGTTCCCATTGTAGATTGTGCATCTCTTTTGCACAAATGCAGGCTCAAACCTAGCCTATGGACCATTTTTTTAAGCCCAAATACTTTCTTCTGTACTTACCAGGAAGTGCAGACATGCAGAAGACCATGTTTGATCTGTAAGCACAATAGCATTGCTGAGGATTCTGGAAATTCATGAAAATTTTGGTCAGAGATAATGTTTAAATATATATGGTCATTGACAATAGACTACGGGTCTGAAGGCAAGAATTAGCAGAGTTTATTGCAATCCTGGCAAGCTCATCACACTACATGAAGGATAATAAAAATAATGTATTGTACAGCCAAGCATGCTACGTATGGTGGTAGGAAGTATAACATGGCATCAAAAGAAGCCAGAAACCATCAGTAGTTCTTCAATTTGCCATTTACTTTACCCTTTCCAGACAGGAATAGTCTCCAAAGGTTGGATGAAATGTACTGTGGCTCAAACCTATTATGAAGACACAAAATCTTCATTGAAAGCAAATTCCTGCTTTCTCTTTCATTTTGCTAAGAAAAATGGCATTGAAAAAGACCCGTTTCCTCTTTCACCATAGCCCCAAAATGCTTTTAATTACATCACCTTTCACAGAATAACAGGAACTGCAGTTACTTAAAAGGTTATACATAGCTCAAGTGCCATAGAGAATTTTTTTTTTCTGGCAAGAGTGACCAACAAAAGCATACATGATAGAATGATAGATTTAAGATCAATAAATATTATTTTTACTTTTGCTACACCACTTGAGATAGTCAAAGAGAGAATTAAAAACAGTAACTCCTTGGGAGCAAATTTCCAGTACAGAGGAACATCTCTCTGCACTGATTCTCATTAAAAATGACAAACAGTGGGAAAAAGGTGATAAAAGCTATTTTTCCTCATTACTGTGTCTGCATTATGTACCCCCACATGGCCAGTGCTGAGCAGGAAAAGACTTAACTGTTAAGAGTATGAACTTTCCTGATTAATGTACATGCCTTTCCTTTCCTGGTAGATGAAGTTTTAATTAGGAGCAATCAGATCACCTGTGAGAAATGAATTGAAAGTCATATATACATACACACACACACACACACACACACACACATACACATATACATATATACATATGACTACTTGGCAGAAATAAAACACCAAACTTATTTTTCCAGAGTATTTATGAAACTGAAAGTAAACTGTAATTTTATTTACTGATAAAGAGCCATATCATAGCATTGATTTCTTATAGTCACAGCCATTTCAAAATTAAAATAACAGATTGTTAAAAATATCAAACGATAACTGTCAAATAATTTCAAATCAGATCATTTTTAGAAGAGTTCTCACTTGAAATAGCTCTTTTGTGAAAAGAAAACACTTTTTTAATGTTATAGTTTTTATAAAATGGGCAAAATTTGGGATTTCATTGTGCATTTAGAAATGGTCCTGGAATCAATTCTCAGCCAGCTGTATTTCTGTGGATTATTCCCTCAGCTCTGTTCTTGACACACAGTAATATTAAATGTCACAAATCATCTTGAGACTTCATGTATTGTGCCGTACAGTTAATTTATTTTGCCAAATACATTTTTTTTTTTCTAAGTTAAGAGTTTGGAAGCAATCCCAAAGATAATAGGGAAATTTGTGACTCTTGTCCTAAATCTGCCTCTTGGCTGACTCCTTTTCCTGTTTTTGTATTCTCTTCCGGGACACATTACCAGTGCAACTCACTTAGTCCTTGGGCAGCTGTGTATGAGCTATCTTAATTCCTTACATTTCAGCCAAGAAATTCTTGAAAAGTGTATCTTAAAACCTGCGCAATAGATACTTACATATATTTTTTAAAAATCACAAAGGGTAGATACTTTACTAGCTAATGAAGCTACAGGTGACTGCCTCTAAGCTTCCCATGTCTGTGAAGTCAGATGCCATAAATCAAGTGCAATAAGTTGCCTTGTTCTGCTGTGAACAAGATGAACTTTCCCCTCACCCCCTGCCCCGAAACTAAAGCCCAGAAAGCAAATAACCATAACTATTACACTTAATGAAGTGTTTCTCTACCATAACACAAAGAACTTTTTAATACATGCTTACTAAAAACCTGGACTGGTTATGCAGGGCTTGCACAACCTGAGGTAAGATAACGTGAGATATCTCAATTTGTTTGTGCTTTCATCCTTGGTTTAGCTAATTTTGCTTTCTTATGGCTTTAGTGCAGGAAGTTTTGTATGTCCACCAGTTTGCTAATGCAAAGTCTTGTCTTCATGATGACATGAATTCTTGTCTTCAGTTTCAAAAATTCACCTCCCTTGAACTTTACAGGCACAAAATTCATCTTCTGTATCAGCAGGGGGTATAATAGAAGAACCTTCATTCTTTCTGTGTCTGGAGATGCTTGGGTTTCAAGGCCTCAACTGTGTTGCTTTCAACACCTGAAATAGCCACCCCTTGCTAGGAGGTGTTGTGTGAAAACATCCTCTCACATATCCTGCCTTTGCTCTCACCCCTGCCCCTGCCTCTGCCCAGGCAGTGGCGGTTTCTAAAAGAATCAGTCGCACATTGAATGAAATGGAAAGGCTCTAACAAAAGTAGTATATCATCAGGTAATGAAAGTGGCATCATGAAATGTGTGCCAAAGGGACTGAATTAAAGACATTCATGCATTTGCTAACTTATTAGGCATCTCCTAAGCAAAGCTTTGAAGCTTTGCTTTTACATTCTTAGTGGCTTCATTATTATTTAATCTCATTATATTAATATGATAGTAATAGTCTTAATATGATAGCAAACCACCACCAGCTACCAAAGTGTGAATGCACTGTTGCTCATAAAGAGAAAGCAGCATTATATTTGTATCTTTATTCCTATCTTTGGTCAGATGTTGCAAGTCCTGTTGTCACATCCCTCCAAATATCCCAGACTTCCCAGAGCAGGATTCCTGGCTCTGCTGTCAAACTGTGGATGCAGTTTTCACAATCCTAGGTATATAAAAGTAGTGCATGATAACACATATAATGCAAAATGAAAGTCATTTCCCCAAGAGAGCATCCTTTGAGTGGCATCCTGTGCGGAGAGAGGCCGAGATACATGGGGCACTTACTAAACATAATTCTGAGCAGGAGTCAGGGTTCTTCTCGGCCGCAGAAGAGCTCAGTGTTCTTTTGGAGTCCTGCACAACCCAAGGAGGTGGAGCAGCCCCTGATGGAGCATCAGCTTTGATTTGGAAGGGGATCTATTGTCATCCAAAAAAAAAGGGCATCTGGCATGAGGTCAGGAGGTCAGGATCATATATTCTCTGTGCTGCTGTTGAGCTCTGCTATTGTCTTCTTATGTGTTCTTTGGGCCATCTCTCTGTGCTTCTGTTTCCTAGCCCAAAGTCTGACAATCAGATCTGGTTGTTTGGGGGCACTATGTACAAAGCAGCCCCTATATCCACTAACACTTCAACAGCAAATAAGAATAATTAATACTATTTTGGAGGTTGGAATTTATCAGTGATGAATGCCATTTGCAATGCCTTGCTTCTACTGCCCTTATTCAACATCTATACAGGAATATACATATTTATCAAATAAATAAAAGTTATAAAAAAGAAATGAGTTTCTGTTCAGAAAGCAGCAAGCACAATGTCTTTTAGGTGTCTTTATTTTTTTTTTTCTAACATATTTTGAGGCTTTTAAGTGATTCATAGGCCTTTTGCTGGTACTTTGTACTGAAAGGATCTTCAGCAATTTGAGAATTCCTCTGAACAACCCAAGCAAATAATTTATTGGTGAGCAGCTTTTATGCTCAAAATCTTGTTCAAGGGCAAATAGTAAGGATACCTTATATATAAGTAAGCCCAAGGATTTATTGTTATATAATGGAATTTATAATATTTTCATCAGGAATCACTATTCATGTACATCTAATTATTACAGAAAAAAAAAGAATTATAATGCAGTTAGAACACTTCTATACCAAGAAAAGTCTCAGTGATAGTAATAATATAGTTAAAATGATAACACACACACACTTCCTATTTTCTGTCCCTTGGGGTTGTGCTTACCCTTTCATAGCTCCTCTGGGTTTTGAAGTCGGTAGCTTCTCACTGGAGAAGGCTATGGCACAAGGCATCAGCCTCCGGATTCATTCCCTGGGAGGAATGAGATGTTGATGATCTTAGTTTCTTCTTCCTGCCTCTAGGATCTGCTTGGGGTCATTTTATGTTTTTGATAACGTGCTTTTCACCTTTCTCTACCGTCACTGGTCTACAGCTATATTTTACATTCAGATTTACTATGGATGTTGCCTTTCACACGTTAGATACTATTTCTTCATTCTCTTTCCTATCCCTACTGACAGTTTAGTCCAGTCTGTGTTTCTTTAACTAGTCATGGGTGAGTTTATAGCCATGGGATCTCCAGTGTCAACAGAGCAAGCCAGAAAAGCCTCTGTCATGAGGCCTTGCAAACTCAATATAAAGCTTGGCCTGTTATTAGCAGTGGCAGTACTGTGTTATGGGACTATAGGCGTACAAGCTGGTGCCTTAAGCCCTTCATTTTTGGTTTTCAGGTGGGGAAAATATCCACGTCACCGCAGAAAGCAGCCCTCTATACAGTCGTGTTCTAATTTAGGTCAGAAGGGGCCTCTAGAAGTCACCTGGTCCAAACACCTGCTCAAAGCAGAGCCAACTCCAGCAACCTACAAAAGAGACCAAGGGTTCTACTACTATGGGCTCTTCTTAACAGGGGCTTTTCAATGAGAAAAATCTACACCATGGTATCTTTAGATAAAGGAATTCCGCATTAATGGATTTTTCTAGCTGAAATAAAATAAACCCCTCAAACATGCCACACCAGCTACATGTATAGCACTCTCAAAAGTGGGTTCTTCCAGGGATAGTCATGATTGAAAAATAATTAGACGCAATTTTAATTCTTTTAAGCCTCTTTTTTTTTTTTTTTTTAAACAGCTTCATTGTGTACTACTCTCCTAGGGCCTGAACACTGCTAGAATCGGGTATCATTAGCATAACTTCATTTTAATTCAGCAAACTGAAGCAGCAAGAGCCCGAAGAGAGAGCCCGGCTCCTCCCAGAAGGATTATTTTCCCTAAAGAGGAGGTGGCCATTACAGAGACCCGGTGCTGCAGGACTGGGGCAGGGTTACGAGCGGAGAGGTACGGAGGTTTGTTTGCACAAAGCACCAGGTGTTTCTCTGCGGCACCTCGCTGGAGCACCGCGATCCTCCCGCGCCGGGGGCAGCCAGCCCTCCCTGCGGCCTGGCTTCCTGCTTCCCCCTGGCTGCTTTCCCACAGGACCTGGCATCCCACGGCACAGGAGGCGCCTGCCAGCATCCCTGTGCACCCCACTCAGCCTGGTGGCAGCGGGGTGGGATGGGACTGGATGGGATGAAATGGGATGGGGGATGTTCCGGAGTGTCTCCTTTCAGCAGAGACCGCAGAGGGGTGGAGAGAGGCCACTGAGGCAGTGCTGCCGGGACATAACCAGCTAATTGCTTGTCCGTACCCATCATATTCTAATGAATATGATAAAATTTCCCTGCTCCCTGTAACACTTTTCAGGGAACCTTTCCTCCTAATAGCAGGAGGTGTGGGAGCTTTCTGATCTTCATAGGGCTCCTGGAAAGCCCCACGCACGCGAGGTGCTGGGATCATATCACCCTTCCTCAATAGCCTCTGGGGCTCATGCCAGGAGTCAGAGGGGCCTAAAATGCAGTTGTGAGCGGGCGGATGCTCATGGAGTGATCACATTCGCTTGGAGGGATCAGCTCTTGGCCCTTCACTCATTTTTGAGGACACACTGTATTATTACTGATAATCTTTACAGCTGGCCCAAAGACTGGGGTGAGGCCAGTGCAGAGGAGGACAGGACACTGACTCAGAGACCCTGATGCCCTTGGCGAGCTGTGAAAAAAACAGAACGTGTTTCAGTACTGCCAGGATCGGGTCCTGTATATCTAGGATCAAGGAGTGCAGCTGTGTTTGTGTGTGAGCAGCTCTACACCCAGAAATACTGACTCTCGAAAGGACACCATGGCTGACAGGCAAACACACAGCATGGCCCTCCTGCCAGAGGGGACAACATGGTCATATAAACAGGCATCGTAACAGAAGCAGCAAAATTGTGTTGTCTTTGTACTAAGTAGTAATGTGATGACTTACTGGAACAAGCAACTCAGTGCTGAAACTCGGAGCTCAGAAAAGACATTGGAGTATGTAAGGAGAGACCAAAGGCTAACTAAGATATTATGGTACATATTTTAAAGGAATTTACTCATCACGTCAATCTGTTGAGATGGAAAAAAATGGCAAGAGTGGTGGTTTATTTAATAGACCTGCTCTTTGGTTGCCCTTCACTGAGATCTGTATCAATAAATGAGTCAGAGAGGGGCTACTTGCTTCAGACCACTGGTGGCAGAGCTGAAAAATCACTCAGGTCTCCTGCGACCCTCTTTTATCAAGCTGCCTACTAGGCCACTGTTACCATCCAGCTATCCAAAGAGAGGACTTTGTATTTCAGAAATGAAAGCGAGTTCAGTGTGGCAAAGGTAAGATAAAGTTCAAAGGCTGTTAGTTGAAGTGAAGTAAATAGAGGCTAGAAATTAACTTCTGAACAGAAGAGGCAATTAATCAAGGAAAGGCTTTAGATGCTGTGAGCTCTCAATCTCTCATACCCAAATATTTTTTTCTCCTAAAAATATGTAATTTCGCCAAGTACACGTGCATGACAATGTTGTAACCCGTTTGTTTACAGCACAAAAAGACTTTCCTGATACACACTTTATAAAATGATCTATAGGGTTCTAAACCTGCTAATAGCAAAATGACTTAGACACTGTTTGATCTCAGTTTAATAGTTAATTTGATCTTTTGTTAACTCATGGCAGATTTGCTTAAAATATATCCTTGTAATTGAAACTAGACCTTGCAGTATTCCAGGCAGTGAAGTATCTCCATTTTTTTATTCCTTTTTTTTTTTTTTTTGTAATGAAACATCAGCCCTGCCCATTTGTTGTCCTTAGTGACCTTCTTAAATTCTCCTATTTCAATCACTAATCAATCAGTATGTCAGCTATCAGTGCTATGAATCTCGGTGTAAATCAGTAAGCACATAAACAAAGTCCTGATTGATTTGTGGTAAAATAGAAATTCTTCACAATTTCCAGTGATGTCTAACCTTTCATCCTAATTCCATTCTTTGTTGCCATATCTTTAAATGACCAGCAAGTAAATAATGGTACGTTTCACTGTTTAAAGAAGTTCATGAGATGTAAGATACTAGTAAGCATTTTTTTTCTCAGCTTTGGTCCTTAACCAGTTTATCTTTGGTTGCCCAGTAGCCTATACTAGTAACGAATGACAAAAATGTTGGTAGTGAATCAGGCAGCTGGTCCTACTGTTGCATTGTGCAGGCATGTGTGGTCTTCAGGATTTTAAGCTTTTTGTTGAAAATAATTCTTTGTATCCTGATATTTTCCCAAGAGCCTTACCATTCGGACATTTTTCATGGCCAGATAGGTACACTCTTCTGTATTCTAAAAATATATATTTTTTTTGAGTGGATCAGAATGCAAGTGAGTAATGCGGGACTGTAGGCATATGGTCTGAACAAGTGTGGAGGTTTGGATGAGGTTTGAGCTTGGAAGATCATGGAGTAGCTCAAGAGAAGAGAGTCAATTGGTGGATGCTGGTGGAAGGGAATTGGTCAGGGTATGGAAAGATGCAACTGGGGAATGTTAGACCAAAGGGTAAAAGCTCTGGGCCTTCTCCCTATCAGGCTTAACTCCATTTTTTTAATGACTGTTTTGTTTCATCCCCATCATTTATTCCATTATTACATGTTTCTGAAAGCCTTTCTTTCATCATTTTGAAGTAGTGATACACCACACATTTTGACTTGCCAAGGTATCAGCCCATTCTTTATGCCTGCCTCGCAGGGCTCCTCAGAGAACATGTTCAGCCATATCTGCTGGTGCTTCATCTGAGGAAAATGTTTCCCAGTCCCACCCTTCTGGGTATTGATAGGGCTGCAAATTAAAAACTCAAAGCCTCTGGCACAGGGGTGGCTCCTTCAGATACTGCAGAAACTGAAGATGCCTCTTCTCATCTTACTTTGATGTTAATGAGATACTGAGATATTGGCAGGTTCTCCCGCAGTCTGTCTAAACCACTGATGTGATTTCTAGAGGTAGGCTTTAAACCCTTGGCACACTGGCCCTATTTGTTTACGCAGTCCTTACGAGTTATGTTACTGCTATTTCTGAATGAAATTCAAGGTCTTCAAAAACCCATCTGCTGCTGTTTGAGCCAGAGTCAGAGCTCTGGAGCCTTCAAGATGCACCCCTAGAGCGTGGGAATACGCCACAGCCAGCAGCTGGATTGTCGGGCTCGTTTTCTGGAGGGTCATTTTATCTGTGACTACAGCCATACAAGGACCAGGCTGGAATTGTAGTTGAAAGGGCAGGAATGGACTAAGTAGTGGCCCCTCATCTTCTCTCTCCCTTTTCTTGCAAAATGCCACATGAATCCAGTCTTCATACCAGCTCATGCATGTACATCAAGAACTTCTCACTGCATGCGCTGTCCAGTGCCACAAGTCACTACCAAACACATGATTTAAATCAGCACATAACAACCAACCTACTATCTCTATAACACAGTGCTTTACGGTGATCAAAGATGCCGAGACGAAGCAAATGATTTCTAATTCACATGTGTTCAGAGATGTAGCTTGATCATCAGTGATTCTTTTGTGCATCCACTTAGCTTTTTACCATGCTTTGTCATAGCTAAAATGTAAACAGATTTTCCATTTTCTGAACTTTTTTTTAGAAAAAAAAAAAAAAGATAAATAGGAATTTACTTGAAGGCAGCTTGGTTGTAGCTAAGTTACACAAATCAACTCAATGATGATATGATAAAGTCTGCAAATCATCATACATTGTATGATGCATGCCAGGCCAGAAGAGAGTGATAGAGGCACTATGGGGACATGTCAGTCAATTCTGACTTGCTGGAGGAAAGAAAATCACAGAAAAGGTAATATTTTGTAAACTGCATTAAACTGAAAAAAACCCACGAAGGGCAGCACGTTAACTGCACACGTGCCATGTCTGTCGCCTTGTTATATTGCTCGATAGTAACCAAAGCCTGAGCTGGCATCCGTTGTAACATACAAGCATGCAGGGCTGCCTAAGAGGTCCTAAGGCATCTGAGACAACCACATGGTAGATATGGCAGATGAGAAATCTCATATGAGAATATAAACACACGAGAAATCTTCAGCCAAGGACCAGATGGGCTGCCTAGGGCAGTCTCTAATGGCACTAGACACCTTTGCAGAGGGCTCAGTTCTCTTGCTCCTTTGTCTATAACACGGCATGTTACCAAGGGTTTTTTTCTGGTTTAAATTTGTCAGTTCATGGATTGCAGACCAGTGGTCATTATTATATAAAGTGGTTTGCTAAATGTCAAGTCCAGGCTCCAAAATAAATATTGCCGTATTTGTAAGAATATGTAAGGGTTTTATTTATTTATTTATTTATTTATTTTCTACTTGTCCCCTCTTCCTTATTCGTAGAGGTATCATGGACTCATCTTCTGCACACATACAAAACCTGGAATGTAGTAGTGCAACTGGCTTTCCTCTCTCAGTGTCGGGTCATAGGAATTCCCAATGTGCTCACTGCTCAGAAATGGCAGGCATGGGAAAAGCTTACATGAAGGACTGACAGGGAAATAAACGGAAAACATAACCATAGTTATAATTAGGCATAGCTGTTATTTAAACTTCCACATACAGAAATTAGCTCTCAAGAAGAGAATTGGAGAGGCACCAAATAACATTATTCATGTGTGTCAAGCAACAAAAGCTAGTAGCTTTTGGGTTAAAGGGTACTGGAAAGGGCCCCAAGAAAAGAACCATAACATTTTTTTGAACTCTGATAAACATGACCTACAGAAAAGTGAAGAGTTAAGCCAGCTGAGACTGTCAAAGATGATATGGGCATCCATGAGGACAGAACACTTTTTGCATTACTAGTTATTGAATCTAACAGACAAGGCATAGCACAAAGATGAAGCTAGAAAAATTGCAATTAGAAATTAGGTACAGATTTTTAATCGTGAAGGCGAAGATGATAAACAGTTGGAGGATCTCAGGGCTGTAATGGACTATCCATCATCTGAAGTCTTTATATCTGAATACAAGACTGAATGTCTCAATAATGAACAGTAGGCCAAGCCATTCCATGGCAGCCCAGATGGCAAGGATGATGAAAGGTGATTAACTTAAGCCGGCAGGAACTGTATCACCTACCTACAAAAGCAAACCTCAGACAGCCTTGCCACTGCTGTCAGCCTGTCACTGGGCGGCTGAAGATCAAGCGCCGTGTGTACACACTGCCACAAAAGGACACTAAGCCCTACAACGCCCGGCGCCCCGCGGCTGCGCCGCAGCTCGAACACGGGCCACGTGCTCCTCGGGACCGTGGCCAGCGCAGAGCCACGGAGCCCCTTCTGGGGCACGGAGTTTGCTCTGCGGCAGCCCGGAGAGCCGAGCTGGCGGGGGCTCGCAAGGCCACCGTCTAGCTTATCTTCTCTTGTCAAATTCTGTGTATTTAAGTTTGCCTTAAATTCTTGCTATTTTGAAGTCCATGGGCAAAGTCTAGCCATTGTTTTTTTGTTTCTTTTTGTTTGTTTTTTAATGGAAATAGAATTTTTACTCTTTAAATGTGTAGAAATGGAAACCTTAGCTTGATTCTATTCTTTCCCACTCATTTAGCACCCGAACAGTGACTCTATATTGAGTGGAATGGTTTTCTTTGTAAACCAAATAGGAGTCTGGTCCTGTGCTTTATGGAAATGATCAAGAAAGAACTAAAAGTTGCATTGTTGACGACAAACATTGAAAAAAGCAATCCCCAAACGAGCAATCTAATTACAATGGCAGAGAAAAAGGTACTTGAATAAAGCAAACTGCATCCAACCAACGAGGACCCCATCACTGTAACGCTATCATCCACTTTCCTTCACCAAGCTCACCCTGGCTCATGCTCAAATAAATCATGCAAGGGTGTGTTTGAGGGGGATTAGCTCAGCGCAAGGCGTCTGACCCCAGGTCAGAAACCAAGCGATAAACCGCACGGCTGCGGGCGGTGAGCTGGGGGTTGCGCAGCGGCCTGCGCGGATGTGCCCTGCTGAAATACATCCAGGCAGCCAGTTCGTCGGGGCAGGAAGATCCAGCTCCTCAGCCCGCCCCGCGTGCCGCCCGCCCGCCCAACCCGCCCGCGAGCGGCACCTTCCGCTGCAGCAGCGCCGGCCGTGCCAGCAGCCCGGCGGGGCGCAGCGAGGCACGCGGGACAGCAGCCTCCTGGCAAGGCTACGCTTACTTGCATGTGAAAAATCAATGTATATACAGAAGTGGCATTTTCAGAAAACCTCCCGGTCAGCACTAAAACCCCCACTGACACTGGCACGCACAAGCTCGGGTGAGCCCTTAGTGCCTGTACTAGTCACTGGTGCTTCCTCCAAGCAGGAAACCCGTGCTCCTGCGATTGCACCAAGTACAGACACCCCCCTGACTATACCAACCCCGAGCTCAGCATTGGCTGCAAAATCCCACTCAATATTTACCTGCCTCCCAGGCATGTTTGGCACCTGTGCTGGGTTAGCTACTCCACCAGCCCCATGCCCTGGTTTGGGTCAGCTTGGGTAGGTCCATGAAGGCCATTACCACATCTACACACGCAGCACAGTCATTTAAGATGGAAACTTTGAGAGCTGGTCCTGTAGCATTAAAGAAGGGAGTTGTGCTAGGAACTGGGGAAGGGCCACTAGCTTTTACTCTTTCAGAAGCAGTGTGGAAATTAAGTTTAGCAGAGAAATAAACTTCAATTCTGAACACAAATGAATAGGGAATTTTACTGAACTGGTGAGTGACACTGAGGACTGCAAAGCAACCAATGGAAATACTTTTAAACATTGATATCTCTCCATGTTTTAAAGATTAATGGATGGTTGGATGGGTAACAAATGAAAGTACAGTATAATTAATACAAGAGAGACTCATCAAAGTTACTATTTAAGAAAGTAGAAATGGATTAGCCGCTGTCTGAGGAAATCAGACACCAGACCTTGCATGCAAGACCTAGAGTGAAGCCTACTGGGAATACGGAAAAAAAGGGAGACCATAAAGGTCTGTGCTGAAGATGTGTCTGATTTGGAAGGATATCAAACAGCGCTCAGAGGCATAGATGAATATAGGATCATCTGAGAGTCCCTAAGTGTTTCCTGAACAAGTAATATCAGCAAGGAGACCTGCTGGAGTGTGTTTTTGCATAGGGAAGTTCTATGAAGTACACTGGAAGTTGGAGCTCTGGTAAACAGAGGGCTTGCACGAGTGGTACCAACCCCCTACCAGCATACCTTACAAACTGGTCTCAGAGGAGAAGTCAGAGAAATCTTTGTATTTCATGTCTGTAACAGGTAACAGTGGGATGAGCTAACTAAACCGTTGGAAAAAACTGCACCATACACAAAAGTATTGTGCCAAGAAGTTTGTCATTACCCCATGCCATGGACGTGCTTAGCAGTCCAGAAATATATTATCCACCAGAACCAAATACAATCTTTTATCATGTGGCCTATTGGAACTGGACAGATCCGGAAGGCCTGGTGTTTATAAACTTGCTTTCAGAGGCAGGCATCAGCCACCAAGCAGCGAACACCTCAGCCGAAAAGATTCATGTAGTGTACAAAATAGATAAGGCACACACTGAATTATTGGCCGTATCATAAACAAAGCTTTACTGCCTACTATTTCAAAAAGTGTAAATTGATCCAAATAAAAGTAACAGTAAACTCAAGCTAAACTGAAGTGAAACCAGTTCGGGGTACTGAAAGCAGAATTATCACAAATCTTAGCACTTTTGTTAAACTTCCCACCCCCGGGCTTTACATGAGACTGGAACGACTAAAACATCAAAGTAAAAGGTGATCTCCAGAGATTCTCTTTCCCCCTCTCTCTTAAAATATAAAGGGTCTGGAATAAAGGAAAAAAAGTAAAAAGATCTTTTCGGTACATACACATCAAGGTGAAAAAATTTGAGTTTGATGAGAGGAGGCAATTTCTAGCAAAAAGCATTTGGTTGGAAAGGTTCATGCCCAGCCCTGGTTAAGAGCAGTGCTCCTCGGAGGCAGCTCCAGCCACGGCAGCGCTCGCTGGGCTCCTCTCTGTTTGCTTTTCCACAGCCCCTGGCAAATTTGCACAAGGGTTCAAGGTCTTTTGACGCCGTGCCCGAGCCCTTTGCCAGCCCCGTTTCTGTGACAGATCTGGGAAGCGGCACCGCAAGCTGTTGCAGCCGCTTTCAGTGCCTGGTAACAGGGGGATCCCTGTGCCCAGCCCCGAGGAGGGCAGATGCTGCAGCGCGGCGGGACGACCACGGCGCTGGCCTAAGGAAGCCACGCGGAGCTGCCGTGGCTGCCGGCCCTCGCGAAGGCTCCCGGTGCCTGGACCACAGCGCACAGCTCCAAGGGCTCCCAGGCGGATGCGATTTCTTGGCTCTGACCCCAGCGTACCCTTCCTGCCAAGTCTCCCGCATTTGCATTCTCCTGGCGCTCCCGAGAGAAAATGTGCTGCTCCCGGAGGCACCGGCCACACCTGCCGGGCGGTCACAGTGGCCCAATTCACAGAGAAACCTCCCCAGACTTGCCCCCCCTACAGTGCTTTCCATTTTGGGGTGTCCTGCGGTGTCTTTATGCATCCAGAAACTTGTCTTTTCTGCTTCAGAGCCTCTTTCCCTCTTCCTCACTCCCAGCACTTTATGCAAACAAGCATTTCTTCTCCAGAAAAAACTTCGCCAGGAGATCAAATCCAAACGCTGTGCTGGTCAGTGCTCCACAGGTAAAGGAAACAGAGGAGAAAAAAACATCTACTTATTTCACAAGATCTCAGTAAAAAAGCCCTCTAGCACCTACAACTAAAATACTATAGAAAGAGGAAGATTGTCAGAAGACGAAGTTTATTTGGATGAACAGGAAGCTTTGCAGAAAAAGGACAGAGAAAGCTAAAGCCTGGTGAAATCAGAAGAGTGAGGCAAAACCCACAAGGCCATGAGGTGGTCAGAAATGGCTACGTTAATCAAACCCAACTGAAGAAACACAAGTTTTAAAGCTTGTTTTTCATTAGTAGGCACAAGCAAGTATGAATGGAAAACAACCCAAAGGCAGAGAGTGCCGGCTGCTGGGAGGGAGCGCCAGGACAGCTCAGGCACACGTGCAAGGGCAGCCCCACGCACCAGCCGTCCCGCGCCACGTCCAGCTGCGCTCCCTCCGCACACAGCGGACGAGGCGACTTTAGCAGGTTTTGTTTTGTTTTTCTCCTTTACTGTTCTATAACTTTTCAGCCATAATTTAAAGCAAAAATGGACATTGTCTAGCACAGTATAATTAAGCTAAAAGGGGGAAATTGAATAATTCAAGATTTCCTAGGAGGAAATCCTGGTTTTGATCTAATGCTTCCTGCCTGTAGCGGATATTAGGTTCAAAGAGACAGAGTATCTGATGCTTCATCAGCATCTTTTTCCTCAAAAAATCTCTGGACACCAAATTTACTCAAGGTGCTTTGCTAATGAGCATTCATATACTTGTAGACCTTCTAACTACCATCTAATGACATCAGAAAGCCAATTCATAGCACATCATATAAGCAGTTTGGCCACTTCCAAGTCTTCTGCAGGAGATTTCCCCCAACCACCCTAGTTATTTCAGTGTTGCTATCCTGCTTCATTAGCCCAGCTTTTACCCATACGAGTGGTGATCTTCTGTAGCCTTCGAAAAACAACGTCTTCATATTTTTTCATGATTCACTTCCTCAGTCCCGGTCTTTACCACAGCACACAGATGCTCCAGGTGAGCTCCTCAAGGGCCAGCTTGCTGAAGAGGCCCAACTGGGGCAGGAAGCGAGGGAAAAGACTTTCAGCCTTTTTCCAAGCGACGTGCCAGGCCGGAGGGCAGCTTGCAGCTCTCCGGCTGTGCTGCTCAGGTAGCCCATGGAAGATGGTGAAGCTGGGGACACAGCTCACGCCACGGCAGGAGCAACGAGCCTGGTGGCTGCTCAGCTTGTGTGTGCACGTGTCCAGCCTGCTGTCCCCCCACCGGACACACAGGCCCCAACAGCGGGGAATAATCCAGGTAAGCTCCATTTTAGCCAATTTAAGTCGCATTAGGGCACGGAGCTAAGATATGGTTGATTGTGTCCATTCCTTTAGCTCATATAGTTGAGACATCAAAAATTTTATCACAAGCAATTTACCAGCTGCACGCAAGTTGTCGCTTTTTCATGTCTTAGTGCTGCAGAAGCCCCAAACCATTAATAACTTTCAATACTTTCCGCTATGACAGTTCAGCTTCTCTCTCCGGGCTCAGTGCCATTGATTAACTGTGCTCTCCACTTTATCCAACAGCTTATACCCATGAAAGGCAGCAGTATTTAGGGGCGCTGCAATAGGGCTAAGGGCCCTTCAGCTCCCAGCTCACTTTTGTCTCTGCTCTGCCCAAACAAGGCTGTTTAAACTTGTTACACTTGAGTTTCTCTGAAGGGAAGAAGATGTGATGTCCTCTGTAGAGCTCTTGAGATCTGCTCTTATAGCAGAGCAGAGAAATTGAATAGCTAGCTCTTTTTTAACAGAGAACTGTAGAATTGCTGGAATCTTTATTTGGGATGAGAAGTGGATATTGTGAACAGTTTTCTATGCAAAATTTTTTAAACCGCTACATTACAACACCGAGTGTCAAATTACTTTGTATAATATATTAAGATTATGGGAATAACAAAAGTAAAATACAACACAAACATTTTAAACACTTCAACTTAAACAAAAACACTCACAATCATTTAAATCTTTTCCTCAGTAAAATAAAAATATCACCACATCAGACATACTTTGTGCACTATACTAAGTCATAAATTCATTTCCCAGTGAAAATCAGCTCTAACACAATCCTATTCACATAGATCCACATTGTCCTGAGCCAGATGTGAGGTCTAGGTAATGGCAGGAGTTACCCATGGAGGCCCGGTGTGAACCTATGAACTCACTGGTTTCCCAACAGGCAACAACCACAGGCGACAGGAAACAGGTTCTGACCCTCAAACCCAGCAAAGAACAAAAAATTGTTGTCAAATGTTGTCTTCACTTTTGGAAATTACTGGCACCTTGTAACTAGGTAAGGAAGTAGATGCAAATTAGGAAGAGGAGCAGGGAAAAAAGAGAGGTTTTCAAGGTACCTTTCTCTGCTTTTCTGTTCAGGTATCTGAAAAGTGCATTATGTTGTTCTGCCTGCTCATGGTCTGAGCAGCTCTTGCATTATGTAAAATTCAGTCCACTTAAGAGATCACTAGGTTATTCAAGTTCAGTGTCACTGGTGACAAGCAGAAATTTGTTTTGTTTTTAGAAGACTGTTTGCCCAGAGATGTTTCCAAAAGTTCTCTCCACAGAGAGCATGAGAAACACTTGCCTCTTTCTCTGTAGCTTGAAGACCTTAGCTCTCCACATAGCTTGACAATGGTCTTAAAGGTCATAATAATATAACGTCAATTATGAAGTCTCCTATTAATTAGCAGAGCAGCTGTTTTTTTTACAGACCACCATGATAAAATCAGAGCACAGTCTCCAGTACTTAGTGTAGTAAAAGCAGACTGAAAAGCCAGGTTGGACACATCCTCCTTCTCAAGTAGAGTAGTTCTTTAACCTTCAGCCCTGCACGTATTCCTGTCTGAACCAACACTCCAGTGGAACCAGTAGCTATTTTCACTAAGAAAGCACAGCACAGTGCTGTGCACAGTCTGTCGAATTAACACACTTGTCTTTTAAATTGAGGTCCTTTTGGCGAGTATGCGTGATAGTCATTACAGAACAGAAATAGATATGGCCACAAAAAAAGGTGTCTTTGGTGTGTAGGTCAAGAACGGGTTCCAGGGTAATCGATGTGTTATGCAGGTGATAAGACCAATTATGTCTAAACTCTTTTCAGTTCTGATTTTGCAGCTTCCTACCTCAGCAGATGAATAGCCTGAAAGGTCATCGCGTGTGTTAAGGTCATTAAGTTTATCAGCTCTGATTAAAATTATTACTTCTCATTACAAACCTTACCCCTCTAGATAGCCGGAGGTGCAGCAATCAGCAACAGGCACGTGGCCATTGGAAAGGCCTGCAAACGTTTCTGTAAGTATGGCATTAGCACTCCTCCTGAGAGCAAGGCCTCTATTTTTTAAATTTAAAGAAAAAAAAAAAAAAAGGCATTGTTATCCATGTTTCCATCAGGTTGAATTACAAAAGTAGTACAGAATAGGGAAACCAACCCAAATTTTAAGCAGGAGAATTATAGCTCCCCCCTCTAAATCCTTATAAATGATATAACCATTGTTATAGCCATATCCACACCTACAGCCAAGGCTTGAATAATCCTTTAACCACAATTTATGGAATCACACTGGAGCACTATCAAAATCAGGCATCACTACTCTAAAACAAACCTGTATTGAATTTTTCCTGGTGATACCTTTCTTGCTCCATCGTCTAAAACAAAAGGTGGAAGATCTTTTTTAAATACAAAAATAAAAATAGCACAGATTAACATTACAGGATATATGATTTAGTCTCCCATGATCAGAGTATCCAGTTTTGAAAGCAGTGTAAACTGTAGTTTTGAGAACAGTTGAGTGTTTTTCTATCCTAATGTGAAATCACTGATGATGTCCTCCCGCCACTGCTTGCAGAGAACACATTAGGATTTGCAAATAGCACAATTCTGTTTTTAATTTGTAGCATTTGCGGATTACCTCTAAGAAACAAATTAATGTAATTTTAAGTTGCTGTGGAAGGTCTGCTCCAGGCTTCCGGCACTGCAGGTCCCGGGCAGTTCACGCTGTCCCTGGATATGGCAGCCTGGCCACAAAGACCCAGGAGGTGGGTGAAGAGGAGCACAGAGGAAAGCGCTGCTGCTCTAGCCCAAGGGTTGCACTGATGGGGCTAATAAGGCTTATTTAGTTGAAACAGTACCGAGGATAACGTGTCCATAAAGTTAGTATAAGTAGGAATGCCAAGATATTTTGTTACCGTTCTTCCTTACGTATACTTCTTGCCAGTAGCCCAGGAAGAAGATGATTGCCAGTTCTGATTTTCTGTGTGACCCAGTCCTATTCAGAGGGCCCACAAAGACATTTATGGGCTTCACATCTCATCAGGTAGGAGCTAACTCTGTGAGACACAGCTGCTGAGCACCACTGAGAAGTGCCTCCACTGCCCATTTATAAAAGCGGATAAGAGCAATTCTCTACTTACTCACAAAATTGTGCCTGAAAACTAACAGGGATTTTGAGACATTCAGGTAGCTACAATGATGAGCAATGGATAAAAGCGCACTAGACAGATTATTCTGCTTATCTTCTGCATTCTCATAAATTAATTGCTTTCTTTGAAGTTATCTCATGAATGAAGACATCTATGATCCTAGTAATTACAGCATAAGTTTTCATCAAAACTTTCAATGATTTTCTAATAAATTGAAACTTTTTCTTCTCCAAATCATCCAGAATTCCTAAAACCATTTCCTGGAGAAGTCTCATGACTTCCTGCAGCAGTTGTTGGCAGAGAAGCAATAATTCAACACAAATCATCCGAAACAACATTACCATCTAGTGGACAACTTAATTCACTGCCAAAGTCCCTTCCTTAATACAGAAATACACACTTTGTGGGTCTATTACTTAAATGCAGAAATAGGGAGTCATATATTCATTTTGAAAATTGATGCCCAAAGTTGATTGACCACTTTAGTCTAAGAACAGAACAGTCTATAATCGATGCTGTAGAACAGTAATATTAAAACTATGTTAAATACAACAAATCAATTCAGGATTCTCTAGGTAGTTTTAAATCCATAAGATTTCAAAAGGAAACGATGTTC
Source organism: Nothocercus julius (assembly GCA_013398735.1). Taxonomy (NCBI): domain Eukaryota; kingdom Metazoa; phylum Chordata; class Aves; order Tinamiformes; family Tinamidae; genus Nothocercus; species Nothocercus julius. The sequence continues at coordinate 9,931,791 of VZSV01000017.1, forward strand.
ACTCTGATAAAAGTAGTTAAATCTATTCCTGAAAAACAGCTATCAAAGAAAAAATTACCCTCTAGATTGAAATTATGTCAGAAATGGAACCTGAATGGAATCAATGCAAATCAAAACAAACCTCTCATATTTCACCTTGCTGTAAACAAAAATCCTAACACAGACTCAACTAAGGTTTCTCCTGAAAACTTCCATTAGGGCCCCCCCCCGTGTTTTCAGAAGTTCATCCCCTTCAGCGTGGGAGGTGCTGAAGGGGGTTCATCCCCTTCAGCACCAAATCGATAGTGGGTTTTCCTACGCTCGGGACGGACGCTGGTGATCAGCCCCAGGCAGGGGGACAGCTGGCCACGGCAGCGCTGGCTCCGGGGCTTTCACTTCCTGCTCTCCCGCTGCCCGTTCCAGAGCTGCTCTCTGCTGCTCCGTCCCCTCACCACGTCACGCCGGTGGCTTCCCTTGCTTGGCGCAGTAGCCTGCGTGTCAGCGGCGCCTCGGCTGCCAGGCGCACACCCGGGGGCTGCAGGCCGCACCGTGGCTCCTGCGGCTGCCTCCTCTCCCGGACCTTGCCCTTGTCCTCGGCAGCTTTCTTCCTGACATTTCCTTCAGCAAAGTAGCTGAAATCCGTTTACAGCTTTGCAGGAAGTCGGACTCGCTCTTCAGTCTCTTCCCCTATGGCCTGAAAACTTCTAACTTTGGCAAAAGTTAACTGAAAGGGAAAACACATCATCCTCTGGGGACACTGAGCTTATGCAGTGCTCAAGCGCCAAACTAGCAGGTTTGACAGAAGGATCAACGTTGGCGAACGTTTCCAAAGCGTACGGATACGCACGCGTGCACGGGTCTGCCTGGAGCAGCGCGCGCTCGTGCGAAGCGCCGCGGGCGGCGCCTGCCCCGCTGCCGCCGCTCCTGGTGTTCCGCGCC
>VZSV01000017.1:9932844-10011248 GCA_013398735.1 Nothocercus julius
ACGGCGGGCACGGCCTGCCGCTCCTCCTCCGCGCAGGGCCACGGCTGCTGCTGGGCTGCCCAGATTATGGGCTTAGGTCTTAAACTCTAAGGGTAATGAACACGTTAAACAATAACTCGGCAGCAACAAAAAAAATCTTCCCCCGAGGCAGAATGCCATCCAAGATAGAAATAATAAGGTACCATCTTGTTCCTGTTGGATAAGTGATTAAATTGTCCCGGGAACAAACCTGGGTCCTTTAATATCAGGCACTAAAGGAAGAGTAAAATGAAACAACAAGAACGAGATTTAAAGCTTTGCTAAAAGTCTTATTTTTTTAATCAAGTGTTTTCCCTTCATGATAAAATACAGCAGGGTAATATTTTCCTGTTGGTGTTTCTTTCCTTATATAGGCAGAATATGCTGTGTTTGAGAGACAGAAAGTTCTCAAAACTTGCAATTAAGAACATCGCTACCATCTGCCTGGTGTAAACCCGTACTATGATCACTCTGACTTTTGTGATAGATCTGGATATGACAGCTGTTTAATTTTCAAACCTCCTCCAGTAATGGCAGTGGCTACGTAGTCAGGCTAATTGCCTAAAGTTTCACCAAAAAATGGTTGCAGAGCAAAGGAAAAATTTTATCTGATCTCACATGACTCACGTGTATCTGCTTTCTGCCTCCCCAAAATGAGGCCATTTCAGCAGCTTTGTATACCCTAACTGTCCATACAGCTTGGTAAGTTAATGCAGTCAAGTAACCACTGCGTGGCTTGTCTGTTATGAGCAAAAAGTCCAATAATGCTCTGCTCGTGGGTCCTGCCTTGTTGCACATGTAACAGAGTGGAGTGGAAACTGCAGAAGACAGGTGATTGTGATGCACAAACTTCCAGATGGAAACATAAAAGTGAATCTTGTAGACTTCCACGGGAGAGAAGGAGAAATGTATTCACGGAGGTTTTACCTCCAGCTGATCTTTTAGAAGGGACAAGCTCAGGAAGGCTTCTGGGTGGTCTTGATTGATTTAGGAGGCGGCAGGCTTGAGGAAGTGAAGAGTCCTAATGTAGTGAAATGATAAGTTATACAACTAGGAATAAACAATCTATGCTATTGCTACAGAATAGACACCTGGATCATGAAAAATGGCCATGACTGAAAAGGGCTTACAGGTCAACTGTCATCATCAACAAACTTGCCATGAGTTCCCGGGGAAGGCCAAGACAAGAAGATCTGACATTATCTAAAAGTGTGTGTGGGGAAAAAAAAGACTAGTAACAAAACATTACGTGTGCTTGTTTTTTCAGCAGTTAAGGGAAATGGAAGATGGTGCAGAATTCCACCTCATAAATGGTCAAAGACCAGAAAAATCTATCACTCTGCTTGCATACTCAGTCAAGTCTGGAGTAGACTTAAAGATGACCCAGTAACACTAAGACTACATCTACATGGAACAGTATAGGCAGAAATAGGTGCTGTCATGTAATGGGAGTCACATAACTACCATCAGTACTGCACTGATACCAAGCTAATGAACTTGTATAGGAAGCAAAACAAGTCTGGGTTCGGTGTCAAAATAATGGTTCAAAGGTTCAGACTGTCTCAGAACACTGGCAGCTCTTTTTGAATCTGTGTGGAGAAAACCATGAAGGCATCCCTCAAGGAAGCAGCCAAGGGTCAAGACGTGAGAGCAGGAACTGGATTTGAAAGCATGCATCAAGAATGAGACATGGTGCAACTGACATTCGTCAGTCACTGACTGAAGAAGCAAGATCATAACATGCATAAAACCTTCACTGTTGTCCATGTCTTTGGCCTACCCATACTTGGTAACCAGGATAACGGAGGAGAATATGTCAAATCCTTAACGCTTTATTCCAATCATAAAGCATGTCTCTTGGCCCCAGTTTTCAAGATTTCATTCCTGTTTGACGTCCTCTCCTAGGTCAAACTGCCACTGAAGGGGAAAGACTCACCATCTCTTGAGGCTTCTGGATCAAGCCTATTTTTTTCCAGGTAAGCTTCAGCAAAGTGCACAGGACTGGACTCCGTACAAGAGCGGGTGAAGCAGGTGACCTGGTGACGTTCTGACCCCACACTCTCAAAGCAAGTCCTTCAGTTCCCAGGGACTACATTTTTCATCTTGACTCATTGGCATTTCATCATGACAAACTGAAACACAAAAGAGCTCGCCGACAACATGCCTTGTGTTTTTGTTGCATGTACGTCCCGTTTATGGGTTGCAAGATAAAGCTGTTAGTGAGAGAGGGATATAACATACTTTCCCTTGAACGACCCTTCCATGACCTTTCCTCTGAAATCATATTGCTGTGATTAAATATTCCTGGAATTTGTAGGCCACACAGCAGTGAGACATTGCATGTTGTTTGCCGGGATCTCTCTGGAGGTCACACAAAGGGTTTGGATAAATCTCTGCTGTCAGCTCTTTGCTTCTAAACTCTCATTTCCTCCTTCTCTTACATATGCTTATGTTGCTTTATCCATAGAACTTCCTACTTCTTTTTCAAGCAAAGGCTGACACCACATTTTTTCCTTTGTTGAGGCATGAATTTCTTAAAAAGGGGAAATAAGACTTACTGTATTTGGGACACAGACAAAGACTCAGCAAATAATAATTAGCATGGATCCACTCAAATGTCCAAATATATATTCCTTAATTTGTTCACAATTTTAAGCAATTTTTGCTTTATTCTGAACCTATTTAATAACACTGTAAACATTTGTGAAAATGTACTCCTTTCTAGAACTAAGATGCTTAGAACAAACTATGAGAGAATCTAAAATATTGCATTTTTAAAAAAGGTGTTAATTATTCTGGATACCTAAAGATGGTCTGAGGATAGTACATGTCATTTATATATGCTTCTTTTAGGCTATCACAGACTATGTTTTTCTTACATACAGAACTGAAAGCTACCACAGTGTGAATAATGTCTTGTCATGGCATCTTTCATGATAGCCAGCACATCTAAACTAGCATACTATAATATAAAAGTTGGTAGTTATGCATGGCTGCACGAAGCAGTCCCTGTAAATCCTGCCCTGTACAGGCAGGATAAAATGCCCACTTCTTTCTACCCACTCTCCTTTTAATTTTCCTCCTTCAGTGCATTAAAGCAATCTTTCTATCTGCTGATGTAGTTTAGCAGGTTAATGCCATAAAATAAAGCTAAGGGTGCAGAATTTACCTGTCAAAAAGAAATCCAAATTTTATGAGCAATTTTTTCGTGTTGCTAAAGGTGAGGTGGGTGGCAAGTGAGATTAACTGGTATCAACAAGGAGAAAAAAAATTAAGCAAGGATCTTGCATTTGCAGTCCAGAACCATTGGTTGTCTTCAGATCCAGTGAAGTTAACCATTGTAATAGTGTCCATGTCTAGAAGTAAATACTAAATACTTAAGTATTTACTCAGTTTTGGTTTCTAAATATTATTGAAATCAAAGCAGGTTTCATGGCTTGCCTCAGAGCTTGCTTCGGCATCCTGAAGAAGTCACTGCGTCCCAGAGATGTGCTGCTGTTTGAAGGTAGTTTCTTATTATAAAGCTGTCCTTTACTTTCCATTCTAGCAGGAAAAATCCCTTTCAAGACCAAAGGGCCAAGTTACGCAACCGAGTCTTAGCTGACCTGCTCCACAGTTCAAAAAAATTGAACACTTTCTTAATCTGAGAAACCCTGATTATACTGAGGTCTGCCTCTGTGCGCTCGCTTCACAAACTGCAAAAATCCCTGCAATTCTTTCAGAAGCTGACCCAGATTATTTCACTGTGCTCAGATTCACATTCCTCCTCATGTCAATTGGTATTTTCACTCGCACCTCCTTTTGATATGTTAGGCATCCCACTGCAGAGATTCGGGTCTCAAAAACGTTATCATGGGGAGCCCTACACATTCTCTTCTTGCCAGCCCATTGCTTTTCATTTTCAATAAGCAGCTTAGTATTTCCTTCTCTTAAAGGGAACTCAGTGTTTATTAACCACCTTTTTGATTAGTTTCCAGAATAGACTCCAAATGATTTGTGATTTTTCCTTACTTAACTATTGGTCATTATATTGCTGCTTTCTCAATTGCAAGGTTTGCTACTCTTTTACATGTCTGTTACCCCATCCCTAAGCCCTCCAACAGCCACTCATGTTACCAGAAGTACCACACATCATGGGTTCAGCAGATCATTAAATACAACCACCACCTTGCAATTTGTTTCGTTTGTTTTGGGATCAATTTTTTGTGATCAGATGTCTTAATAGAAGAGTACAAATAGTGAGCTGGGAAGACACACACATCCTCCTAAACCCAGCCTGTAGCTATAGCTCCATGAGCGCAAAAGACCAACCATGGGTCATCTTCTCCAACTGCTCAGCTCAACTCATACGTGCAAGGAACTTTCTTTGGGTCAACTACTGCCTTTGCAACTCCAAGTTTTTTACATTGCAAGACCTTTCACAGTCTACAGAGAAAACATCCAAAGTAGAAACATGGAAGAAAGAAGACGCTATATGGGAGAGTTATAGGTATTCACTCATCCTATAAGGCTTATGAAATCTGAGAAAACAGAACCTGGAAACAGAGAAAGACTTCCTAAATGCTAGGTAAACAGTCAAAACAAACACTTTGAGTCAAATGGTAGCAAGAAGATTCTTTTTTCCTGAGGACCATCTTGATTAGCTTGACTTGCAAATAACCAGTAGGAAATGAAAACGTGCCATCTCATTAGTAAGGGAATAACAGGCAGATACAATGGGTAATTGCATTTTCTGGTTTTAGCTGGAAGATGAAAACTGCATTTATATCACCCTTCTAGACAAATGGTATACTCTAAAACAGTAGTGGGAAGAAAAAAAAAAAAAAAAAAAAAAGATACCATGGAACAGATAAGCAACAAAAGAATGAATTAGGCATCCAGTCAAATTTCGGCCTTTTATGATTGAGGGTGGGGAGAAGGCTAATTCACACGTTTCCAGACACCCCTTTTTAATGATCTCTACCCTCTATAAGGTTTTTTGTTTGTTTTGTTGTTTGTTTTCGTTTTCTTCCTCTACAACTTAGGAGTTTTACAAATAAACTGGAATAAGTAGCTAGAGGAGGAGATGAGAGCCTCCTCATACAAAGGAGTATGCAGAGTCTTCCACATAATGAAGCACTCATTGATTTGCTCTGGCTTATGCTGAAAAAATCTACTTTGAGGTACTGAATTCTTGCAGCCTCAGGTTTGTACAGATGAAAGGAACACTTTCTGGCAGCTGCATGAGCAAATGAGTGCTGAGTGATCCGCCCTAATTTAGGTTATGTAAAACTCAGGAGGCATAAACGGCACATGCTCCTTCCCAAGGCAATGCCTGGGTTGCCCTCCCGCCGGTTACCTTGGCTGCCAACATTCTTCCTCCCACATACCTGCTCTAGTAAAGCTCTGGTAAAGGAAGCATTATTCACATCACAGGGCGTGACAGGGTACAAACACTGCACAGTGCTCTAAGGTGCCTCAGGCCTCGTGCAAACATGGCATACATCCAGCTGTAGACTGCAGGCATTCTTTTCAGTTCAGGCACTTTTGGGGTGTCACCAACACGGTATGCAAATATGGCACACGCTCTTTGAAGTGCAAAACAACCTGATTGGAATATTTTGAGTAGATGGGGGGGCTAATAAGGGCACTTCTGCACAGTTTGACCATTGTGTTAGAAGTCCCAAAGCAAGCTCTAAGACAACTGGTTTGTTTGCTCACTCTGTACAATTGGTACTCTATACAGCAGCACGCAGAGACACCCAAACAAGCTCTGACCAGCCTAGCACTGGAATCAGAGGCAATATAGACATGTTGGCTGAGAAGCAGCACAAAGCAACTTGAGCAATCCTGAAGGGCTGTACATCAGGGAGCAGCAAGGTAGGTGCTGCTCTGCCAGCTTGAGGCAGAGCTGAAGGTGACGGCCGGGCAGGCAAGGGCAGTGCTTCACTGACAAGGGGCTGTCCCACAGCACCTGAGCAACACAAGCAGAGCAGGTCCGGTGACAGTAACCAGGCAGATCACCAGGCCAGTCCATAGTGATTGTAGAGCTCTGAGGTCAAGCTAGGCAGCCAGGCCCATGGCTCAGGATCAACAGGGAATATGGACAAGCACAAGCACAACTGCAGCATAGCTCAGGCAGGGAGCAAGTGCAAGAGCCTCAGCTTCAGCACAGCTCCCATCAGCGGAGGCAGGGGAAGCTTCTTCCAGCTTCTTGCTGAACACCATCAAGGGCAGCAGCAGCAGCATCTCAAAGCCAGATGTCTGCATTATCTAAGTTGGCCCTGGCCCAGGCAGCTAAATCCCCAGGAGAGGAGGGAACGTGTTCAGTGCCCTGACACTCTCTCATGCTGCTTTGCTGAGAAGTTGTGGTATGTTGTGCCACGCTGTCCTACCAGGCTGCTTTCTTATGGTGGAATTCCAGCAGCTGTTACGGTGGCCTTGAACTCAAAAGAGTTCAGTATCCTGCTCCAGCACAAGTTCCAAGAAGATCCCAATGCAGGCAAACACCAACAGCATCACCTCCTTGCTCCATGAAGATTACTGTCCTTCATGCAGCATCCTACTAGCTGCAACTTCAGAACTTTGTCCTAGCAGTGACTCTGATTATCAGAGATTATATTAGAAAAAGGTCCCAAGAATGCCTAAGAATACATCACTGGTGATGTGATAATACTCTGTTGATACTCAGCTGGGCAGTACACCCAGCCCAGAAGCTGCAGAGGTTGGAGGATGCCAGACAATGCACAGGACCTGGTGAGGAGATGACCTTGTTTAGTGGCATTGAGTTATCATTGGTAGACAGGTATAGCTGCCAGGAAAGGGCAAAGGCTCCAGCAATGGCACTGCCCCTTTTCACACTGTTCCAGCACAGCAACCTCTAGATTACAGGCCAAGTATGTGTTACAGACCTTCAAAAACAATGTTTCGGGCAACCACAAGACAGCTTATGGTCGTAACCTGGGAGAGTTTGGTTTCAGGCCCAGCAATTAATGACATACTGCAAGAGCTGATATGAGTCATTGAACTCCTTTTTTGCTCTAAACAAGGGAAGGCCCCCAACATGCCGCCTTCCACACAGTGTATCTCTCAGGAGGTAAGCACTGCATCATCATCCTCAGCCTAGGGATTAAATAACCATCTCTGGAAACACACAGTAGGACAAAACATAAAACAGAACAGCCATAAGCACCGGGAGTCACAAGTACTCATACATGCCACCATACCACTAGCTTGAAAAACCAACCAACCAACCAACCCCAAGGTGGGTGACACAACAGGCATCAGAGCAGCTCCTGCAGCTACAGAGGGCTATTGGGAAACTCTCTTCATGGGCAAGACCGTATGTGGCAACCATTGCTGCTCCTCAGACACAACAGAAATCCTGGTATTACCTACCCTCAGGGATGTGCAGATAAAGAATGTACTTTGGGAAGGCCGCATGTGCTGGAGCTAGTGCTGAGCTCTCTTACTTCTTTCCCGTATTTCTGAAAGTGCCCCAAGCTTTTTTAAAGTTAAGAACTGGGCAAGTGATACAGCTTTCCTCCACTCTTCCACTTTGGCTTCTTGAACTGAAAAGACCTAATGACAAAAAAAAAAAAAAAAAAAAAAAAAAAAAAGAATAGGATGGTAAAACAAAAAAGATGAAGCAACATCTGCTTCAGTTTAGGCAGCAGAAAGTTTTAAAGCAGCTATTTCATTAACATTCAGACTCTGGACTACTGGACTTACTTTGCCTGGTGTTTGCATCTTTAACTAATCTTACTAATTTGCACATGTACAGGTTTACCAATAGGAAATTCATCTCTGTAGTCCAATTAAACAATTACATGTGTATGTTCATGTTAGTTATCTAATAACAACATTTGTATGTTTTAAGGAAAGGTTTTCTTTGGTTCACATCTACCTTAGCATCTACTTCGGGAATGATACAGATTCTTGATAAAAGGCTTTGGACTAGAGGTAGTCCTCCACTTACACTCAAAGAGAAGTCACATCACAAGAAGAAATGCACTCCTGCCATACAGAACGTACTTCACCTCAGCCACCATCTTCAGATGCACTTGCAGCTGGATCCAAAGCACTTTTAGGAGTCTGAGGTCTAAGAGTTTTCACTAAAAGCCACCGCAGAAATTTGCTGCTGTTCCAGGGAACATCTCAAAAGGTTTGAACTGTCACCCCAACAACTACATTTTTGTTTTTAAATATAAAAATTATAAAAAATGGTAGAAGCATACATGTAGGCTTAGATTATTGTTTTTATTGCTCTTTTTGTTTAAAAAGTCAGTGTATGAATTATAGCACTAAGGTGCCGTATTATACAATATTATGGAGTTCTAACAATAAGAGGTCCATTATGACAATATTTTAAACATGAAGCATGAGCTTCAATATGGATTTAAAAAAAAAACTAAAAAGGTAAATGGATTAATAATAATCGTTTCATCTGGAATTTCAATACTAAGTGAATACAGAGTGGATTTGCAAGAAACCAGCCATGGTTCTTGACAGAAGTCAAACAAAGCTCTTAGAAATTGAAGAGTAAATTCTCTTTTTAGCTTTTGGCCTACATGACAGTATTTGCTCTGCACAGCTGATGAATGTTACAATTTTCTTATTAAACTACAACCAAAATGTGTCACAGGGATTTGGATGAAGACAGGAAAAAGAAAAACAAAACCTTTTCTACACTGTCAGTCAGAAAATAAAAACTATGCTTTGAAATTTAAAAATAAAAAAAAATGACAAATTAAGAAAAAAAAAAAAAATCACATCTCCTGGGTGAATCTCCACGATAACAACACTATTAACACTGTGCTGGGGGATTAAAAACAAAACTGTGGCACTGTTCAGTCTAATTCTGAAGCAAACCCCCAAAACTGAATACCCATGGATATTATTGCACTTGTAGCAGTAGTGCTTTAACTGGCCTGAAAATAACTGTCATAGTATTAAGGAAAGTGAGATTGTTTTACATATGTAATCTTACTCAAAAGATGCACTGTAATCCCTTATAAAGCGGTTTAAGAATACCTGGCACAACATCAAGCTTTTGAAATGTCTTTACCACTTCAAAAAATAGTCTTGAGGAGTAACATTTCCCAGAGAATGGGTGGGCACAGAGTACCAAATGAAAGGAAAAAAAAAAAAAAGATCAAGGGCATTAACTTCCCAGCAAAAGGATGTCTTACATCACACAGTAGATCATCAATAAATAAAACGATACTTGAAGAGTTTGAGTACAAATCCTTGGATGATGTTGCAAGAGTCACAGATTTCATCAAGCCAGCATCAGTGCATTTTGCTGAGCATAATACAGTTACTTTATACAGTATGTTTATCAGATAATGCCAACCAGCAATACTTTAAACCAGTGAACGCTAAACAAAAATGTATTAGAACAGTGTACTTATAAAAAAAAAAAAAAAAAAAAAAAAAAAAAAAAAAATACATGTGGCAGCTCCCCAGTTAAGCACAGTCACATATGATGAATTCCAGCTCTCCGGAGTGCAGCAGAGTGACACCTTGATACATGAGGAAGTGGTTATCTGAGGTGCAAACAACACAGTTAACAGAAGCCAGCAAAGCTTCGAGGGTTTTACACGACCAGAAGTATCTTGAGTCTAATCACACAACTGTTTGCAAATGCTATCCCTGGGTAGCTGCAGTGAGGCAGTCGTCCCTCAAAGCTCTTCCCTCAACCTGCTAAAGGATGTCCTGTTTAACGTGGGGTTGATCTGAGTATAAAACACAAGATATGTAATGAACACAAAGCACTTAGGTTTAGAAGCACTTATGGAAGAATCCAGGACAGCTTGACGGTGTATTGTGTGTGACTGCACGTGCTATTTACTGAAAAAGACTTTTCTCCTGCTCATGATGATCATGTGGCGTCTCACTGTTCAAAGCTTTTCTACACACTACCGAGAAAGAGCCTTGTCCTCCCCAAGGACCTAGTTTCTCTGATTTGGGCAGTCACCATGCCCATACCTTGCTTTGCTACAGGAAGGCGTGTAACAGTGAGGATGACAATGTCACGTCTCTGCGGTATCAGTACAAAAAGCCCCAGTCATTCCCTTTGCTTTTTGCTCAGCTGGTCTGCTCCGTTACAACTGCAGCTGTCAGTCAGCATCCATGTGCTCTTGCCTAATGAGTGCAGGTTTCCCATCTGTATCACTGATCTTTTTCTGCAACTTTTCCACTGTGTTCAGTAAAGCTTCTCGTTCCTGCTCAAGAGTGAGAATTGACTGCTTCAATTTGCCTTCATTGGCGAGTAAAAGCTCCACTGTGGCTTCCAGGTTTTGGATCTTTCCGTTAGCCACCTTCAACGTAAAGAGAAACAAAGAGAAAACAAAAAATAATGAAGGACTGGAACAAGTCTAAATTATTTGAGATACATTAACACATCTAAAATAGACTTTCCAAGATAATGCAAAACTGCAAAGGTAAATGCAAGTATGAATGTTATTAGACCTGTGTACTTTAGCCTACTGCTATGGCACTGCTTATAACGAGAAACCTCCCTCAACTTGATTGCTTTGTTTCACAGAATTGAACTTAGACTATAATGCAAAGCAGATCAGATTAGAGGGTTACTAAGTCTATGAATTACATGCTAAATTCCTAAGTATACTGGGTGAAGTCTTTTATTCACTTTTTTTTTTGCTGTTGTTATTTAGCACAAGATTTTATTTACTAAAAAATTCTGTAGGAATTAGAGTACAGAAATTCCTGGGTTCCTGTGGCAAAATTCAAAGTTTTCTGATACAGACTGAAGGTTAAAATAAGCTTTTGCATGGGACAGTGGGGAGGCTAGTTTTGACCAGCTGTATATGTTGAATTCCAGGGGCTTTGCAAAGCAAAGACAACACACACTGCTGCGCCAACTCTGAGCCCAGCAACTGTAGACTTGGTGTCAAAGGGGAAGTAGGTGATTTGGTCTAACATATAAATGGACACATGTCTTGAAAAATTTCAGTTACTGCATATTCCTCATTCTCATTTAAAAGGCTGTACACATGTGTATTCTGCTTCATGGTGAAGAAAGGTGTCAGTTCATTCAAATTCACGCTGAGACCTGTGGCTGAAGTATTCTGATGAAAGCAGTCATCTGCTTGAAAGCTTCAACACTGCAAAATGTCTAAAGGCTACAGCCGGATGCTCTTGGCTTTCGGGAGAACATTTTGCTGCCTGGTGAGCTAACTGACCTTCCTTTAATTATGGCATGATTACAAGTTCAGCCTTTTGCTGACAAACCATGTTGGATGATACTTTTTCACATGAGCAAAGGATGACCTCTGAGATCCTCTGTAGGAAACCAAGGCTATAAAAGCCCTCTCTCCAACACCAAGAAATGGCAGAGCAGTAGCAGGCAAGGTAGCCACTATGATATTAGGTGCCAAGCTGTTCAGCACTAAAGAGGACAGGAGCTTTGCAAAAAACTGCTTAGGGATGAAAAGTTTTTAGGAGCTGGAGGGTGTAGACAATACCTCGACATGGGGTATCTTCACAGAAGATCCCATCCTGGAAATCCCTCTCCCCTACACCACCATCCATCAACTGCTCTGCCCACATGCCTGAAGCTTTCTGAAATATTTTGCAAAGGAGTTTCTCTCCTGACTTCTTTAGGGCTGGTCTTAGAACTTGGACCACGGTATTTTTTTTTTCCTTACAGGATCAGAACTTACGGATTAAGTAGATTTTCCTGGTAGAGAGGAAGTCTGCACTGATGACTAGCTTGAATCATGATACAGGATCTATGGCTGAAAAACCTGAATCCCTTCCCTCATTTATTTTTTAATCTTACAAGGTCTAGATCTCTGGCAATGATCAAGAAGCTTAAATTTGCAAATAGAGCACACTGTCTACTTCATACCCTCCAAGTCCCTTTCTCCATCAAACTAGTTGTGTGGTCAAAAGACTTAATAAAAATGTCCAGATGTAATGTAGCCAGAAAGCTTATTTCCTGAGTAGTACAGCAAAGAATAATCCCTACAGAGATCAGGTGCACTGCCTGTCCACTACCCCATAAGGCAAGTTACGAATTAGGCATTGAGACAGCTGCAGATTGAACAGGCAAAGAGCACATATTAGTGATTAATTCAGTTTCTAAGCAAGCTGGAATATAGTTTAAAAAAAGAAAAAAAAAAAAAAAAAAAAAAAAAAAAAAAACACACACACATTGGAAGAAGGACTATGTCTTTCTAGATAACATGTCCCGTAGGTGCTATTTGTGACACTGGCGTTAGCTTTTCCATTTGTGATGGGCTTGTGTCTCTGCTCTAGTAACGCAGTGACTGAATGTGTAAAAATGAAGTTGAGAAAGCTCTTAAGAGTATTTTTAGCCATAGTCTACAGTTATTTTAATTATAAGCGGAGAGGCAGTTTGATGAATAAACTTCTCACTGACTGCAAGCACGTGTTCTGTCTACCCTGCTCTGTGCATTTCTTCTGCACTGAAACTTGAAAGGTACTAAATAAAACCACAAGTATCAAAACTTTAAGTCATTGGGTAGAACACCAGTCTCTTTCGGGTCTTAATAGAAGACAGTCTCTTCTGAAAAGATGGATAAATTACAACATTAATTATGAAACATGAATTGTACCTGCAGTTCTTCCAGGAGATCAAAGTTCTGCTTGCGCAAGCTACTGTTTGCCTTTTCTAATTTATCCAGTCTCTGATTGTCATTTAAAGATGAATCTATAAGCTCATCCTGAAGCACATGGTATTCAACTTCATAAGCTTGCAACTGCTTGGCAATATCCATTTCAAACACCTGTTGCATATAAAAATAGTATTAGGTGCTATGCAGATCAAAACCACAGTTCAATCAATGTCTTTAAGCCTACGGATGTAGACAGGGGTTATCTAATCTTCCGTGTACAAAAAGCAACTTAATGTGTGATATTTCTTCCACACTCTGTAGATTTAGACAGTAGAGATCTGCACGGCAAGATTGAGATCCAGATCTAGATTCTATTTAAAAATTTCCCACTGATCTGATGTCTGACTTCAGGAAAATCACAAAGCTTTTTTATTTATTTATTTTTTTTTAAGATTTCCAATGCAACACAGCTCATGTTGGCACAAGCTCTTAGATGTATCCAGAATTAGAAGTCACTTTTCTGAAGCGCATTCCAAGCCTCTGCCACACGTACAAGTGTAAGACTTCTAGTAGCACAGCTAAGTCAAAGTTTCACATGAAAACAGTAAGCATGTACAGTTTGAAATGAAAACAGTTAAGTAACACTTGTCTATGATTCTACATTACTCCTAGACACTGAAAGAAAACAAACGAAATCCTCATGCCAATAGACTTAACAGAAACATTATGTAATGTCAAAGTAGATTCCTATTGTTGTTAGCTGTGAATCACAGAACTTAATGGTCAATCTTGTACATTTTAGATTTATACATTTTAAAAATGGATAAATAATGTGAGGCACAGGGAAAGACCCAAATGCAAGAACTGCTATTGCATTTTTCCTTACTCTGGTTCTGGGTAACATCTGATTTCAAATTATCTAGGAAAAGTCAGTGCTAGGAAACATAATTCTAAAGGTCCTTGAGCAAATTAGCTCTTTCAAAAATACTAAAGCAGCTGCTAAATGGAAAGGGCAAGCATGCCTATCCCAGAGCCTAGAGGAACACAAATTCAGACTGACTTAAAAACACACCTGAAAAACAGCCCAGGAATGAAAGTTAAGAGGCTACACCCTTTATTTTTAAATATCTTGTACTGTATTTCTCTTGGGAATGAGTCAAAAATATCTGAAGTAATAAGAATTACTTCCCATTTTATTGATTTATTTTCATATACAAAGTTTTAACTGTTGGACGCAGCTAAGGAAAACATCAAGTTTGTTAAACAAGGGAGGGATCTTAGATACCTATTGCATATACTATAAAAATTTCTCCAAAGTAGATGTATGGCAACATGAGTACACATACTGAACACCTAAACATGAATGGCTGGAACACATTTTTAATTTGGTTTTGGCCACAGATATGGAACTCTGTGTTCTATATGATCTATATAATTTAGGCATCTCTGGAGATCACACACTGTCAGAATTTAAAGAAAAACAAAACCAAAAACCAGTAGTTCATTTCTGCAGGGCAAACTGGGGTACTTCCTCTTGTGGCTTCTGCCATTTCTAGCCTCATCTCATCTCTCAGGAAATCCCTGCTGTCATAACCAGGGTACCAAGTCTGAAAGGGAGGAACACAAGGCAAATCAAAGCTCAACCTGAAAGCTAACAAACTCAAGGCAAGTTACAGCACCTAAAGCACAGGCCAGGCTGCAGGAGGGGTCAGGAGCGTGGGTACGAACTGATGGTCCAACATGATGGCCAAACAAATGGCCTGGTCAAACAGATACTCCCTTCAAAGGCCACCCTGATCAGAGCAGAGGAACTGCTCTGCCTTCAGTGCACTTCAGTCTGCCCCTCTTGAGCTCAGAGCTGTTGGATAGGGCTCCCCCAAATCCTTCCTTGCTTCTGCTTAAAGCCAGGGGCTTCCTGCAGCTTGCCCAGGCACTGCAAGTCTCTTCAGAGCTGCGTACGCAGGGCTGGGTGCCTGGTAGACAACTGCTCCTCTTCACCCCCACCAAACCTCTACTCCTCCCCCTCCGAGAAGCTCTCCAGTTCTCCCTCCTCCTCCAGGCAGTGCTAGGCGCCAGCCTCCGGGAAGCTTCGCTCACGGGCACAGGTGGGAACCCCGCGCAAGGCTGGGCGGTCGGCGCGGCCACTGCCCTCTGCGTGCAGCCGCGGGCTTTGCGGAGCTTCCAGCCCGGGCGAGCGGCAGGCATCCGCAACCAGCACGGCACGGCCCCTGCTGCTGCACGCCTCGAGGAGCCTTCGGAAAAACAGACTAAAAGAAGACTTCTATTTGACTGCTGCAAATTAGATGTTACTGGATCTTTCAAGTGAAACAGTCAGGCAGCTCTTAGCTGCAATGATCTGTGTGATTCTTTTTTTCTTTTAGACTCACAGGTAAATTCTGGAGCCTCCTTTCAGCTTAGCAACATTACATCATTTCACCTCTCTAAAATTTTAAATTCGTCCCGAGTCCTTGCTCTGAGGAATCACTGCTTTCTGCAAGGCTGCATTGCTCCAGGTACCATTTCTGGAAGAGCAAAGGCACTGCTCTAGCATAATGAACTAACACCATAAAAGCCAGCACAGACACAAAAAAATCAATGTAGGAAGGCCTCTAACTTGGTTAAGGGGAGACTTGTACACCAATCTTGTACACCAGTTTTTGCTTCTGAAATCACACTCACAGAGAAAAAATCTTTTGAGACAGGAAAGCCCAGAAGGCTTTTAGTCCACTTTGCTGCTTGTCTTATGGCATGTATTGCATATGGACTAAAACTTGTCAATGTTACACATTACATGTACATTTATACATACTATACATTACACATACTTCAAAAAGTGAACTGCAATTGCCATTGAAGACCCTACAAAATGACATGCTAGAATAGAGGTGCACTATACAAGTCACGAGCTTCCCCCATAAATCCAACATTTTTAAAACTACAAAATCAGAATCCTTCTCAGCTGGAAATAACACAAAACACTTTGATCTGTTGTGGCTCTTCTAACAACAAATGGCTCTTATTAAAAAGTGTGTCATTTCTTTAGCTACTATTCATATGTTCAGATTATTTCATACCTGACTAATGGTCTTTTCCATCTGTACCAAACCCAAGTTTGGGAGAGTGCTTTTAATAAAATCAACTATAGTTTCTAGGTTCTCATGTTGTAGAATCAAGGGCTTGTGGCTTCCCAAAAGGCTTAAGGCAACTTTAAATATAGCCTCTGACCCTTGAAGAAACAGCATATCTGTGAAAACAAAAAACAACAAATTAAGCAAGCAAATCTTTGTCAAGGATATTAAAACAATAAAAAGTCTACGGATAACAACTTCTTATAAGGTAGATCAAGGGGCTACAGAGATATTCTGCTGAAGAGGTATTTTTTTTTACTGTCTTTTATGGCTTTAAAAATCACAGAGGATCAGGATTATTATGAATTAATTCAAGTTGGAACTGCACACTTAACAAGCACAATCAATTAAAGCTATTTAGTGAGATATAGATATCAGCAAGGAAGAATATTGCTCACAAATCCACCTGACCAAAAGCAGCAGTTTTGACTTTCCTGTTACTCTACTCATGGTTTTATTGAGCGGCTTACTACGGGCAAAAGTATTTAGTGAATATAAAAAGGTACTGATGGAGGTGGAAAAGGAAGAGAACATACACTTTTTCCTAAATTTTATATTGTTAATATATTATAAATAATGTAATAAATAGTTTATTATAAAATACATATATTTATATTTTATGTTTAATAATTTTAAAAATATTTCATAAGTATTTTTTAAAAAGCTTCTCTCTTTCCCTTCTCTGTTGTTGAATTTGTGAACAAAATTGCAAAGACTTCAAGTAACATGATGATGTGATATGTCTTAATTGTCAAAAAAAAAAAAAAAAGAGGAGGGGAGAGACGGAAAAAGAAAAACATTAGTTGCCTTTCTGAGTCAAAATAACCTCTTTTCGAGTTTGATACAAACTGAAATTTCCTCTTGCAATCTCTTGCATTTAATGTCAAAGCTTGTAGCTCATTTCACTCCTTTCTCCCTTTCTCTCTCTCTCCTCCTGAGGAAGAAAAGCACAATAACTATAAATCTTGCACTTGCTGCCCTTTATCCTAAAGGAGGTGCAAAGCATTTCAATGCTGATTCAACATGAAGATCAAAGGTGGGCAGGTGAGAACAGAGTGGACATCTACCTCAGCTGAAATTGCCTAAATACACCACAATGCTTTACAGGGAAAGCTTTATTTACTTATTTATTTATTTTAGACAAGGAATGCTAAGGAAGAGGTAGGAATGAAAACTGAAAACGCACCTGAGAAGAATACACATTTATGACTCAAAACCTACTCCATACAACCACATATAGGTCACCTTGAGTTAATCTAAGTTGTTACTGAGTGTCCGTATGAGTTGAGCTGGTTATATATGTCCGAAATCCTTCTCTCATTTAAAGAAAAGAGAATACTTGACAAAGACCCATTTGTTACCCACTCCTGGGGCCTGCGGATTTGAAGTCAAGTTTTATCTACAATCTTGGAACTGAATAAACATTATCCTACCAAGTCTCCTCCACTACTAAGTAAATAGGGAGTATTTAAGATCAGATCTTTGTCATCCTGTATTTTCATTAGATTCAACTGAAAAGTGCGGAAAGTTTGGACAGGTAATTAAAAAGTAAAATGTAGTTTTGCTATTTGCCTCACAACAAAGTCTTCCAGTTAACTTCTTTATAGTCTTATGCTTTTATATATGGCTTGCATATAAAAAAAATTAAAAATACTTGAAAAACAGTAAGCTCTATGGAAATCTAAAGGAGGTATTCTGTAACAGCTGTATTATTAAATAGTAATATGGCTTAAAACACCACACATAAACATGGCAGGTAGAAGATGGTAGCACATTCTGTTTGCATTAACAGTCTGTACACGAGCAACTTGGACTCGTGTTACTAAGGGCGACGTTTTTTCCTCTCAACTTCAAACAAGCAAGCAGTGAAAATGTACATGTACACGTGGTGAGCAAAAATGCATCGCCAGGTGGGTCAGGACTGCTTGGCTCGTGGTATCTTCTGCCATACTGCTAACCACAGCCTAACAGAGTGACAACTGCAGCACTGCGAACCACTGCCTGACAAAGGGACAACTCCAGCCTGTTCTAGGTTTGAGGGCTTTTGCTGTTGTTGTTTCAGAGTCTTTACCATGCGGGAAATCTACTTTTTGAATGCATTACAGTTTATGTTCTCATCTAATTGCTTACTTCCATTAAACACTGTTTTAAAGAGATCACCAAATACTTTGAAACATTAAAAAACTGCAAGTGTTGGTCACACTAAATTTTGACAGAGGTCAGAGGTGATGGCTTCAGTCACCTGTGCTCTTCTGTTTCTGACCTAAAATGAGTTCTGTGGAGATCATGGATGTATCTATGCTCCCTATTTTGATCTAAAATCTTTGCTTTTTAAAGCTCTACAATCCTCCAGTGACAGAAAAGAACACTAATCAATGTATTAAGGCAGAAATCCAGGTATACTGGATACACAAAGCACTATCTCATCTGTCTCACCGGAGTCAAAAGTCCAAAGACTCTTATTAACATGTACAATATTACAAATAATAACAAATGTTTGAAAGAAAACTGATTATAAACTTTGTATACGACACATGCATACAGCACTTCATTTAATTCCTGCAGATAATTACTGTCAGTTAGGTACCTGTCAGTGTGAAGTTAACCTGCACAGAACATTAACACTGTTCCTTAAAAAAACAAAACAAAACAAAGCTGTTTTCCCTAGAGTTAAGATGTTAATTAGAGAACCTGTAGATCTGCTTAGCATGTAACACCTTTACCGCTAATGAAGTCCTGTAACACCATTTCTGGTATGACCCCAAACAGAAACAGGACTGGATTCTTCCTATCTCTTCTTGGAATCTCTCTCTGTATATATTTTGGTTCCTGAGGTAGATGAGAGCATAATTTTAGAAGCTAAGAAAGTGTCAATATTAACACCCTAATAAATCATTGCCTCTTTAAATCTCTGAAATAATAATGTTAAGAAGAATGCAAATAGCATTCTATTTGAAGACAGGATGTAGGGAGAGAGCTCCAATTTATCACGCTGTTAATGGAAGGTCCATTACCACACGGGAAAACGGAAAAACAGAAAACTGAAAAAAGGCTCCTCTCAAAAAAAAAACAACAACAACAACAAAAAAAACGCACCCAGAAAATAGCATTGAGGCAAACTCGAAATAGGATTTTAATAATAAAAGAGATAGAGAGAGACAATGTGACTTCTGTAGATTCAAAAAAAATTGGTAGAAGAGGTGACCTTGGACCTGACAGACCACATATTTCCAATCATTTTTCAGTTTCCAGAAAGTGAAGAGATTATCCTTCAGAGTAAAAATGCGAAGATAGCAAACACTGTTTTAAAATTCCAGTGTTTCTGAAGAGTAATGATTAAACATAAGTGTGTGCATGTGCATGTTTTAGAAACATAATTCTCAAAATCGTTTTCCCCTGACACTGAGGCAGTGATTTAATAGAGTAAATGGATTTGTTTCTCAGATGATTCTTCAGTCGCATTTCTTTTCAGCTCGAAGTTAACTCTAGGTGTTAAGGTCTCAACACTCTGCCTTCATGGCACACAATTTTGCATTAGTTCTAAGAACTGTTAAAGGGTACAAAAAGGTAACAATGAAGATGAAAAAAAGGCATGACAGCTCAGAAGCCTCCCTTGCTCTCCTTCACTCTCTTTCCATTTTACCGCAAATACAAAGCTTTCTATAGGATGCCTTCTGTTGGTTTTCTTCTACTCACCAAAAACATATACCAAACATTTCTCCTTGGTGTCTACTAGCAGGATTTTGAATATTAAGTTTCTAAAGGAAGAGATGAAAGTTTTATGAGGAATTACCAAACACTCTGGCCACAAATCCGAGGGGAAACTGGGAGGCGAACATGGTGAGAAACCAGGGAGCAGCATAGAGACTGGGACCAATCTCATGTTCCTCTAGGTGGTTGTACAGATCTCGATGGTAGTCATGAAGAAGTCTAGACAGTTGATACATCTGGATCTGCATGGATGAGGAATAGAGACTGAAGTTAAATAGGTTTTAACAGAGTAGCAAAGTCAATGCTTTGTATTCTTACTAGGAACAGTGCAAGATACTTATCAATGAATATTCAGACTGACTTCTGTGAAGAAAAAAAGAAGATTCAAGAGCCATTTCAGAGAGATCCAGGATAGGCCACCTAGGAGCCTGCAACACATACATCTGCAAGGCCACCTGACCCTCATACAACATATAACAGGATTCTTGCTATTCAGAGTTTTCATTGTTTCTCCAGTAGCCTCTTTTTATTTGAAACTAATGCACTTAAGATGAAGCATTCTTTTTGCAGATTATCATCTTCACTTTTGACTACTGAATGTAAGTTCAAGTCACATGTTGCCAACCCTATTTGTATTGCATTGTTAATATTTAGCATTAGCATCCTGTTATCAAAGAAATGGAACCATACCTGTAAAATAGTCATGTCAGGACGATACTGTTTTCTCAGGCCCATGTCAAACATAAGAAACTTCAGCATTTTAAAAGCATCTTCTTCGCTCATATGAAGTAGTAAAACACCTGCTACAAAGCTAAGGCCCTGGCAATATCCTACTTCCTGGTCCAAGAGGGAATAGGCTTTCAAAATATTGTAGAGTGACAGCTGCCCTGCTCCCAGCTGTGCTGAGAAGTATGGATGTGTTGGAAACGTGCGTCCTGTGAAAACAGCAGAGCTTAGCAATTTAAACTGAAAAAAATAAACAGAAAACACTCTTGCATCACTACGAAACTGCACTTTTTTTTTCCCGAGTCAATCTTCATGACGACCATAAGAAAGGTAACAGTACAACACTACAAACGCTTACGCTCTACGGAGTGCAACCGGCTTTGTTGCATCAGTTTCAAAGCCAATTTTGAAACGGCGAGAGAAGGGAGGCTCGGGGGGGGGGAGGCTGCTGCTGTGCACAGCCCAGTGACGGCTTCTCAAGCCTGCGCCTTGATGGGCTTGTTGAGGGCGTGGGGCGGCTGCCCCGGGCAGCGCGAGCCGGGCGCGGGGGCTGCACGCCTCACCCAGCCCGCGGCTCCCCGGCCTCGGCTTCCGGGCGGCACCAAGATCCAAATAAAGATTCTGAACGCGAGTTCTTTGGGCCAGGGCTCATTCCCTTTCTCTTATCTTCTTGTCTTTCCTTCCGCCAGCTGTGTCCTTGGCTCCCTCCCTCCCTGCCTTGGTCCCTCCACCTTTCCTGCACAGCGAAATTTGGACTTCACGGGTTGGTTGAGCTCCCTAACTTGGCAGAAAGCTCCCTTCTGCGGAGCTGCTTCCTCTGCCCCGGCGCTCAGGGAGGTGTGAGTGACAGTTGTGGGAGCAAAACTCACTCAGTGTGGCAATGGGCTACCGGATCTACTCCCCACAGCTCTCTCAATCTCAGCCTAAAGAAAACTTTGTGTTAACTGCTGAGGCACAGGGACGCAACCGCGCCACTTGCACCTCTGCAGGGCTGCAGGAAGGGGACGATCTCCCCCTCGTGCTGGCTTATCTCTAAACTTGATCAGAGAGCTGGGACCAATTTGCTCTTAAAATGAATCAGTCCAAATATGTAACTTACACAAGCAGTTTGACTCACAGAATTTACTCAGTGACTTAAAGCACAATTTGCCTTTTTTAAATTTTTTTTTTGAAGCCCACATACAGTATATCTAGAACTGTGTAGCTATACGTGTGTGTGTGTGTGTGTGTGCGCGCGCGCGCACACGCGCGTGTGTGTGTCTGTGATGTATATGGCACAGATACATTAAAAGCTTGATTTTTACAGAATTTTAGAAAATATTTTAAAAGTGCATATTAGGGAAAAAAGCCCTCCCCTGTCAGATCTTCCTTTGCAAAATACCCGAACTGGGAGGAAATTTGAATACTTCTTTTGTTCTAGTATTAAGTAGAGCTTGTTTTTTCAGTTGCCCACTTGTTAAACACCACCCCACCCTCTAGCTCCTGGAATGCTGCTGTGCTGCCAGATAACAGCAGAGCTCCTGTTTCAGAAAGACAAAGCCTGGGGCTGGGGCCTCCTGCATCCTGGTTCACCCAACACCCAGGGCTCCAGCCTGCAGCTGCCGCCAGGTCTGCCCCGACCAGACCGTCAAAGACCTGGATGTTACAAAAGCAGCGCTTTTGGCTTCCGAAATGGAAGGGAGCTTGTACTCCTTGGCAAAGATTTCCCTGTCTGAGCTGCAGGTTGTTACAATACAGTCTAAAAGCAGACCTGCGTTGCCTCATTCGTATCACAATGTTCCTTTTGCAGGAGAAAAGTTATAAGCTGAATTAGAATGAAAATGCAAAGGGAGTTCTAAAAAAAACAGTAATAAAAAAACAGAAAAAAAACAGTAATAAGAATAGATTTTACTTAGGAAAAAAAAAATCTCTGCTATCTCAATAAATACAGAATAAGAGGGTAAATTGTTACTGTTTTATTTTTCAAAAATATTAAAACAATTTTCTGCTGTGTCCAGCAAACATCTAATGATGAAGACAGTGGTTTTCTACACTGGTAGCATCATCAAGTCATCAGTTTGCTCTCACTTATCAGAGAAAAGAAATCATTTACTGAATCTAAACCTGGTGCTCAGGACGTGAGATCCCCCCTGACAGCAGAAGGTTTGCAGGTGGAGCCACAAAAGGAAATAAACAGAAAAGCCTGCGTGCAGTTGTGGCTTTCTTCTTTCCCACACAGGGTTCTAGCTCTCAATGCAAAAAATGCAATAGATTTCTCTCTGTTTTGGAGCCCTGCTCTCCGGCACTGAGCTGGTGCAGCTCAGGGTGCCGCCGCCTTCAGAAGGGCACGGGCCAAACAGGCTGTGCCGCAGAGCAGCTTCCCAGCGCGGCGCAGCTGCTGAACGCGGGCGCTCCTGCAACTCGCTCCCCTCGCCTGGCAGGGCCCAGCTCAGGCAGCACCTCCTGGCAGCCACAAACAGTGCTCAATTCCCAGCATAGACCGCTCTCGGGGAAAGGCAGCAGACCACGAGCTGCTTGCAGAAAAGAGGGAGTCCCGGCTCAGCTCCTCCCCTGCGCCAGCCGCCGCGGGTGGAAGAGCACGGTGCAGGGCCTGGACCAGGAAGGGTGTCCACATCCCCACTGCCCTGAGTCTCAGAAAGCTCCACTCAGCACTACAGATGCCCTCTCTCAGTGGAGCATGAGCTGCTATGGCTTTGGCTCTAGCTTTGAATCAGCACGACCTCTTCAGCTTGGCTTGGGAAAGCTTTTAAATTCTATACCACACGTGGCAAGAACATGGGTTCTTCTCTCAAGCCTACGCAACTCCATGTCCGAGATGTGCATGCTTTCAGAAAGGTCCTTAAAGATCTATTTCAGATAAATACTTCTGATAGCCTGGAGCAACACAGGTCAAAACATGCAAATTGCTCCTGGCTGTCTTCTAGCAATTACACTGTCTGCTACTGCACAGCCACACACTAGTTCAATGTGAATCACCAAAACTCTTCAGCTTCCTGCTTTACCTACTGAAAAAATAGGTGCAAGTGCTTCCCTTCCCTTCTCACGAGCTAATGAGCTAGCAAGTACACCCCCCCTAAATAACATTTTGCAAGAAAACAGCCACACACAATTACTGATTTGCAGTCATTTGTTCCTACAAGCGGAGCACATGGCCGAGCTGGGAAGGTGTCTGCGTGTGGAAGCAGACAGAAACACGAGCAGCTTCCTGAGCCGGCGAGCCCCAGGCTGCTACGTTAGCTGCCAAACTCGGACCCTTCGCTTCCTGCTGCCCAAAAGGTTATTCTGCCTCTCCGCCAGCCGCGGCACACAGGGCACTCTCTGAGCTGGTTCAGCTCACTAATCCAGCACAAATCCATTTGCCGCTCCCTGAGGCACTTCAGGGTGACGATCCCAAACGTTCATTGCCAAGTGAATCGATACTGTCCGTGCTGGCTCAACTGAGAGGCCCTTAATGGCAAACGATCTGGGACTGCAAAAAAATGTCTCTCCTAGAAGCAAAAGCTGCCTTCAGTTTTGTGCAATCTAGAGGAATCCCGAAAGTAAGTGTGACAAAATCCATCGGGAAACAACTTATGTTGCAACGACCTGTTCCCAGCCTGCATTAAGACTCCTTGGATTGCTAACCTCAGCAATCCTCAGGACTACATCTAAACCTGGCAGGCCTGTCAAGCAGAGGGAAGCAAAGGCAGCACAGACAGCCTCCC
This sequence comes from Nothocercus julius, assembly GCA_013398735.1. Classification (NCBI taxonomy): domain Eukaryota; kingdom Metazoa; phylum Chordata; class Aves; order Tinamiformes; family Tinamidae; genus Nothocercus; species Nothocercus julius. Next base: position 9,956,716 of record VZSV01000017.1, read on the forward strand.
TCCTTCCCTTTACGCACATCAGAGTTGCAGAGTTTTGCCTGCTCTTATATCATTTTCTTGACTATGTGTCGCAAAACACCACAGATTCTGCAGAACAACACTTGGGTGAGCAGGACAAGCAGAAGCCTCAAGTCAGGCTCATGAGAAGTCCAGGGAAAGCAACGCAAGGCTGTGCCTGGCACCCAGCTGAGGGGCACAGCACGTGCAACATGCTGTGTGCAGGGAGAACTGGAGCAAGAGGGAAGCAGCCTCAGGGAGGACAGGTGGCTGGCGCCCAGGAGCTGGATGAGATCACCGTTACTGATACGGACCCTAACAGCACGGTCTGCGACCAGCAGCAACCACTAGCAATGCTGGAAACAGGTCCAAATCCTGCACAACACCTTTTTTTTTTTTTCAGCTTATTAAACGCTCCTGGGTTTGTCTGTCTTTGCATGTCTAACGGGGTAAGAGCCCATGAAAGAATCTCGCACAAGGCAATCAGACGTGATGAAGAGGAAGAGCAAAAGGAATCGTTCATGGTTTCTGAGGTGAGCGAGAACCGCTCTTCTACACTCACCTTGTGCAATCTCCTCTGGTCCCACCCTAAAACAGTAACTTCATTCCATCTAGACTTCCTTTCTTGTATTTCCATCTAGTACTTGAATCACCTTTACAACTTTAAGTAATAAACGTGACCTCTTTTCAAACAGTTTAAATGAAGTGATACCAGTTACCCATATTAAAAAGTATTTAAAAAAAAAACTCAGAACATCTATATTATTTTCAAATATTTAAGACAGAGAGAAGACCAGACATTAGAAATGAATGACGCTTATTAAACAACCTCTATTTAAAAATTGACTTGTTTTCTTGACCAGTTTTCTATTCCCCTGGTCCACGAACATCTGAAATACTGGTGCATTACAGTAAAATCTAGCAGTCTCTAATTATCACACGTTGCAAAGGACCTCTGTGCTTGAAATGTAAGTTTAGCTAACGGTGTCACAATAACTGTTCTTACCAACAACCTTAAGCTGGAAGGTTTTTCTGAGAGTTACTTTCTTTTTTTTTTAATTCACTCCCACAGATTGAAAAGCTCTTATTTTAGTTTCAGAACGCTGTTTTACTTACCTAGGTCAATAAGTATTGCATGTTGCTGGGAAGTTAGTTGTTTCAGGAGCTCTTTATACGGAGTGTCCTTTGGTGGTTGTTTGCATGGAAACTGGTGTTTAAGATGATATTGCTCCGCTAAAAACTTCCAAATCTCTCCACGGTGGTGACGAGGTACGCCTGAAAGAAGACAGTCATTAAAATAGTAACTCACACTCACACTAAGGGCCCAGCTACAATCCAAGGCAAAAACATTGAGGAAGTCCAAGAACTACCTAGCAGATACGGATGACACGGATCTCCTGTACCAGAGAGGCAGCTCAAACCACACTGCTTGGACTCTTTCCAACAGTGAAAGATGTGAGCATTTTAACGGGAGATTAAAAGGTGGGAACAAGGAGAGCTGCCCAAATGCAGAGCGAGCACTTCACATCCACTCCAGGAGGTTGCAAGAGGGCAGGAGAAGTATAATATTTGTCTCTGAAATGCTTTTCTCCCATGTTTCCATGCCAGAATACATAATAAAGCACTGCAACAGAACTAACTGCTCACACAGCACAGTGACTGGTGTTGGACGTAAATCTTCGCAAGCCGCGATTTGGCGTATCAGCAGTGTAAGCAAGGATAAGGTATGATCCGGGGACTACACCAAACAGCAGCTACTTGTTGCTACTGGCTTGCTGAAGGGCTGGAACAAGTGTTTTAGAGTTTAAATTTTCTTCTCTTTAAGAAGGGATGAAGCTACTTAACTACTTCGCATATGCGTGAGGAGCCTTTATTTGTATCTATATGTGAAACTCGAAGTTTCACATAAAGACAAGATTATTATTACACACACACTGCATTCAGCATAAGATGAGCAATAACGTTATCAACTACTTAAAAAAAAATCAATACACTAATTTACAGGAAAGTTCTGTCTAGTCATCAATTCAACGGAATCAGGTATCAGCATCTGAATCAATTTATGGCTTAAAGTCTTTTTGGAAGGGTTATTTCTTTGGTATTTAACATATGGATAATTACAATAATAAAGGAAATAATCAGTTCAAGTATATAACTTATATGGACAATTTTGCCATCTTATGTAAGTACAAAAGCATATTCATCTATTTCTAAAATTTATCTCTTCACTTTTACTAGCCTATCATAATCTACAGACAACTGCTTTAAAATCAAATGTTAGCAGAAACATTTGATATTTAAATCCAAACCATAAGTGTATTTAGAGAATGTTCCTGCAAATTACTTTAGGCAGTTTCAACTTGATTACTGAAAAGTCTCCAACATGAAACAACGAGGAAAAAGAGCTGTTTTAGCCTCCAAATGACCCGAGATCTTGTTTTCAGTTACATTTCTAAAATTCCTTTCGTTTCTGTGAGGTTCAGTGTGCAATGTAGGGTAGAATTTGCTTAATAATGCATATTTATAGCTGCAAATCTACAAACGGAAGTCCTTCTAGGGGATATGGTCCCATATTAAGTTCATCTGTGTATGCCGCATTGCATGTGCAATAAGAATATTTGGTTTACTATTTCTTATATAAAAATATACATTTCTTGCTAATTTGCCTTGCTTATTCTTATTTTTATGGTTTCCTACCTAATTTAGGATCTGTGGGAATTAATTTAAATGCATTTTTCATTTCTGTAGATAAGAAATTTGGCACCACTGCACTCTAAGAATTCTGGTTTGCCACAATTGGTCTCTATAGAGGCCTATTCATAACATCAAGAGCTATGAAATATTCCCCTAATCACGGGCTACTTGTGTTTATTATCAGCAATTCATTAGTGAGGAATTTTGGCGTTACTCCAAGTCCTTAAATTTATATTTTGAACTCCAAAGCAGGCCAGCATCACCACACTATCAGAAAAAGAACAGTTTTTCTCATGTTCTAATACTGACTGGACAGAGCCCTCTATCCACCTAAAGCAAGACAGCTCATTGCCACAAGTTCTCCTCACCTTGCAGACATGTGCACTTAGTACCTGGTACAGTTAAGGAATCTAGACCTGCCTAGTCATCATAAATAGTCAACTCAGGTTAACTTACTCGGATAATAAAGTACAGGCAGGCTCATTATTTAAAATCCAGCTAATTGCTGGTCGTGAATTCTTGCTCCCTCCCTTACACATCTGCTTTGCATAAAACTAGAACATCTCCCTGGAATGGCCACCTTTGCTACTTGCTCTATCCAGCAGTTACTTTGGTATGAGGACTTCGAATCCAGCCATGGCACAAGTAACTTGGAGGAATAATTTCTCAGAAAAATTAGAAAACATCTTCAGGTTATGTTACTTTTGATGCAGTAGGGAGAGGAGCTGGTCAGTCTTCCTCACGAAAGTGGGACTGTCACTGGTGTTTGTAAGTTTGTGCTTTGCTCCCTTCAGGAAAAGGTGGTTCTATGAATATATCCACATATACTGTTTGTATATAAACGTGCTAAACAAGCTAGAACAGAACATCCAGATAACAGCGTAGTATTTCTATTTAAATAAATTCTAATTTATGCAAAATGAGTGGTAACAACTCAAATGCTTCAACTATTCACTCTTCTCCAGTAAGAAGTTTCATTCAAAGACGACATCAGCTTCTTCTGAAAGGGAATGTGACTTGAATAGGCATAATCACGAAGATAAATGATTTTACTTGTTCGCTTAGCAAGCTGAGAAACACCTCTAGTAATAAGATGGTCAACAAGGAGTGATTAAGAAATTACCTGCTTCCTTTTCTATAAAATTTACATGTATTTCAACATCTCAAAATAACAAGTTATGCTTACCTTGCCCAACAGCAGAATGTATTTTTTCCACATCAAATTTAATCTTTGACCTTCCAGGTGTACTCAACATTTTTTCCCAAATCAAAGTTACATCTTTTAAGCATGGTGTGATTTCTTCATAGTCAAGTTTCAGACGTCTGTTCTGCAAATTGTTTTCTGAGGCTAGGAAATGGTAACATGAACGCACCAGTTAATATTGTTTAATATTTACAAAATGGATTTCTAACTTTAGAATTTCATCACGCAAAAAGTCACCCTGCAAGATGCCCCAAGCTGAAGCCTACAATTCTGATACTTTAAATGTTTAAATTGTGTGTTTATTTCTAAAGATATTCTAATAATATTAACTATGGGTGGCCTGCTTAAGTATCTTATATTAGTTAAAATTTAGAAAAAGTAAGATTTTCTTGACAGTATTTTCCACTTTATCCAATCTTAGAAAAATTAGTGCACAGAATCCCTGAATCAAACAAAAATACAGAAATAATGGAATTACCTATTTATTATGCATACAGCTCAGTATAATTTTAGTAATGCAAAATAAAAAGATTATTTTAAAGGGGACCATTCATTTGTCTGTTTTTACAGTCAAAGGGAAAGCTCAAAGAGGAAACAGGAAAGTTCAAAAGAGACTGCAGAAATTTGAGGAACTCTGATCACAAATATGTAATATAAAACAGTATTTGATCTTGTTCATTTTAAACTCTCCAACTAATACAAACCAAACACTATTGGGAATTACAACTGTTACTGAAGCTTGGCTACTTGAATACAGACATCAGAATAAAAAGTAACCTAATTGTATTGCTAAGTAAGCAGTAATTCCCCCTTCCTATCTGAAGGATAGGAAGATTTTTCTCTTTTTGGCCCAGATGCTCAGCCCAAGTTTAAAAGACAGGATTTCACATTCAGTGCATGAACTTTTCCACACCCCCATTCATAGAGCCCTCTACACAGCCCTCTACACAGCTGTTCTTGCAGGAAGACAATCCTCCCAGGAAGACAACCTTTTCTGCAGGTTACACAAAGGCAAGGAGGAATTTCCATTTTCATGCCAGATACTCTGAGAGATTATGGTGATGGAACCCAAGGAAAATCAATATCCCAGGAAACAACCCATTATAACAAAATTATCATTAACTATTGGATATAGAATTATTTATTTTTGGAAAAAGCAGAATCCTCAGTACTAGGAACAGGGAAGATGTTTTCTTCCATTAAAAGGACTGTCCATCTAGTTTTACATCAATGAAAATCAAGTACATGTTGCAGTATATGGTAACTTCTTTGGAAATGAAAGTGATGTAAATACAGAGCAAAAAAAAAAAAGACCGACAAAAAAAGGAGAGGAATAAACACAGGTCATTTTCCGAGAAATACCAGTTAGAAATACAAAATCAGATTTGTTAGCATTTGTAAAGAAAATTTAGAAATGCTAATGACAAGTGTAAGGTTTAAAAATAAAGCTGAAGAGAAATGTGACTGCATTACTGTCCCCTGATTCAAGTCATTACAAACCTTTCTTGCATGGTTTTTATACTACAGGCTGGCAGCCTTACGCTGAAGCCCACAGCCAGCTCCTTAAGAACTTCAGTGCAACTTCAGCACTGGCTAAACAGACCATTGCAGTGATCTGTACTTAAGCACTGACTTACAGATGACAATGTAAAAAAGAACTTCATGTAAAACGATATTGCTGAGCTCCTTATGAGCACCTCCAGGCACCAGACAAAAACGAAAACCAACAGCAAACCACCACAGAAAAAAAGAGAGTAGCAATTTATACCAAGCAAACAAACCACAAGGTGAAGTGCTAATCAAAAACAAACAAACAAAAAAAACCCTGTAAATCATTACTTACAATAAGGAGAGTTGACCCAAATGCTACTGAACTTACTTATCTATATGTTTCTAAAAGAGCTATGCTTGGTCTTACCCACTGCAAAGGACACAGAGCAAACCCCAAACTGAACTTGCATTGCAGCCATGTGTAATTGAGAATCCCACTCACCTTGTAACTTCTGATTTTCCTTCTCCATCCTGAGCAGCAGTATCTGCTGAATGATGGCTTTCTTCCACAGCTCACGGAGCTCCCGAGGTGTTCGTTGCCTTTCTTCTTTCACTGGCCCAAAAGGGCCATCTTCGCACACTGGTTCTAGTGGAGATCTGGGTGGAAGCTCTCCCAACTCAGAGTAATCTTTAAAAGACAGAAGCTGTTCTGAACCATTTAAATTTCAAGACTAGTTAAATGGACATACCTTCTAAGAGCAAGACATGCGCATATATTAAAAACAAAGTATCCACCCAACTTCCCTATACTGCGTGTTCCCAAGGTTTGTATGTGCATTACAAACTTAATGCCCATCTAACAGGCAGGGAAAACTGTATTAAGTCACATTTCAGCATGAGTTACTGAAAATGTTTGTATTTTCTGTAGCACATACATATATTACTCAAATATTTATTCATCCATGCAAAATGTCAATATTCAAACCTAAATGTGGGCTACAATTGCTCTTCAAGATTTCTTTCAAAAGATTACATTTCATTCAGAACGAAACTAAGCTATCCAGTGTTTTTATTTTGAAATTCAGACCTAGCCATTTTATGCTTAGCTGGAAAAATACTTGTCTTTTGAACAAACTAACCTTGCATACTGAAGAGTCTCCTTACCATTATGACAATTAAAAATCCTGCCAGTACGTCTCCTCCTTGGCCAAGCCACCTTAGATTCTGACACTGAAACTCTGACATTCTTCTATGTCCTCGGAGTACAGGCTATTTGAAAAATCCAAATGCTGTAACATTCCTTTATGTGTGTGCGTGTATATATGTATATATGTAAATATATATTTTACTATATATCTCATGTGCTTACATATATATATCTATAATGTGCTTAGATATATATATATATATATATAATGTGCTTAGATATATACACACACGCATGCACATATTAATTGCACATATATATATAAAATGCACACACAGAAGGGTCATCCTGCAGTGATCTCTGTCTAGATTAGAACCTATGCTGATTTTGCCTAAAATCAATTTATATTCAGCAATTACGTACATGAGATGAAAACCTGCAGCTAACACATCTCCTGAAAATCCCATCTGCCAAGTACTAAACAAGGAGCTAGTGGTCCGTTCCCCGCCTTCCTGACACCCTCTGGAGACAGACGTGGTGCCTCTCCTCCTTGCCGCCGTCCCCACAGTTCCTGAGCAGCCACCAGTAAATGAGGCTGCCGCACGCGCTCCTCAAAGGGCAGATGCAGCAGGAACACGCCAAGGCCAGACCGCCTCGTCCAAGCTTTCCTGCCTGGACATCTGGGGAATGGCGAGAGGGCACTGCAGGACTGCACGGCTCCCTTCCGCATGCCGAGCCCATGGGAAGGGACTGCAGGGACAGATGTTTGCAGCTCATGGAGAATGAAGCCCTTGCAACTTGATGGGATAAAAACAAAAAAGGCTCTATGGAAAGGGCAAGCTTATGGTGTTCTCCTGGGAACAGTGGAGGTCAAAGGGATGGCTTCTCATTCTCGAGTCTAGCTGACTGACGCTCAGTTCAGAGGCTGGTGAGGAAGGGAGAGGCCAAGGCGACCGCACGCTGCTCCAGAGCCGGGGACGGGGGCACCCGCGTCTGCTCTGCGGCAGCTCCGCAAGAGACCCTCGGCCAGACACGGAGCGCTCCGGCGCTTCCCGCGCGGGCTCGCTTTCAGGAAACAGCAAACCGAGCAAGGTTTCCCAAACACAACTTTCAAGTAGATTTACAACCCTTTTTGGAGCAAGAGTCTAAAGAATGCAGCAAAGCCCAAACCATTTTTTTCTTATAATCTGATAAAAAATCTGATGTAGTACATCAAGGTCCCAGCATGCTAGCTGCAGCTTCCAGAGGAGAGAAGTAAAAGGAATGGGCAAATTTGCGAAATTACAGAAATATGACCACAGCTGAAACGTAGCATGTTTCAGACAGCAGATCAAATCAATACAGCACTCACACAGTTTAAAAAAAAAAAAAAAAAAAAAAAAAAAAAAAAAAAAAAACAACCTAACCTGCATTTGCCAAAGGGAACACACGCCCGTAGCTGCACAAACACACCACCAGCTACGGTCATACAATGGGATGACTACCGGTTCGTACAGTAAATATTCAGAAAGGGAGACACCTTAGACATGTTTGCTCTCACTTTTAGTTTTTAATGTCATAACAAGCTATGCTTTACCCTTTTCTTGGGCTTCTGCTGGTCTAACACAGAATGTGCTTCTTGTCAAGCATGCAAAGAAACATAAAAGACTGAAAACATTAGAAAAGAAAGTGAACATTAAATATACCTCATGCAAACTAAAGACTTTTTTTCTTTTTAGGAACAGTAAGTTATGTTTTGTTTTCCTTATTCCTACTGTGGTACCACTTAATTTAACTGTACACCAATAAGACCATTTCTACCCATCAATTACTGTATGGTTATTTTATACAGCTACTCTGAAGGAACAATAATCTCTGGTATAAACTGCTAATAGAAGAAAAAAATACTCATTCCTCCACACGTAAAAAAAATCAATGCTCAAACCCACCAATCTCTTCCAACCAAATTCTAAAGGAAAATCCATCTCAATGGGATTGCTCCTCAAGCCACCAGCACGGCTGGTGTCCCCGGGGCACAGGCCGCCCAGTGGTGCAAGCGGGACGATGCCCCAGCGAGCAGCTCGCCGCAAGCGGCTCCGCACACGGCCCCGCCACAGACGGGAGCCCCTGGGCAGGCTGCTTCAGCCGGCTCCCGGGAAGCGGCTCTCCCCAAAAAATGGTTCTGGGCAGCAGCCCAGCGCGCCGCTGCCCGTGTCGCTGGCTGACACTGCAATAAGGATTTTGAATGAAGCCTGCACACCAAACCTACATCTTGCCTCTGGTACAGACTAACAAAAGTGGAAGGTTGGCACCCTGTGAAATTCTGCTCAGAAAGCTACTACAGATGGTCTGCCCAGGGCTGCTAGCCCTTCCTTGCGTGTTCAAAGCACTCGCACAAGTGAACTGAGTCAACTAAGCAAGAATGGAAATGTTCACAGCTGTTCCCTTTTGCTTTTTTAAGTTTTGTCACTGTCAGTCTTTTCCTCTCCAAGCAGCAAGTGAGGTGGGTCCAATACCACCTGCTTCCTCATACAACATTTATCTGCACGTTACCACAGTTAAACTCAAGGGCTAAAAAGACCAAACAAAACTTCTCAGACTAGCAAGAACAACTTAAATCTCCACTCTGGATGTAATTAGTCATCAGGTATCTACAGCATTTCAGTGAATAATGAACTTCACGTGATGATGAATTAGGTAAATGGCAAATATTTGACAGGTTAGTGGCAATCACCATTTGTCACAAAGTGAAGTAGGAAACACTGACAGAGATGGATTCAGAAACACTGCTAGTTATGAAAAATGTCACTACCACAAAGACACTATATTAGAACCCTTTAAAAAATACAAGAACCATTCTTCAACTTTTCTTCTTTACAGGTAAATAAAACGGCTTCCCTGAGCAAAGACTTGTACCACAAAAAAGCTTTATGTAGATGTCATCAGCTAGAGAAGGAGCATACACTTAATTAATTCTCAACTTGATTTGAGAATTAAAGGAGAAATTATTTCTATCTGACTGTTCCTCCAACATACACACACACTACTGTCAGCAACGTTCTGAACATTTTTTTCTTATGCTGACAGTTTGATTCATTTACTTTAACAGATTGGAAACTTTAGAAAAGCCACCCTCCTTCAGAAAAGTTATTAGTGCATTACATGCACTAATTAAAATTGCCTTATGGAAGTAATGAAAACTGTCACCAGATGTTAATGGACGGCTACAAAAGCATCCCAGTTAGGCACATCTTTATCCACTGTATGTTATCTGTGGTCTGTTTGCTTCTTGTTACATTCTTATAGCACCCAATATAAGAAGCAATACATCTTGGGAAAAAAAAACCTCTTCTCCTCACTCTACTCACCTTATCAGTGGTTTCTTCATCTCTTCTCGCTTGAGATACATATACTGCTTTTGTGTGCACAGGTACACACTTTAGTTAGAAAATACCAGATAACCTATACAGACAGCTTATGCATTTCCCACTTTCAAAAAAAAAAAAAAAGAAAAAGAGGCTGTCAAACCACAAACATTAGTCCTCCAATGGTCAAACTTGCCGAAGCAACAGTCGTATCACTGAAGAGTAGTGGTTACTCAGGAACATGGTCTTTCTTCCACTTGGGATGAAAATTGCTTTTGTGCTCCTGGCTAACCTGACAAGATCAGCTAAAAGCAATTAGCTCATAATGCATAGCTCATAAAAGCAATTTAGCTCATAATGGCTAAGGGTATGAAAAAAATGACAGTAAGATTACACAATTTGGCAGAATCAATGATTATGATTATCAACCCTACCTCCAATTTGTCCGTGGAAGAGTCCTGGGCTTGGTTTTACCTTCCAAATGGCAGCTCCTTTTCTATTTTTTCTTTCTGTCCCCTTATCACTTGTGGACATTTGAAAGAAAGTCTAAAGTCTACTCTGATAAAGAATAACCTGCCTTCCCTCCCATCACCATGCTGGCATGCAGCAGGATGCACAGAAACCAAAATGAACCTGTTTAACTGCCCAGATGGCTTGCTGAAAGTTTGCAGAGTTGCGTCAGATATTTGGCTGGTGATGCAGGGAAAAGGAGAATGTGCACCTAATGTCTCAAAGCAAAGTCAAAACCCAGAAGTTTGGTAAGACAGCACTAACCCTTGTTCATGAATATATGACAGAGTGAGTTTCAGACATGCATTTTGGCTTCCACATGCTGAGCTGAAATGAGTAGAAAAATTATGAAGCAGCAGCAAAATATTTCACTCTTATACATCAATGATTGGAAGGACAGCAGAGAAAACAAAGTAGAGCAATTCAGCTGAACATAACCGGGAGTGCACATTTCACTGAATCAAACTGCCATGTGTTAAAATTAAGTACTGTACAGCTTTCAAAATTTTTATGATACTAATAAGTGCACTTAAAGAGGATTTAAATACTTCAGCACACACTGCAAAGATTTTGCTTCCCTGATTATTTGCCAATCTTGTCAGCTTTTGATTACTCCTATTCCATATTTGACCTGTAATATTTCAAACATCCTGAGCAGGACAGTCCCTTCACTTCAGTTTCCATAGAAAACTCTGCTTGCAAGCTTATCTTTACTCTTTTAGATTCAAGATTAGGCAAATTACTTCATAAGTATTAACATATCTTGTCAACATACAGGCTATTTTGTATTTTAAGTCCATATTTGGACTACCCATAAACATTATTTTCCTGCACAACATTCTTCTAGGAGTCTGTGGATCCAAACTATTCCTGAAGACAGTGTAGTTTACTGGGCAAGAAAAAAACACTGCCCAGGGCTTTTAAGAACCCTGCAAGGTGATGAGCAACTAATGGAACGGCTCATCAAGACCCATTGACCTGTACCCACCAGTTTGGGTGGCAGAGTTTAGGTCCTAAGAAGCACTTAGTACAACTAATCACAAATACCAAAAACAAGATTACAAGATTCATCTTTGCAGAGAGGAAAGAAGTGCTTGTTATATTTCTAAAGGAAGTTAGAGTGGAAGAGACTGAAGTGTAATGTTGTTACTAACATCCCTATGCAGCTATTTACACATGAATCTGGAAATATGTTTTTCTGCCTTAACCCTACTGTTTCAAGTTATATCCTCTCCTCAGGGTTAATAAACCTGGCAAGAAACTTAATGAGAATGTGGACAGAAGAATTTCTATTGAGTGTTTTTGCACTACTGTTTTGCTTTATTGCATTTTAAACATTAAAAAAAAAAAAAAAAAATCAGCTTAGTAAAGAAAGAAGAGAGTCTTATGATTAAATTGCCCAAAGGAAAGAACTCTCACGTATCCTTAGCTCTATCCAGATCTTGTTTAGAGATAGTGCACAACCTTCTTTCATACACGGCACATAATGAATATGGGACTGCAAACTTGAATAAGCAAGGACATAGACACTAATCACCTTGCTTTATGCTGATGTCTTGAACATTTGACTCCAGCATCAAATACAGTAAAACGACTGGAAGCCTTTCATTAACAGAAAACTCTGGATATGGAATCGCAAGAAACTGTAAGTTCTTCTAGTTTTACACATTACTTAAGGGAACAGCTCAATAAGGAATTGTTTAGAATGCATGTATTTTAGCACAGGTGGTTAAAACCAACACTGAGAGATGATTAATTTTTTTTTTTTTTTCAAGGATCTTCTTCAAAAGTAATTGCTGCTTCTAAATTCACCCCTTTTACTAGCGTTACCAAGCTTTCAGAATTTCATGTCCCGACTTTCATCAGACACAAAGTTGTCACATTATGCATAGTACTGTATATACCTGAGCTCCTATGCACCAATCACGATCATTAACATATGCATATTCTGAAAGCATTTATTAGCATTTATGAAAAATATGAAACTAGTTATTAGCTAATAGTTATTTTATTGCACAAAACAAAACCCATGTAAGAAACTGGAAGAAACACTACAAGCAGTTTATATTATGTGAATATTCTAAGTAGAGAGCTAATGCAACAGTCTTATAGTATCTGCAATATCATTAGAAGTGATTTTTAAAATATTTTGAATATATAAAAGACATAACCCACACCACAAAGCAAATAAATACATTTGTTAGCCACAATGAGTTTCAAGAAAACCATTTCTCCAGATCTCAAGAGCTCTACAGAACCTTCTCTTCAACAGGTACAATTTGAGTCTGCTGCCTCTGTCTGCCATAGTGTGAAACCCAACTCGTTCAACTTTATTATGTTTTTTTTTTTTTTCTCTCTATAGAAAAACTTTCTTGTACAATTTTTCTACACGACAAATTTTCAAATACTACATAATTGTTCTGGCTAAACAGAAATCCTTTTTCCACCAGGGTTTTTGTTCTCAAGTACTGCTATACAATATCAAGCACCTCCTTCCTGCAAAGCAGGAATTTCTACTCCACATGTACCCCCACTGTACCCCCAAACAGATCATTCTCCAACCTCAGACAGGCTCAGTTGCCAAAAGCCACATTAGCTACTGCTGACCTCCTCTTTTCCCCAGCAAAACAGCTCTCTGCAAGCAGAGTTACTGCCCCAGCACTTCCTTCAGAAAGCTCTACGCACACACACCCTCAAATCTAACATTCAGCTTTACTCTGCTGGGAGTTTCTGACAACCTGCAAAACGGATTTCCCGCTATGAGCAATCCTAATAGTCACCTTGTGAAAACTGTTGTATCTGTAAATGCAGAATAAAAGCACGTAAATATATCGCTGCAGTGCAAGCCATGGTGAAGTCTGGTCATCACTCTACTCTAATCGAAGGATATCCAGTATTAAATGGGAACAGATGGTAACACACTGTGTTATGTCAGCAAAGTGTACTCTTTCCATCCCTCTACCTTGAGGGGTCCAGCACTTGTCTTCCCCCAAAAGAATACTGAAAAACAGGGCATAAGCAAATCATGCCTCAGCCTGCAGCGGGAGAAATGCTGCCCCCCAGTGCTCCACACCCCCTACAGCTGCAAATCTGCTCCTATCCTGTGCAAAGTGCTCTCCCTGCTCTACACCTTCCCATAAAAAATGCTTTTCTGGAAGTACTGAAAAAAGAATTGTGACCCATTCATCTTCCAAAGCCTTTTTAGGCCTTCCTCCCCTGCCAGGTATGGTTGGCTGACTGAGTAATTTTGCCAAGTGTTAATACGAGCACAAAACAAAACAATCAGAAGCTCTAAAACTTTCTGCCAAGGAAGCGAAGAGTATAAAGAGTTCATGAGATAAACCTAGATATTTGAACCTTGCTACATTAGAAGTGACATATTCAGTAACATAATTATATTATCAGTTATTTGTGTTTTTTTTTTCTGTTTATTGTAACTACGTCATCATATCCTTCCCCAATACCACACAGGGAGTAGCACCAAGCATGATGCCTCTTGAGATTCAGCTCACCACCTGCTGATACAAATGGGTTCACAAATGCCGGAATCCAGACCTTTCTGCCTATACAAAGTTTAAAAACATCTCTATTATTCCTGACATTTTACAAGGGTCTATTTACTAAATACAGCCTGAAGAAGCTGCATCCCCAGAGCAGCTTCATTTGCTTGGGTCAATAGAGTATATAGCTCAGGCTGATTGGTGGGTTATTAATACAAAAATTAGAAAAGCAGGTTACGCTAAGGTCGTAAAACTTTCTGTCATCTCCGACTCAGAGAGATCTGGACCTCTTGGCTGACTTACTGGTTTAAAAAACAACAAAAGCAACAACAAAAAACAGGCTTTTTTTCTTCAGGTTCTCCTGTGGAGTACCCTGGAGTAACATGTGGACTATTGCACTTCATGGGAGGAAACTGCCCAACAGAATCACCATTAAAAAAGAGGAAAAACATCAGTGCTCCCTAATTTCCTTCTCTTACTGCCTAGTTTTACAGGACTTAACATAGTATCTTTAAAACCTGCTCTGGCTGTCCAACTTGGCTGAAACTTGCCTTTTGGCCATATATCAGCTGTTAGTGTAAATTCTATTTCCAAAAGAAATCTGTCTAAAAAAATCAGCAAGAAATCCTTGAAAACAAATACAGCAAAAGTAACTCTACATGTAACCTCTGACCACTGCATACACAGCTTCTCAGTGAGAGGAAAGAAGAAGCAACAACAAGTGATGATGATTGATTGCCTTTTCTTTGGAACAGAGCAGTTAACTATGGTGGTAAGCTCAGTGCAAGATCCTCTGCACAACAGATCTCTTAAAAACTACAGAATTGGACATGAGTAAGTATCCTTTGCTTCCGAAAATTTTCCAGAATGAGATGCAAAAAAATTTGTACAGAAAATTCTAATAGTTGCAGGTGGAGTGTGGGGTGGTTGAAAGTCTTTTGATGTCTTTCCTCTGTTCACTTCCTCCTGAATTACACACACTGCGGGGGGGGGGAAGTACAGAAAAAGGTCTGATCTTCTAAACTGCTCCTCCTATTAAAAGCACATCCTGTTTTCCATTTTGGCCACATTTCTCTCTCCAGCTACTCTGCTTATCTGGCTGTAGGTTGTTAAGATCGTATCTTGCTGCTATCAAGCCTTACTAAATCTCAGAGGAAAAGCTTCAATGGGCTTTTTTTTTTTCTTTTTTCTTTTCCTTTTTTCCCCACACAACTCAAACAAGATCACAGGAGAAAATTACTACCTTTTGTTATGCCTGAATTTTTGTAGGAGGCCTTAGTTCTATCTTCCAGGAAGGAAGATCAAATAGAAGCATCACCTTCTTCATACCAATACTTGGGGATGCATTTTTTTCCTCCCCAAGAACTTACTATACAGCAAGTATAGTTTGCTAGATAGTTCGCTACCTAGCTTTGCTAGATAGTTAACACAATCAGATTTATGTTACCTATAAGGCTGAAAAATAAAAATGCACTTGATGAGCTTGGTATGACCCAGTAGTAGGTGGGAAGGCGCAAAGGCAAGATACAAAAAGAGCACCTGGCAAACAAGCCCACCATCAGGTAAAGCAATGCACATTGCTGAGGTCTCATCCATTATCTCACTTACGGGCATAAACAAGCAAACACTTTACCATCGTATCGGCTGGGAGAGTCGCACGATTTCTGAGGCGTTGCCACCCGCAGGAATATCTGCTGTCTCCACGAGTGCCGCCGCGTCCTCACGGGGCTGTCAGCTCCGGCAGCCTGCTGGCCGTGTTGGGACTCGTAGTCACTGCAATTGCAGAATACAGAGGGGAGCTTATGTGCAGGTTACCTGAATCTGCTCCTTAGAGGGACACACTGCCTACAGTGCCCCCAAGAACCAGGCCCATCTCTGCGGAGCGCAGGGTGCTGTGCACATGCCGGCTGAAGCGCTAGGTGCTCGGGGTGACACCTGCTCCCCGGCAGCACAAGGCTGCGCACGCCGCTCACGTTCAGCCGCAGCCGCTGACAGCTTCATGCAGTCTCAAGTTTTAGCTGATTTTCGGCTTGATTTTGCAGCAATGCATCAAGCACACAATGCATTAGAGATATTTACTCATACACTCTAAGGTACTTTTACCATTCAGCTATTTAACTGCCCTCCATAAAATGTAGCAATTGTTCATAGGAAAAACAGAAAGAGCTGTTGATGCCTTTTATCAGCAGACATAAAGGAGCTTTATAAACATAAATTAAACTTCCAACCTTCTGTGAACTACGTATGCAGTACCCTTCTTCAGAGATACAAGCTTAGAGCAAATCTTTTAACATCTGTGCTCCCATGTCAGCATGAAATAAGCAACAATCCAAGGAACAGTTTCCAGGAGCCTTGGATGCTACTCCTTTGATGTAATCCACTTACTACATAGAGTTATTTTGCCAAAAATATTAAATAAAATAATGAATAGCAATGCTGTCGCCTACGAAAATCCCACTAGTAACTTCCACTTGTTACATCTTAAATTAGTTCAACTCACTTTTTCCTCCCAACCCTCTCCTAAGGGGCTTCATGAGTCTTTGTTCAAGCTGAGAGGGATAAATGAACTTTTGCTCTGGCAGCAACTGGGAGCAGCTGTTTACAAGCCAGGGATCATTCTCGCCTTCCACTGGAGGTCCCTGACATTGTTTTGGATGAACCATGAATTGTACAAACTGAAAGCCCCTAACAAAGTCCTTTGGTGGGAGTAACCACAGAAGTACACAGATGAAAACTGCATGATCACAACACCAAAATAAATGATTTTTGCAATTTTTAAAGGAAAAAAAAAAGTCTGGGAGAGCACCATCCTTTTTACAGCAATCACATGCAGAATTCATGCAAGTGAACCATTGCACAAATTGTGTTTCAGAAGTGCAAAAAGCATTCAAAACATTTCAAACAAAGAAACCTTTGAACAGTACACTTTTACCTTGAGGCTTATGAAGAAAACCCTACCTTGTTGTGCTCCTAAAGTCAGAGGTGTTATTTTCATCTACAGGAGCCAGAAATTTTAAGAAATTTGGCACAGAGGAGGAAGAATGAAGCTTTTTCCTTAAGGCAGTACGGTAGGAGATGCTGAGAGTGCAGTTGGGAAAAGCAGAGTTTAGAATGAGGAAGGATAAATGCACAGAATAAAAATAATACATATGGTAAGTTCAAACAAAAAGGAGCTGACTCTTGAAGGCATGAATACCAAGGAAACCAAAGTCTAAACTAAAGCTATTAAGAAAGTGCTACTTTGAAACACATATTTGGGCTAACTAAAATGTTCCAAAATAAATCAGCATATTTCCAGTAAATATATTAACCTTTGCTATCCCCCATGATTTCCAGTGCATATTTCTAGCAAATTCCTTTAATCCTGTAAGAACTCATGTCAACTTTATCATTGAACATCTACTGAGGTATGAGCTTCAATGACTGGCTACATTTTAGAAAAAAAAAAGGCAAGAAAAGCTGACACTGTGATGATCACTGTGCTGGCAAATGAAAAACAAAACCTCAGCAAACAGTAATTTGTAGAGCATTAACAAGGTTTTATTCAGACATGCTTGGAGGTTTTAAGACAAGAGATGAGTATTCTACCTGATTATCTGAGATTGTTGCTCTATTTATGCAGCAGAGAGAAGCCCTAATCAAATTTCATGAACATTCTTCTGTCCAACACAATTTCAGGTTTTGTTCTGTGCTCCCAGCACACTCAGAATAAGGTTAATGCAAGGAAATAAGAACTACTCAGTTAAAGTCTCTGTATGGAATGAAGGTAGGAGAACTTGTGCCTTATGAGATGTGTTATAAAAAGAACAGATAAGCCACAATGACATCTGGATGGCATGTGGCACGGCCTGTTAATGAAAATGTGAGCAGGGACTGAGGGCAGCACTTTGGTTTCATCACTATATGTAGTGAAGCGGTTCTTTCATAGCTAGTAAGGAGAGAGGAAAATAAAGCTGAACCAGGTTTCACTTGCAATAGGACTGCAATTCGATTACAATTATAGGGTAAGTTCTCTTAAAGAACTACAGTTACCCAAACAGATTGATTTTTATGATTTAATGATTTAGACTCAGTAACTTATTTGATATCCCTATCAACTTAATATCTAAGTCCTGTTGCTTAGAGCTTCAATACAGTATATCCTTTAATGACAGGAAAATGGAACAACTTACTACTGTAAGTGCAGAATCTAGTATCAAATTTACTTTGAAAGAATCTACGAAGAATGTAACCTCTAGGATTCAAAAGCGGATATTAGTATGGTGTTCAGAACTGTATACGTTTTATTAAAATAATGAGTACAGAGGACATTGCAGATTCATATTCCCTTGCCTCTCCCAGGCTATACCATACATGTGAGCTGAAATCAAATTTAAAAAAAAAGATGCTTGTAGTATTTTTGGCAAATACAACTTGAAAGCTTCCATGGTTAAAAACTTTAGGGAGCTCCCTGTCTCAGACTCTCAGAGAAACAAAGGGCTAGTGTCCTTTTCTGAATTTTCTCTGTATGTATTTTCATTCCAAGAAACACAAGTAAAGAAAAACAGCATCTAATATTGGCAAAGGTAACCAAGACAAATACAGGAGCTGCTTTTGGAATCTGCTCTCCACTATCCAGATATTTCTTTCTCCACTAATATTGTTAATTTGCCTTTAACATCAAGCACAGAAAAACCCATATGAACGTGCTTCTATGTTACCATGAAGGAAAAAGAAGTGATTGACTCAGGTGAGACAGATAAAGCTGGATCTCAGGTTCTTGGCAACTAAATGTCTGGCACAATTTAATCAGTACTGCTGTCTGCTGCACAACAAAAGCAACCAATCCCAAAATAAGTCATGTCTGAAAGAATATCATGTCAATAAAGCATATTTCAACAAATACTCCATGATGCAGTGCTACAGTCGGTAGCAGAGGAGTTGAGATTTCCCTCTCTCCCTCTTAAATCTACCACCTTATGTAACTATTTACACTGCACAGCTTCATATTTATGACACAGTGAAACGACCCCTACCCCAAGCATAGGCCGGGGCTGGCTCACCTCTTCTGTGTAAAATGCCCACTTGCTTCTCCACTTGCATTATGCCTTAGGTATTTAAAAAAGTTGGGTGAAGAGGCTGAGGGATTAAGACGAGCTAGAGTAGGAGAAGGTGCGAGTTGACTGGAAGAACTTTAAGATTCGCCGACAGATGCGTTCAAGCCGGAGAGTGGGATTCCAACCAGACAGATGGATTTGAGGCAGCAGAAAGAACAAAATACAGAAATAGAGAGAAGGGAGGAAAAAAAAAAAAAAAGAGAGAGAGAGAAATGAAATTGCTTTAAGTGGTCTGACCAATACAAATGAACTATTCCCTGTTTTTCTCACTTAAGGCTCTGTGAGAGGCTGAACATTGTAATCCAACTAGAAAAATCCCAAGTACACACTTAAAATAGATCCTTAGAGGGTTAAGCGAGGCTTTTCAGTATATGACTAAATTTAAACTCCAAAGCAAGATCAATGAGACCCCCTTTATGTGCTTCTCCTTGGTGAGATGTTACACCTTTTAAAGAATCGAATCTCTCTATACTTTGGAAATAATTTAGGAATTAGAATAAGCTGTTCAAGACACTCATTCATGACTTGTTCAAAGCCAATCCTTGAGGTGACTTTTGAAAAATTTAAGTAGAATTTTCTTTAAAGTTTTCCATTTCTCCCAGTTCTGTACTTTAACCATGTGAGGGGAATAACCAATTTCTTTTTTGGTCTAGTTACGCGAGGCAGGCACCTTCAAGTTTTAATGAATATTACACAATCAAACCCGAACAGCAAGAGCCATACTTAACTTCTAGTTGCACTTGTATATTAAAATAAGCAGCCACAACCATCAGGACAACTTTCACAAGGGCAGTACACCAAAAAAACACAAGCTTTAAGTTGCACTGCAAATGCATTCCAATGTTTAAGAATCAAAAAGGTTCAAAAAAGGGATAAAAAGCCATTCCAGGTTATATTTTCTTTTTTTAATATTAAAATCTCTTTCTTCCTTGTCATCACCTATTTTAGGCATGTTCTTTTACTGCCCTGCATCCTGCAGAGGAAAAGGAGCTGGAACACAGACAGCTTTCCCCCTAACTTGTGTAAATGAGCAGTTTGGCAGTAAAACAGAAGTCTGCACACAGAAATGTTTTCACAATAACTGGAAAAAGCCAGATAGAGGGAGGGAAGAAAATGGCCATAAAGGTAAGAGGAGATTTTTAGAAACGTAGAGGCACCCTTGTAAAGGAGGGTAGCTTGAAGAATATTTGCACTAAGCCAGTCAGCAGATTGTTTTTGTGAGTAAAACCTACAAGGGCTCATTTGCCTCATCTCCATCAAAAATAAGGCAATTTAAGTCAGGTTTATTTAAAAGTCTGATCTTAAAGATTTCACAGACAAATCCTCCTAACCAAAGGTATCAGCATCGCAAATGCTACGGGATCTCTCTCCATAAACAGAGTACATAAAAGCAGGATTTATTATACTGCTCGCAGATCAAACAACAAAGATTACTGAACATCATTTTCAGATATATAATCTAACTCCTCAGGAGCAATCCTATATTGTGCTTATACTTACTTTTCTAACATTTACTGTGGAACTGCACGTGTTGTGTTTTATCTTCCCTGAGGACAAACTCAACTGCAAACCTCAAAGAGAACGAGGCACCACTACGATGCATTTGTTATGTGCTAGGAGGACATAGCTGGTATGAAATTATCATCCCCAAATATGCCCTCAACACCACAAATCAGAGCCTGCTTTTAGGAAGTCTTACTTTCTCTTGTGAGGAGTCTCTGTGCTCACAGAGTGATACCTCATAAGCTTCCTCTGCGGAACAGACGGCGACTTTTCGACAGGCTCCAGAGATTCCTGGCTTTCTGTTGGCAAATGGCTCAAGGTGTTTGCTCGCCGTCGAAAGCTCTGCTGAGGTAACCTGGCAGCCTGCTCAACGGGATAACTATTCTGGTCACTGGTCAGGTCACCCACTGAACCGCTGCTCTTGACAGAATTTTCTGGAGGAAGGGTAGGAAGCCTCTCTCTCTCTTTTTCACATGGAGGTGGTTCCTAGTAATGCAAAAAATATGGTTATCAAGACGTGGTGATTAAAAAAAAAAAAAAATCAATTTTTGAGGTTGCAGTTCCGTGTCACACACTTCGAAGAGCACTGCTTCAAACACGGACATTTTTACACTGTTACCTCAAAGACGGAAGCATTGATATCCTGCAGTTTTGTTGTTGATGAAGCATGTCAACAAATCACGAAGTCTCCATTGTATAGAATACAATAAAAACACACACAAAAATAATTTCAAGAATAATTGTATTTTATAGTACGTTGAGAACAGCTCAGAAGAAATGAGAAATGAACAGATTGGGCAGGTTTGAGTAAAGTGACTAAAAGGAAGGATTCAGAGTTCTGTATGCTTAACATCCCATATGACATCATAAGATTTTATCTTATAAATTCTAAATGTCTAGTCAGAAAACTTGCATGAAGGATTTTGATCCTATGCCCATGCCAGTTCAAAACTATGATCTTCTCTCTTTTCCTGACCTCATGCACTTTAAAAACCATGAGGAGAAAGGGTAGACTCTTCATGACCTGAAGTCAGGAGGCCACTAGGTCACTCAATGCTAGAGAAAAATGGCACCAAATTACTAGCTGTGTCCAAGCCTGCAGCATCCTAGGCTACATGCAAAGAGGAAGATGATCTTTTTCCTCTGTGTTGTTTGTTTATACTGTTCTATTTCAAACTAAAAGCCTTCTAGCTATGCAACAGGGGGAAAATATTCCATTTTTGGATTACTTTTACAGTTGTTATGAATGCCATATGGCATTCATGGCATGTACTTTCAGTGCTGTGAGATTACAATGATTAGATAAGGGATCGTCAGCATGAAAATTATTGTAGTGTTTTTTTCTTAATATTGTTGCAAGATTTGCATGGCATTATTTACATCTTATTTCATTTCAAATATATAGATGGTTATAAATCATAAAAAATATACATACTACATATATATTTCTATAATATAGTATAATTCTCATTCAAATGAATTCTTAAGGAATAAAGATATTCTGAAAGCACCAGCAGGATTCTTACAGATAAGAAAAAAGGCACACACCTACCCCCTCCTCTGTCATGCTGCTCTTACCATTTTGTCTGGCTGTTCTGAGGTCTATTTTCTTTGCCTACTCATAATAAATAATCAAAACAAAATACAGCATATTCAGACAAAGAACAGTTTTATGATCATTTGGTAACTGCATTTCACATCTGACCTGTTGTTTTAGGGAAACTAATGAAGTTTCTAATATATCCATTCACTATAGGCTTCACTTACTTTACTTGTGCTGCTTAAGGTACTGGACACAGAGCTTTCCAAATCCACACTACCAGAATTCTCTAGTGGACCTCTGGCTTTACTGCCCTGTAGATATAAAGCACAGAAATAACTAAGATTAGAATACAGAAATTCTCTGTCATAGCATAAAATAAAAAAGATCTACTTGATGCACTCAGAATCTGAAATTTCTGAGGTCAGTATCAAGTTTATTTCCCTTTTAATTAAGCAGTTTCATTCAGAGTAGTTACTGACATTTTAAAGGATCCTATGCAATTAGTGAACTCTCACTGACAATTTTGTGCATGTACACACGAGGTTTTGGATGCATCACAGCCTAACTCTTTTGCATGGAAATACACACACGTGCTTCTCTGACGCACCTTCCATGATAGGGACACAGTTATGCATTGCATGCACTGCACTGCTGTTAAACTACCATGCATTGCATGCACTCCACTGCTGTTAAACTACCTTCTGTGGGCCAAACCGCGCTACACTAAATTTTCACACTAAGTATTTGTTATTGAGATACAAAAGAAGGCTGTCTATTACACAGGACTGAAAATGATATCAATTTAATGCACAGCAAAACATCACTTCTAGTGACTATCATTTCAATGCCTACAAATCAGAAAACAACTTTTTTTTTTTTTTTTTTACCTAATCTCTTAATCTCAGATGTTGCTATGTAATTTAGAGAAATTTCAAGAAACCTCCTGAAGGATTCTCACATGTTTACATGCCCATGGAACTAATAACTTCCTAACCGTAAGGAATAACATTACTTTATGTGCTAAAGTGAAGGTTTATATCCTCTTTGAACTGCTCTTCCAGGTACAATTTAATAAACTGGTATTATTCATGATAGTCAGTATTCTTTCTCTGAACCCCAGGCAAAATGTGTTGTCTCAGATCTAATCAAAATGAAGAGTTTGCATCAACGCAGTTCTGACAGTGAAAATGCAAATTATATACAACTGTGCTCATGTAACCACGGTTTACAAAAGCCTGGACAAAAGGACAAGTATTAGGAGAGCAATCATTATTTCTGTCAATGTAATTACATTAATGGCATGTTTCACATCCCAGATGCACCCACATCATGATTTCATGATGATGAACTCTATCCATGCTGTTCAGGATGTAGTGGGGGGGAGATATGCTGCTAAAAATTCTAGCTATGTGCATAGTTATGATGGAAAAATGTGCTGTTACCATTATCACTTGTTTTACTAGAAGTCAGGTTCAAAATAAGCTTTTAAAGCTGGTTTTAACAGTATAAGCTGAATCTATATCGAAAATTTTTTTATCAATAAATATTATATCTTGCTTTAGCTCATCTTTTTGACTAAGAGAAATGAGAACGCCCAATTTATCTTCTTTAGCATTTATAGTTTGGTTTTCTGCCATGTATTGACTCGTGTTTATCTGCTCCTTGTTTCTTTACACTCCATGTGTTCAAATGATCTCTTACATTTAAGAACTTTGATGTACTATTATTTATACATTCTCTGTATCAGTATTAAATACTATCTTACTAATTTTAGAACTAAGGATTCTTATGTCCTTCTACGTAATAAATGAATAATTATTATTATTTTTTTAAACCCAAGAGAGATCTAAGAACATGGTTATTTTTCAAAAAATTGTCATACTTGACTTCATACTCATTTTTTGAAAAGCCTGTATACACTGTATCTATATCTAGAAATTAGCTCCCTTCTCCTAAGATCTTGGTATTTTCTTTACCAAAGTCAAGTTTTGTTAGGTCTTCTTCTAGCATATAAACCCAAACCCTCTACCTTTGCCTCTTTTTTAATCACTCAACCTTTAACAACCACTTAGCTACAGCCTGGAAGGCTGTATATATATCTATCATTCAAATAAATAAAGCAATGGAGTTATGCTTGGAGCCTATAAACGCAAAGATACTTACACGTGATAAAATATTTTCAAATGATTCTGTCAGAGATCTTTTTGCTTTGTTCTTTAACATATCTAATCTGAACCTTGAAGTACTGCTGGACACCTCATTTCCAGCATTCTCAGGAGGCGGTTGTGAAGTCTGTAAGTTCTAAAAATATAAATGTGAAATACACAACAATATGGAGCAAAATATATGGAGAATTCTATTTCTAGTATGACAAAAATGAGATATTTCTATATTTGCCCTTTAAGTATCAATTAAAAAATAAATTAAAAAAAAAAAATGTAAGAAAGCGCAAAAATGAATATCTATGCAGAAAAGACAGAGATAAAGATACCAGGATATCATTGGCTTAATTTGCAAGACAAACATGTTGCCATAGCACAAGTTCAAAGGTATTTTGGTGTTACACAGCCCTGGAGATAAACGATCAGTGCAAATACAAAATGCTATACTAAGACAAATGATGGACAGAGGACGAATCAATTTTGTTCCTAGAGTTCTGGCATCTCTGCAGGTATCTGATAGGTTTATTTAGGTTCCAGGAGTTGAGCAAACAGACTGCAGGAGCCCCTAGGAGTATTCACATCACACCAA
This sequence comes from Nothocercus julius, assembly GCA_013398735.1. Classification (NCBI taxonomy): domain Eukaryota; kingdom Metazoa; phylum Chordata; class Aves; order Tinamiformes; family Tinamidae; genus Nothocercus; species Nothocercus julius. The sequence goes on from VZSV01000017.1 coordinate 9,981,496, forward strand.
ATGTATACTGTCGTGTTTTATCTATGTCTACTTCCTAGCCATTCATGATGGACAACTATTTGGTAGTTGACATTGGTCGAAATGAAAATATAAATAAAAAAAAGCAGAACACTGGGTTATTGACTCCTTTTGGAAATACAGGCCTCCTCGAGGTGTCTCATAGTCAGTCAGAAATTAAGACATATAAAACTATTAATCTCTTTTGAAAAATCTTAATGGTGCTGAACCAACAGTCAAACAGCATCAGCCGTACACTGTCACCTATTCTGCTACACCTATTCCTTAACAACATGATAAAGATCAAAGCAGGTCAAGCTTTTGGTCAGCACAAAATGCTGCTGTTTATGTGCTCCTCAGCCTCTTCTTTAGGTCACCTCAGTGGTCTACCTGCAAAAAACAGTTCCAGCTATTTAGTAAATGCCACAGTCCTTACCAAGAACCAGGTCCACTGCTTTGGCAGGTCATCAACTTACACAGAGATTGACAGGGCAAGTGCCACATTAACCGAGAAAAAAAACATTTTTTTAATATATTCCCTGAGATGTGTTGAATTTCCATTGTAGTGAGAAGAAAGAAACAACCAAATTAGTAGTTCACCTAATTACACTTCCTAGACTTGAAAGTAGCTTGTAGAAGGCACTTCAAAACCTATGACGTGTCTACTGTTGCATCTGATAACAGGGGTTATTGACCTCAAGCAAAGCCAGCTTTCACCACTGCTGACAGCTTGAAGCCCCAAAATGCAGTGATAGAAATTTACTTATAGAAAGATGATAAAACCAGAATGGAAGATTCTTCCTGACTGTCCCTTACACGAGCAGAAACTGAATGATTACTTACCTGCTTTGCTTCTCCAGTGTGAACGTGGTCCCTCTGTTTTTCTTCATACATGTTTCTCAAAACAGAGATAACCAGCTCATTCTCTTTTTGCTCATTTCTTGGTCTTAATTTCTTAAATTAAAAACAAAAATAAAGGGAAAAAAGTGCACGAGTGTAGTAATTGCACCATTCATGTATAAATACCCAAGGGGAGAAGGTAAAGAAGACGGGGACAAACTCTTCCCCGTGGTGGCCAGTGACAGGACAAGGGGTAATGGGTGCAAGTTGAAACACAGGAAGCTCCATCTCCATGTGAGGAAGAACTTCTTTGCTGTGAAGGTGCCAGAGCCCTGGCACAGGCTGCCCAGAGAGGCTGTGCAGGCTCCTGCTCTGGAGATCTTCCCAACCCGCCTGGCTGCCACCCTGTGCCCCGTGCTCTGGGTGCCCCTGCGGGAGCAGGGGGTTGGACTAGGTGATCTCCAGAGGTCCCTTCCAACCTCAACCATTCTGTGATTCTGTGAAGCAGTTCGCAAATACTCCACTCCCTCCATTCTGTCACTGTCCATGTGCGATTAGTGCCAGATGAAGCTTAACTTCATTAATCCTCCCCATCCATCCACTAGAGGACACCAGTGGCTCAAGCAAAGCAGCAGCACAGGCAGAGAACCACCTGAAGCCACGTCTTCCATGACAAAGTGAACCTTGCTCAAAGTAAAACCAAAATACATGAATACAGGCCACAAACAGCTGAAGACTTGAAAATATATTTTAATCAACTCATTTTTGACCTAAGTTTAAGTACAGGTCTGTGTTTGTAGCACATGAAGAACTGCCTTTCACTTACTAAGAAGCACATGACTGTTCCACTACATATCTTTCCCATAGGAAACTTCATCTGGGGGAAATGACATTGCGGTTTTTAAAACTGCACAAGAATACCAGCTGAATACAATTGTCTCTGCAATACTTATTCAGATCTGGATTATTACAGGAAAAAATAGTTTAAGAGGCAACTCATTAATTTAATTTAAACACAAGAATTTAAACACAAGGATCTTCTGAAAAGTATATATTGGTTTTAATCCCACTGATGTAATCCACAGAATGCATTATGAAGCAGCTATTGCTAGGGGAGCACTTTAGGTAGTATCTTAGAAAGACGGTTGTCCAGCTGCAGGCAGCAGTCCCACTTAGCTGCTCTATCCTAAGAAATTAGCTCATGGAACCACTCCCTGAGAAGAATTTCCAAATTTGGTGTTGGATGATAAACTGTCACATGGAAGCGCACAAAGAAACTGAAATGACTCAGGACAGGAAGGAAACATTATTAGGAGAAAAAAAAAAGAAAAGACTCTGAAATTTCCTAATCTCTCTATGCCAAGCCCAATGTCATTTCCTACCACATTCATCCTGTTTAAATCTGTGGAAAAGATTTCAAAAAAAGAAAAAGCTGTGCTTTCCTCCATGCTAATCTGCCTTTAACTCAAAAGACAGAAAGTCAGAACGTTAAACTTCTCAGCTTGACAAACTCAGGTAGCCAGATCTGGGTTGAGGTTTTAGCATGAAATTTTCGGATTTGGAAATATTATAGTAATTTGTCAAAGTAACAACTGAACATCCTCAAAGTTACCACCTTCATCCACAAATTTTTCCATGCAACTCTCCTCAGTAAACAGTCAACAATATACTGGTAAACAAATAGCCTTAGAAAAAGAGAAAAAAAAAAAGATGATTTTAATCAAAAGATGAATGTTTAGCAGGTCAAAACCAGAAATGATCCATAAATTAAAGCATTATTTGATTAATGGATTTTTAAAATGCAAGTTAATAATTCACAAAAAAATGAAAATAATTCTGGTGCTTCATCCTAATGTTAGCAAAAAGTATTAACTGCTTAAAAGCCTTGTGGGAAACAGAAAGCTTACCTTAACCTCTTCAAAAACTGATGCTTGTTCCTGGGCATTTAGTGTTGTTAGATGCTTCTGTAGTTCTAGCTTAGTCTTAGAAGGATGCAGCCCTAGCAAGAGGAACAAAAAGGAGAAATCACAGGGTCAGATTTGTCAGAATTATTCATCATTTCATTATATAAATACATGCAAAATTTAAGCGTAAGTTCACCAGCGTGCTGACCCCTTGCACTGATTTCAGAAAGGGCTTTAGAAAGAACTTGCATTAATTTAATCTACCACTGAACTTCTACTCATGTCTTAAAAATAAGGGACACAAACGCTCTGTGATGAGGAGATTTGCTGAGCACAGACCAGGATTATACTCCTTAGCTGATCGAGAAGATTCCCTTATCACACACGACAAAATAAACTCACAATTTGCTACAGACTGCTTCGTTGGTGTATTAGGCAGCACTGGCTGCATTTTGTTTGCGGAGTTATATAAACGTATTTTAGACTGATTTTTCTCCTGCTTTTATGCCTTGGCCTCTATTGAACAGCAAAGTATTTACTGCGTTCTAGCAAAGTTTCTGCTTTGCCTTTTGATGGAAACATTTACTGGGAGTCAAAAGCAGGCTACCCTGTCATTCAGAGTATATGTAATGTTTTGCTCTCATCCTAGATTAAATTTCTTTTCTGTGCTTTCTATAAAAAGCAGCAAGCCATCAACAGTACTTTGTACTTCAGCTTCTGACATTTCTCCTCTAGAAGACAACACAATTAATATCATTAAGATTCATTTGCCTTCAAAATTCTTCTCAAATATCACAGCTGAGACCAAAAGAGTGTGAAATACAGTTTTGGAAGTTTTCCAGTTTATTCAGAGTAATACCAGATAGGCTGCAGCCCATCAAACTACCGTTATCTGATCCAAAAAGCTGCTGTTGCCCTTTATTCACCCCAGACCTTCCTTAAATGCACAAAACCTAGCTGTGAAATTTGCTCAGAAGTAAATAGTCTTTTATGTCTTGACCTTCTTTTTGAGGCAACAACTGCAATTGTAATTAGCACAGTCATACAAATGTATAGGTAGGCAACACAGCCCTATCAAAAACCTCAGTGGCAGGGTAATGCCGCTGTCTAACTGGGTTCACAAGGAGAGCAGTTCAGAGCTACTGCAGCACATAGTCTCATGAAGTTCATTATCTGCAATGTTCTGCGTTTATACAACCAAGACAGCCAAGCAGGCTGCAGTTCCATAATATTTAGACTCCTAATTATTTTTTAAAAGTCAATTGAAAAGAAGGGAGCTAAGCTTTTGTTTGAAAATTACTACCTGACAGACAACTTAATATTGCCTCTAAATAAGAACATCAGCATCAACCCTCCTTCCTACCCAAATTAAAATGCCATCTTTTTAGCATTCATTCCCCTAGAGTTTTAAAATCATCCCCAAATAAAATCGCTGGAAAAACATATTTGATCTGAAAAAACCCTTCGGTCCTCACCCTCTATCTTTTCACAGAGTTTGTGCAAGCTTTGCAGAGGGCATCCTTCACAGAGCTGCGGCTGGGCCTTGGAAGTCTGCTGCACTGCAGCCACAGTGAAAGCCTGTTTCAACGTCATCATGATTTCATCAACCTGAAAAGAATGGAGAGCAGCGGGAACGTGACTTCACTTCTCCATGGAGCTTCTGCTTCGCTCAACACAAACACAACCAGTCTTTGAGGATGATACTGTCGTGTGTTTGGGAAATGGATGTTCGTGGTAAAATGAAGAGCTGCTGCTGTGCGTGTGCAGGCACATACACAAACAGGACATCAGCTGAAGCCATGCCTCTTCCAGAGCAACCAGACTTATTATTCATTAGTCTAACAAAGATACCACCGCTATCTAGAAGCTCATCTAATTTAAAGAGCTATAAGGCGCTGGTCTGACCTACAGCATAGCAGTGTGGCCCTGATTTCCTGAAAAAATGCACTACCATAAAAATTCTTCCTGAAAAGAGGCATCTAGTCTAACTTTGTGTTTTTAAAGGAAAGGAAGTTTTACTGGATTTGAAAGGTGATTAAAAAAGGTCCTTAGCAGCTTGCAATGTTAATTACTTTGAGATAATTACATTTCTGAGCGGAGCAGGATTTGAAGCCAATCAGCAAAAGACGCAGAGTAATGAGCTACAGAAGAGATTAGAAGCCCTTTCATTTCCTTCTCTTACCAGTGCTTCATCCGTACACTGAAACACATAACAAACGAAGTGGAAGCCTCCATTTTCTGAAGACTCTCTGCAGATGAACCCAAAGTGATCCACATGTCTAATTCCCTAGCACAGAAACAACAGTAATGAAGCAGTCATACTGGCATGAAGTGTTTTGTACCTGTAATTTACACAAGAAAAACATTACAAGTTCATCAACAACAAAAGTACACTTGCTATCCATCACAGCTACACTGAAGTCAACTGACCATTTCAAATCTATTCTGTTAGAATAGCTTAGTGTTTCATTGTTTTATATATTTTATTTAAGTTAGAGGTACTTTTTTATAAGTTACCTACAACAAATCTATTGTAGAACATAGGGATGAAGAAATACTATTCAGTATGTATTTTACTCAGTGCTGAAAATGACTTAGCGAGAAAGCTCTTTTTTTCTGTTTTCTCCTTTGCTTAATTATCACACAGCAGCTTTTAATTGCAAGAAGGAATCAAAACAATCGTGGAAAAGTAATAAAATTTTCTTGGTACCTAAAGAAAAACTTGGGTAGTTAAAGAATTGAAGTGCTTATATATATTACTTAAGCATTATTAATGGAAGCATTTATGTCCCCCCTAAAGGGGATGCACAGAGAAGACCAGAGAGCAGAGAAGAAAGTGTGTAGCTGGAGAAAGGTCGCACCTTCACATCTTCATACAAAACATCAAACTGAATACTCTTAAACTACAGGTTCAAATTGACCATACGTTTCTGCAGTTACTAGACACAAATTTTAAAAATTTATCAGAAAAAAATTATAATCCACTCTGGTCCTTACTTCATACTACATGTGATTATACAACAGTTTAGATTTCTGCAGCTGCAATACATTTCAGAGAGCATAATTACTATTTTTATTCATACGAAGTATCTAGTATCACAGGATGCAGAAGAAAACATGGCCAATTGTTCAACATCTTGTGAATGTTGAGCTTTTTTTGTAAGGCCTACTGAGGTAACAGAAGAGGAAATAATGCATTACTGGCAACACTGACGTGCTAACCAGTCATTGCTAAAAATGCTATTTCCTTTTTTTTTTTTTTTTTTTTTTTTTTCCTCTCTCTAAAAGGAAAATGGTATCGATAGGAAAGAGTATTGATAGTACTAGTAGTATTTCCTAGAGAAATAATGTATCTGCAACAGTAGATAAACAGCAGGTGCTGATAAAATGCTCAGAAAGTTGTTGGACTAATAAGAAAACTTTCTTTTATGAAAAAACTTCCAAATGAGTAGAGTCAGGTGCCCCAAATACACGTCTTGGTGAACAATTTTTCTAAGATCTTATTATGATCAACTATACGCACAGTGTTAGAAGTTACTTAAATTCAGTTGCACTTGGCACCCTTTTAGTATCTTTTAATCACTTTTACGTTGCCCATACCTTTAATGTCCTGGCACAGCAATACTCAAGTCAGGTAGAAAGAGGCAATATACTCTTAAATCAAAAAGATACAATCATAAAATTCACTGAAATTTAAGGAACGTGGACATGGCAGGCCAAACTTCTGGGTTTGCTTTTCCATGTTAGCACAGTTGCACTGTTCTGGGATGGGAATGTGGACCCAGGAGCTGCCACATGCTCTTAAGTGTCAAACCTGGGACACTACTCCAGGACCAAATACTTCTGTTTAGCATTGCCATATCTCACTGGTGGACTGGGCATTCTGGAAATGAAGTCCAAATTCTAGTCTCCCTTATGTTTTAACTCCGTTACCTCCAGAAAAGGCCAGTTATGAGAATTCTTGTATGATCAAGACGAGTCCCCAAATTGTTCTGCAGAGTCTGCTGCAATTTGCTGCTTTGGGGGGAAAACCCTGTGTACCCTAGTACCACTCTGCAGGCAGCTGACAAAACCCGTGCCCAGCAAAGTGTTTCTCAGACCTGCGGGAACAGTCCGAGGAGAACCTCACTCCTTCAGCAGCCTTTAGAAGCAGCAGAGCAGCCGCCTTCAGAGCAAGGCGTGAAGTCTGCCTGACTAGCTCCTGCCTAAGGGAGGGTACGATAAGGGTTCTGCTGTGATCAGCAAGTCCTCTTGAAAGCTCTTCATCTGATTATTACACACACATTTATTCTGAACTTTTCAAAATAGGTGAATGCATGCCAAATGAGGAAAGTTATCCTCAAACTGAAAACAAAAAAAAAGCCACACCTAAAAAGAATAAATCTAGAAAGAAAGAACCGCAAATCCTGTTCTAAAATGGCTAAATTAACCTATTATAAGCTTTCCAGTTTTGCCACAGATATCAAGATCAGTGTCTGTGCAGCACTGAGGAGTTAGCTTTTAGTGCAAGAAACAGTGGCAAAACTCACAACTTAGTGTACCAGATCTTAGTCACAACTAAGACCCACAGTACAAACAAACATAACACTGGCTTAATTGAAGGTGAATTTTTAGTTAAACTAGTGGAGAGGTTAAATCTTCCATAAACTTAACTTACATAATTTTAGTTCACGTCAGTTTCTCAGAGGTTTAATGAGCTAAGTGATCCACAGCAGATCTGAAAGGAATGAGGTGTTTTCTAAGGAATCTCTCCTAGTTGAGCAAATTAAATGTAGTTTATCCCCCTTCACTTTAATCGAATCAAGTCTGGTGTAATACGGCCAAACAGGGCAGAAAATGGCAAAAGCAGGACCAGCCCACGTGTCATAGCATGGCTGGACAACAGAAGGCACTGGTCTATAAAATGCCTTTAAGAACAGCTATTTAAGTCCTGCAGACAGTGAGTCTAAGTCCTTCACACCTGCTGAACTTTAGACACAGAACTGACCCGGCTGCTCCCAGTTCACATTACTCATTCACCGCACGAAGAAGTGGGTCTTTATCTGAGAAGTTACAGGGAGAACTACGAAGAAGGAATCTCTGACAAATAATTAACTATTACCCCATCTGCAGCAATTCCTGAAACTGCCTGTAAGAATCCCTAGGGAGAGGAGTACATAAGCACTCACAAGTCGAGAATACTTAGAAAAATGAACACACTGGCGACTTACCTGAGAACAAAAGGATATTTCTTTAAAGCTTTTTTCAATTGCTACTTTTTTTGTGTCAGGACTGATAAGGTAAACTTCAGACTGGCCAATCTAAAAAAAGCAAGGTAAATAACAACATGGTAACAAGTAACATCACATTTGCTATAAGAATGCTTCCTGGACAAAAATAATCTCACAACCTTCTGCTACCTGGATTTTTTTTGAACCGAGTGCACTAGCAGTTGAGTGGGAGAGAGCATTTGAACAACTCTGGGAGACATTCAGAGCACTGCATGTTACAGAACTGAGATTCAGGCATGTGTTTGAAACTAAACACTGAAAACAATATTTAATTAGAGCAGAGCGATACTATACTATAAGCAGAAGACATTTCACATTGAAAAAAATATATGTACTTTTTTTTTATTATTATTATTATTTTCTGCAGGCTTGAGACACACCAAATTTACAAAAGTAGTTTTCCTGCAATTTAAAACCAAGCAGGAGCCTCTATTTTTTTTTCCCCAGGGTTTAGTATTGATTTTTAAGATGCATATATATAAAAATGAGGTTATGGGAGTATATTTCTTAATTTAAACTGTAGGCCATTTGTACAGCAGCAAACCAAGAGCTGATGAGAATTCCTGATGGACAATGACAGTTTTTTTAGGGGAAACTACTGTTTGGGACTTTTCAACTTCTGGTAACACCTTTGTAACATTTTAACAGAACAATATTTACATTCCTCCAAGTTCTTACACATCAGAAAAGTTTGCTAGGCAGTTCTTGAATGAAGTCAGATTTAGAAGAAGCCAGTGGAATTTGGAGTCATATGTGAACATGACTCAGACGAACCTCCTGAAGCTCCATGAACATACCACATCCCAAACGGACATCAGTAGCACTAAGACGCCCGTAACTTCTGAAGGGGGAGAAAAAACAGTGGAAATGGACAAAGAGATGCACCTCTCTTTTCCTTTATCTTTTTTCTAAAAATATTCCTGCTATTTGTTTTCCACTTTTACCAGTCAAAACAGTTTTTCCCTACTCCCTGCTGGCTTCCTTTGATTGTGCCCAGGGTTGACCTCTCTGCTGTTTATGAGGGGGCCACACGTTTCCAAAACTACTCTACAGCTTTTACTGCTCCCTGCCTTCCTTTCCCTGCGGCAAGGGGCTCGTTCTTAGCTCAGCCCCACATAAAATGCTTTTGCATTTGGACCAAGAGCAGCAGAGATAATCTGAAGCCAGCTGAGCAAAGAGGGCAGGGAAACACACTCACCCATCCCCTAAGAAACCAGCTAGGGAGGCCTGGGATGCAAAAAGCCAAACCATCTGAAGCAGCTTGGAAGAGCTGGCACGTAACTTATCTTTACATTTTTCACACTTCATACCCCAACCTCTGCTACAACCCTGGGGAATACACAAATAGGACCTTTAACTGAGAAAATACAAACAGCTTTTTTCCCCTCCAGATACCAAATTACTCTGAAGCATTTCATATGTAGCCATAATGATGTGCAAAGATGAAATGCTGGGCACACTGTACACACATCATTCCTCAGAAATCAGGGGACGCTGGGGCTGGCCAACCAAGCCTGGCTCCATGATGAGCCACTGGCCACTTCTGAATCCCTAACCACGGTCATTCCACTTCCTGGCATCCACTTCAATTTAGACCGAAAGAACACAGTTCTGCATCTTAAACAATATATTTCCAGACAAAAAAATAACCAGAGACAGAAAGCTGGATCAGCAAAATCAATTTTGAATTTGGAAAATGTGCCCATCAGCAGGTAACTGTGACTGGACAACTATTCAAACTGGAAGGACAAAGAGATTTAGGCCAGTTGCTCGCTCTGCAAACAAGGGTTTAAGTTGCATGTCTACTCTGAGAGCTGCTGCATCCATTTAATAAAGTTTAAAAAGTACACGAGAGTAGTATGGTCTAGACTGAAGTATATCCATCTATATTCTCACCTCCTCCAAAATATGTGCATTAATAAGTGAACTAGCGTTTGTTTTTAAAAATGAGGCCTTACTGAATTTACAACCGGCCTTTATATTTTAAATGTCAAATACCTGCTCAGAGGAAGAAGGTAAAGACAGAATTGTTTTTATGAAGGCAGAAACATCTCTCCACCTTCTTCTACTTCTTTTTCTGACCCCAGCCTACCATGACTAAACAAAGGTTTTAAGTCAGATAGAGCTAATTACACTTCCTTCTGTATATTACTTTTTACAGACATAATAATTTGGTGTTTCTTGTTAAAGCAGCACTTCTATTTTTCCCTTCCAGAAAAGGGCCCATTCTCTAACTGCAATCCTTCCACACTCTGCCGCTACCCTTAGAAACTCCCAGCCTCAACAGCAGCTGACGTCTCGCAGGGAGCTGGCGATCGCTGGGTATCGTAACGTCACTTCGTTCCCCCGTTATGCCTACATCGCATATTCATGCATCTTATGACAATCTGTTGATATCAAAAGGAGCAAATAAAACAAACCCTGCTTTTTTTTTTTTCCTTCTTTCCCCCTCCAAGGTCTTGAGAGGTACTTTTGTTCTCAGCTATAAAAGCAAGGGCATGGCTGGCATCACAAACGCAGGGACTGGTGTGTGTGCGCGTGGTAGCCTAGCAAGCTACTGCTCTCTTCCGTGAGACACAGGCACCCTGGCAGCAGGAACACCTTCATAAATTGGGCTGCTTATTGTGGCACCATTAATAAAAGGCCTACTGGCCCACAGTCACGGTTTGGTCCTTCTGCTCTTAGTTACTGCTAATCTCATTCACGTGGAAATTTATTTCTGCTGTTACTAGTTAGTGTAACTATACGTATCATTTTGCAATTGTATAACTACTCCTTACTAACTTGCTGCAGCATTCCAAAAGCTGCCTTTTGAAGCCTAATATTTTACATAATGCTGATTTAAACTATTTAATGTAAACTTATTTTGACTATGTAAAACAGTTTACACTGACTGGTAATACTTTATATAGAAATAAGTGACTTGATATTTAAGTTAAGTGTATGCAATTAAGTTGTTAAAGAAGTAAATGCTGTTTGTCGGGACATCTGCATTGGTGTTTGCCATGCGGAACTCAGATGTTAGCTGATAGCTGAAATCTTGCTTTACCGTAAACAACATCGTCCGGTTTTCTGCAATGTCTGTGGGCTGCACAACACTGTGTCCATAGATAAGTTGACTTTTTAGGTTCAGCGAAATTGCATCTTCCTCAAAAGATCTGACAAAGCTGTTACTCCTATGGCTTGTCTCCTGCATTTCCTTCTTAAAAGCAAAAGAACGAAGCCCAGGCTGAGAAAAGGATTTTCTCATTGGCCTTTTTTCCTCATCTTCTCCGACCAAGGGATGGAAGACAGACCGAAATTTGTCACTGAAAGAGAAGCCTCCTGAGGTATTGGTAGTTTCATGTTGTTGGGACAACGAGTTGAAGTCTGATTTTTTTGCACCACTTGCATGATTAAACTTCTCAATGCATTCGTCTATGAGTGCTGGGGGGGCATTTTTATGTGCTACCGTCACCCGTCCACAGAAGAGCACCTCAAACTTTTTGGCAAAAGGGTCTTCAACGTCAGAAAGATTATTCTGAAACTCTTCTTGACGAGCTATTTTTCCAGCCTGTCGAATGGAGCTTATAATCTCAGGCACCTACAAGGGGAAAAAAGAGAAACAAATGCACGTTAATATTGGGTTCATACAGACAAAGAAGTTGCAATGCTAAGAGCAGAGTGGCGAATGTGGGTTTCTTTCTTTTCTGGAACAGATCTACTGTGCGAGCGAAACCCTGATGACTGGATGAATTGCTCCTTTATTTTCCTGTCAGGAGTTCACCACCACCAGCACACTGTCAAAAGAGCTTCCTTCTTGTAGTAACACATGTTTTCAGTAAAACATTTACACCTAAAAAAATCTGAACCATTATAACATAGCAAATTCACATTCTGCAGAGGAGAGAGAAAAAAAAAAAAAAAAAAAAAAAACACCTTCCCATAGGATCGGTGATGTGACAAAGTATTTCGGAAAGCTATTTAATCTGTTTTTTCCATCTCTCTTCTCTTACTCAAGCATTCACATCATGTAGATTAATGAGTGTCTTGCAAATTTTCTTTAGCTGTGCTTTTTAAAAGAAATTATATCTCTTTTAGAGGTTCATTTCTGCAGACCTAGATGAAACTCTCAGGTAGTATTACTGCAGTACATAGTATTATTTTCAGGGCTTCCGTAGGACTGAGCAGTCTGCTACACTCCACGGATGTCATAATTCTCAACAAAAACCTAACAGTCATGGGATCCATTTCATTAAGTAACTCTAACTGACCACAGTGTCTCATGTTGTTAGAACCAGGGTGTAAAACACATACAAGGTACCCACCTGGCTCCTGTGTGGCTGATCCTTGCTTTGGCCACATTGCTCAGATTCATCCAAAACATTACGGTTCTTCTGCAGCATGTGCTGCTGCCAGAACAATAAATGCTGGGCCACAATTTGTGACAACTGGTAACTTTATAAATCCCCATAAAAGCTTTGAGAAAAAGACATCCTAAGTATGTGGGTTGCCTGACAAAACACATTTTCTTTGTGAGGAATCAACAGTTTACTTAGCAAACATTTGGTTTAAATAACTACCCAGAAGAGTCATCTTCCCTGAATAAAAAAATAAAAAACACCTCTAAACCTAATGAATGCTTTTCACACACAACCTCTGTCTTTTTCAGATATTTCTATGTTTTTCTAATAGTTAAGCATAAAAACCAACACTGGACACAGCAAAGGCATTAACAGAATAAAAGCCGAAGAATAAGAAGTGAATAATTTTATACTCAAAAGTCATGAAGAACTTTGTATCATTCTTTGTAAAGACAAGGAAACATATACACCTATATACATATAGGTATGCATCTATCTGTGTGTGTGTGTGTACACACACATGTATATTTAAAACAAGAAGACTTAAAGCAATAAAGTTAAGTAATAGATTAAAAAATAAATAACATGACTCAGGAAACATTAGATCACCGTAGAGCATGATGCATGAATCATCAGTTAAATCATACAGTAAAGACAATAGGGAAAAGTTAAAAAGGTTGGGGTCATGACTTCCCAAGTCTGAGCTCCGCTATATCGCTAACTAGCTGGAAAGCCTCGAGTTTTTGACAGCTTTGTGCCTATCTTCTTATCCTATATAAAAAGAACACAAGGGTATATAATGGGAACTTTCATTATCTGATGTAAGATGCATTCACTAAACAGCAAATCCCAGGTTCACCTCAGTTTCATTCAATCTGTGGCCACCTTCATCTTCCCCCTCCACCACCCATGGGCTTTCAACAAAACCCTCTGATCAGGGGTTAAAGGTTCCAAAAACTGAGACTGGTTTGCCCAGCACTGTCTTCTGCTTATTAACCTACATCTGTTAACTCAGACTGGAATCCACCCACTCTGCAGCAGAAAACAAAAAGAAATAAACAAAAAGAAAGATGAGATGCTGATACTTTTCAAAGACCCTTTTTTTAGCCACGTAACATGCTAGGATGACAGCTAATAATAAAGTTTTGTTTCTGTGTATCAAGCTGTACCTGTTTTAGTATTTTGTTGTAAAAGTGTTTACTCCTATGTGAATGTTTGGACAACCAACCAGAGCCAATTTTGCTTTTATATCGCCCAAAACACTCCAGTCTTCAATCCCATCAGTGTTTTTGCTGAGGCTGTAGTGGTGATAGCAAAGGAATGAGGAATTTCCTGGAAAATGCTAATGTTATCACAGCAAGGAATGTCAGGACTTACCCAAGCAAAGCATTCTGCAATCTCAGCTTGGGCTAAGTTCCCTCCATGCAGCTGGCACTGTTATTATAAAGTGAATTTGCAGCACAGCAGATGGGGGCTGCAGTCTGGGTAAAGCCCAGAAAGGATATTTGGGAGCCATCACAGATAAAACATTACTGATTTTGATTCCTTTAATGTTTTTTCTTATCAAAAACACCAGACATTGACAAAACTGCAGTTCAGTAGCAGTTGGACTACACAGACCATAGTTAGAAAAAGAAACTTGGAATCACTCTGAGAACTCTTGTGAATTATTTCATAGTAGTTAATACACTTCATGTGTGTAGAGACCTAGTGGGCCTGTTGATGAAAAAGGAGACTGTTTATTTAACATACCCTTAGCCTTGAATTATGTCATTTATAACAGCTGGCCTTTGTGTTGCACTCTTGGGAAAAAAACACTGACTCCTCTGTTCCTGCTTATAAACTCGCCAAATTTTCCAATCTATTAATATGATCTTATTACATCTGAATAGGGAGCTGATGCAGTAATGCTTTAGCAGCAGCAGCAGATCAGTACCTCACTTCTCTGTGACTAGTACTTGATTAAATGCTAACCTCTTTTAGTTAAGAAAGACAAAATGCCACGACAAATGAGAAAACAACAAAATAGGCAGTCAGTATTAAAGGCCTGTCGGTAGTGAGAGCTCAGATTACCTTGGCACTATCACCCTCTCAAGTGCCTCTCTGTAGGCACCGATATTAATGTTTTCAATTTTAAAATGAATGTCAAGCTTTGTGTTCTTACTGTATTTTTGCATACATAACTTACTCTCTGAGAAGAACCTCAGTGCTAGCAAGGACTCAGACTTACTCTGTTTGCAGGTATGGAAGCAAGTTCTTCAGGAAGGATACCCTGGGACACAAGGACGGATGTGACTCTGTATGTGAGAGAGCAGTGGGAATGCACGGAGCTCTGCCTTGCGTCAGGCAGCGAGCCAGCTCAGAGCTATAGGTAGGGATTAGAGGGCAACACTGCTGGGTATCTGCTCCAGGTCACCTGCTCAGGAACAAGCAGATGAAGCCCTCAGACTACTGCAAGAAGTCTCACGTTTGCAGGCCATGGTCCTCACGAGGGACTTCAACAACACTGGTATCTGCTGGAAGGGCAGCACAGCAGGAAACAAGCAATCCAGGAGGCTTCTGGAGTGCACTCCAGGTAACTCCTGTAAGAGACTGAGGAACTCATGGGGGGAGATACCCTGTTGGACCTGTTCCTTACAAACGGGGAAGAACTGGTCAAAGATGTGAAGGCCAGGAGCAACCTTAACTGCTGTAACCATGACATAGTGAGTGGAGTTGAAGATCTTGAAAGGAGGCGTTAAGGTAGACACAATGATCACAGTCTTGAACTTCAGGAGAGTAGACTTTGGACTGTTCAGGGATCTCCATGGAAGAATCCCTTGGGGTATAGTCCCACAGAGAAGAATGATCAAAGAGATGTGGTTGATTTTCAAGGATCACCTCTTCCAAGCTTGAGAACGGTCCATACCCAAGCAAAGGAAATAAAGTAAAGGTAGCAGGTAGCCTGCATGGATAAACAGTAAACTCCTGACAAAACCTAGACATAAAAAGAAGGCATATTAGAGGTGGAAGCAGGGACAGATCACCCAGGAAGAATACAGAGATGCCGCCTAAGTGTTCAAGGATGCATTTAGGAAACCACATCCTTCCTGGAGTTGAACTCACTCAGGGACATGAAGGGCAACAAAAAGGGCTTCTGCAGTCATATCAGCAGCAAAAGGAAGACTAGGGAAAATGCAGGCCTGAACATACACTGAACTGAACATACACAAGTCCATAGGATCTGATGGGATGCACCACCATGAGTGCTGAGGGATCTGACTTCTGTCACTGCAAAGCTGCTCTTGGTATCTTTGAAAGGTCTTGACAAGCAGGGGATGTTCTCAAGTACAGAAAAGAAAGCAAATGTCGCTCCCATCTTCAAGACCGGCAATGAGGGTCTAGGGAACTATAGGCAGATCAGCCTCATCCCAGTCCCTGGGAAGGTGATGGAGTATATCCTCCTAGAAGAAATTTCCAAACATGTGAAGGACAAGAAACTATTTTGAAATAGTCAGCATGGATTTATAAAGGTGAAATCATGCCTGACCAACCTGACAGCTTTCTATGATGAAGTGAATAGCTTGGCAGATGACGGGAGAGCAGTGGATGTTATTTATCTTGACCTTAACAAGGTTTCGACATTGTTTCCTATAAGATCTTTACAGACAAACCAATGAACTGTGGACTAGATAAAATGGACCATGAGGAGAGCTCAGAACCCACTTACATGAAGGATTAGTTATCAGCAGCATAAAGTCCAGCTAGAGCCCAGTCACTAGTGGTGAAACCCAGGGTCAGTACTGGAGCCAGCTCTGTTCACCTTACTCATCAGTGGCCTGGCTGAGGGGCTACAGTTCACTTTCTACACGTTTGCAGACAGCGCAAAACAAGTAGCCGTTGATACATCCAGTGGTTGTGCTGCCATTGAGAAGGACCTGGACAGGTTGGAGAAATGGGCAGAGAGGAACTTCATGAACTTCAAAGGAAGTGCAAAGTCCTCACCTGTGCAGGAATAACCTCATGCACTGGTACAGGCTGGGCGCTGACCTGCAGGAAAGCATCCTTACAGAGGAGGACCTGGGGGACTTGGGGGACAACAAGTTGACCCTGAGCAAGCAATGTGGCCTTGAGACCAAGAAGGCTAATGGTATCCTGGGCTGCATTAGGAAAAGTGTTGCCAAGAGCTCAAGGGAGGTGATTCTTCCCCACAGTACTGGTGGGACCTCATCGGGAGGTGTGTCCACTTTTGGGCTCTCCAGAACAAGAGAGACATGGAAAGACTGGAGATGAGCGGGCACAAAGAGAATCAAGGAACTGGAGCATCTCACACATGAGGAGAGTCTGAGAAAGCTGTGATTCTTCAACCTGGAGAAGAAAAAAAAGAGAGGGCATCTTATCAAAGTTTATAAATATCTGATGGGAAGATGTAAAGACAACAGAGCTGGACTCTTCTTAGTGGTATGCAGTGAAAACGTACCATACTGAAAGGAGGCTATGGACACAACCTGAAACACAGAAAATTCTACCTGAATATAATGAAAAAAAGATATTGCAAGGGTGGGTGAACACTGGAAGAGGTCGCCCAGAGAGGCTGTAGAGTCTTCATGCTTGAAGATATTCAAAACACCACTGGGCATGGCCCTGAGCAAACTGCTCTAACCAGTGGCTGGACTACATATTCCCCAGAAGTCTCTTCCAACCCAACTTTTCCGTGACCTAGATACCAACACGAGGCATATGAGTCCATTTACCTATCCTCAAGTAAGACATTGAGCGATGCCTGTTACACATGTGCAATTTCCTTCCGCAACACAAATTTTGTTTTCTAGAATACTTCTACTCTTAAGCACTCTCTGGCTTCTTTCACAGTATAAATATGTAATTAGTGGAGACAGATTAGTTCTATAATCAGCCTAACAACTGCCAATGACCTAAAATTATTTTCCTAAACCACAAAACTAAGCATAGAACAACAGTATAAACAAAGATGAACCTTTACCAAACATAGAACATGGCATTCTCATGTCAGATCCCTAACAACTCACACTGAACAAAGCAGGAGCAGTGAGCAGAAGATACAATCTAAGCTTATTAGGAAAATTTCTTGAATTTTGAGCACCTGAATTATATACAGAAGCTACTGCTGGACTGATTTTTTTCTCCATATACACAGTTATTTCTGCTATGACTAGAACATCCATTTAACAGAAACACATATGTATACAGTTACATATATAAACAAATCATAAAATTAAAATGCTGAGTATTCTTGTGACTTGATTCTTGTATATTCAAGTGAAAGACAAAGCAACACCTAAAACTTCTTAATACATGTTTGTCTGTTACCAGGCTGACAATTGCAACTTCTGCATTCGTCACCAAAATCATGAGAAAAGGTAACCATCCTAAATGATTCACAGGATGCCAGTTTTGTTTGGAGAAGAATTGGCTCTTCCCTCAGAGAAACTCCACTTGCATTTTCTTTTCTCCTACAGCTAAAAGCCCCCCTGTAAGTTTACATTCAAGCACACAGTAAAATGTCAGATGTCCTTAGCCTGTTGGTGGATTTTAGAACGAGTAAAAACTATTTTAATGAAGAAAGAGCGGTGACAGCTGAATGCAACAGCTGCCTTATGGTAAACAAGACCAGACTAAAAAAAGATTCCCTGCTATTTTAATACTGTGTATTAGCGAAAGTAAAAGAGCAGAGTGTGCTACAAAAGCGGAACTGTCAACACATCAATTGAGATGGCTAGGACACACATTTTAAAAAAAAAAAAAAAAAAGTTGCACCATTTTCCTAGGCCATCTTCATAACTAGAGAGGTACCAGTCCCTTCGTAAGGATTCAGATCAAGCACAAGCTTAACTACTTTTGTGAGTAAGCAGTTTCATTTAGCACAGATGATCTGTTTGTCAGGAGCTGATCTTGTACTATAGACTACATAAACTCTTGGAGACTGAACATCTTTAGTATAAGATTCTGAGTCAAAACTTAGGATAAGATTCTGAGTCAAAATGACACCACAGCATGAAAACACTGCTTGGAGCAGAGTTGTAACATCCTTTCACAAAGCTCTTGAAACATGCAAGGGTTTTACTTAGGTGAGGTCTGCCTGCCCTTTCCAGGACACACATTATTGGAATTATTTCAGAAGCATTTACTTGCCTTTTGTTCTCTCACAGAATCACAGAATGGTTGAGGTTGGAAGGCACCGCCAGTCCAAGCCCTCTGCTCGGGCAGGGACACCTAGAGCATGTGGCACAGGGTTTCTCCAGAGAAGGAGACTCCACCACCTCTCTGGGCAGCCTGAGAAGACTCAGTGAAGTATGTCAAAAAGTTTAATCTATCATTTGCTATGAATACCTTTCTTTTCTATTTTTTCTACAGCGAAAACACAGTCCTGTAGCTGAAGATTTCTGCAGAAGCCATCTAGCTGTACCAGGACACACAGCAATGTTTGTGACCAGTACAGAAGTCATTCCATGGAATATTTGGTAGACTTACGAAACCAAAGATAGGAAAATCATTTTCAAGACATATGTAGTGCATAGCATAGAAAGGTGATATATCAATGCATTTTATTTGTTTACATGTTTAAAAGACTGCATAAAATCCTGAATTTTAGGAGTTTATGAAAGAATGTAGTTTGGGAAACACTGAATTCTACTTTATTACTGCATAGCTGTTTGTTAAAAGGCCTGAAAACAGAACTTTAAAAGAAAATATCAAACTCCTAAAATTCAGGATTTCTTCAGGTTTTCTTCATTCAACAGATATGAAGTTTTGCATATTTAATCTAAAATATTTCAATGTATATCCTCTGAGAGAATCACACAATTTCTAATTTAGTTTGGAAGGGAACTCTGAAGGCCATCTGGTACAGCCTCCTACATAACACAGGGCAAACTTTTAAGTTAGCTCCAAGTTGGATCAAACACTCAGGATCTCAGAGCTGAGCTCGGAGGATCCTCAAAGCTCTCTGGCCAACCTCTTCTTACTAATGGAAAAGTGTACATCTATTAGAACAAGGATGTTAACACCCAAGCAACAGGTTTCCTCTGTGAGGAGCCTTGCCTACCAGTTTCAGCAAAGAACAACCGAAGAACATGCAGCACAAAACCATGATCTTCAGTGTCTCACTGAAGTCATTTTTTTTTCCTTTTCATGACAATTTCATTATATCTGTATATGAGTATAAACTCAGGGTAAGAAAGAATAACAAGTTTTTCAAATTCATTTCCATTTCAGTTAAGGCTTGAATTAAAGGTCATTCGCTGTCTTCATACAGGGCTTTCATTCTATTTGTTTGCTTGGAGACTATTCTACAGCTCCCTACGCCTCACTAACATCTTCCCATAATTAACTTAAATCCCTGTTTTCTTAATTTTCACCCCTTGATTCCTAATCAGGAGTTCTTTAAAGTACTTTAATTATTAGTCTTTCTTTACTATTTGCTGACTTTTATTCCTCCCACATGGTAATTTCCAGACAAGACTTAATTTAGAGAGGCAGAAAGTTTATAGTTCCTCCATTTCCTCAATGATTATACTTTCTTTTTTTAAATAAGCTCTCTTCAGCTTTTTTTTTTTTTTTTTTTTTTATATACCCAAAGAATTCATCACAGTTAGAACCAAAGTGTCTTATTTAAGGTTCTCTAAGTACTTAAGGTTGGTGGATGCATGGAGACACTGTTCACTCCCGCTCAGTGACTTAAGGCTTTTTTTTTTTTTTTTTTTTTTGATGTATACAATGCAAAACTTTGCTGCTGTACTCCAACATGTTGTTCAACTTATTAACAACTACTACCTGCACCTTTTTCAGCAGCTTGACCATCCATGCACCTTGACCTATCTCACAGACCTACTATTGCCACCAATAGTCAACATAAAATGTCAAGGTTCCAAGCACAAGGCAACATAACAAAACCAGTAATTAGTATCATTTCTCAGTATCACATCACAGTATCATTTCTCTCCACAATACCCAGTAGGTACCTAATATGTGAAAGGAATACAGAGATACCTTTTTCACCCACAATACAGCAAAGCTCAGTGGCTGAAAGATATCAGAATAGACCTATGGAAGGAAAAGCACACGTACATCTGCTTGCTGGTGCAGTTGCTGCTTTAGGTAGGTTTGACCAGGTATTACCCAAAGAACTGGGTCAGTGAGGGCAATGGGGCAAAGACTCAGTTTGCAGAGATGTATGAAATGGACAGTAGCGTACTAGATTTCAAAGTAAAGATATCCTATACAAGGGCAGTAGACTTGGATCATGAGGAACGAGCAACACTGGCATGCTCGGTAATGACACCAGAACAGTCAGCACTAAGTGAAGAGTGAAGTTCCACCGAGCCAACAGGTACTGCTACAATGCACACGTTGCCACAGAGACTCAAAGGTGACTATTTTCCAGCTGCATCAAGAGCTGTCTTCACATAACTGCTACGTAATGTAGACTGACACACCGAGTAGCGTGTCCTGCTTTCACATGATCACAGTCCTTTTAATATTACTCTCGGCTTGAGAACTTTCTTCACAGTTGCGGAGAGGGCAAGGTTACCTTTCTGGCACAGTAATGTGCGTGGAGAGCACGCCACAAAATTGAATCGGGCACAAAAAGGTTCTCTCTCCTTTCTAAAAACAAAGTCTGTTTACAGAATATTGTAAACAAGCTCATGAATAGAACAAAACTGCACTCGGTGTTCTAGTGGACTACTACATTTTTGTGGTGGTGTTTCCTTCCCTACAGAAACGCATCACTCGCTTCGCGTACACCTTCCTTAAAGCCTGCAACACTTTACAGGAACTGGCTGCCCATCACAAACACACCACCACGTCCCAAATCGCTTCCTTATGGACACTGCCCCCCTTCCCTGGAAAACCACGAACCAAAATATCCTGCAGGTCAGGGAGTGCTGCCACAGGCTCTTGGTGCAGCACCAAAGGCAGCGGCACCCAATTGGCCTAGAAGGGGCTATTCCTACAAAATCCACTCTTGGGAAGCCAAGTAGTATGTGCTTTACCTGGATCATTTACTACATGGCATTTGTTATTCATTCTTCCCCAACCCCTTTTTGTCCTTTCAATACAAAATTCCTTTTCAAGCTGTACATCTTCATCAGCCCCTCCAATCTGTGCCACAAGTCTTCAGTGACAAATGCAAAGCAGAATCCATCAATAGGTATTTTAAACTGCAAATTAACGTCTTTGTGCCTGGTATCACTTTCTCCACTTCTGGTTTTAAAAGCTTTCTGTTCACACAGTTTCACAAAATAAATATGGCACTTGAAGACATAAGTGATCACTGGCCATTCTTCAAGGATTCCTGGCTCACAGTTAAGGTGATTATCTAATTGTAAAGTAATTGCTAGAAACACCTGTGCTCCCTGATAACAAACAGAAATTAAACCCTTTTGGGGGGCTTTTGGAGTTGCAGACAGCTCCCCTCCCAGGGCTGAGAGGGGCCTGAGGGAACAGGAGGAATCCTGTCCTCAGACAGTGATAAATACAGACACAGCACAGACATTTGAAGCTTCAGGAGAGGCAAGTTTGGCACGTTTTGTTGCTGACTGAAAGGCAACAAGATTTAAAACAGGAAATGAGTTACTAAAAACTTTTTTTTTTTTTTTTTTTTGAAAAAAAGATACTTGTCAGATTCGGTTCCCATCACACAAGAGAAGACAGGATCTCTCGCAGTCTCCTTCGCTCCCAGCCTTTTATCACACTTTGCAAAACGCACAGAACTGGCAAAATGGGAGCCAGCAGCAAATACAGCTTCTTTTCAAACAACATAAGGTCTCAAATAGCTCTGTCCTATTTAGAAACATTCAACTCCAAATATGAAAGGAAGGGAATTCCAGTTGTGGCACGTGTCCTAGATACAGATTAAGTTATTTTTAGCATAACTTCTTTAGACAACTGATCAAAACGTGTGTCAAAGGCCTCCCCCCCTATTTATGCTGATTTTCACCTAACGGGTGCATGTGGGAGAGGAAATCCTGTGAACGCTTTTGATTCACACAAGTCAACTCTAAACACAGAGTACAACACCATCTCTCTATTCAAGGATACAGCTAAAACTTCCCGAAGGAAGACAGAGTTCCATGATCCTTCTCCTTTGAAGTGCTGGGGCTAGGGGAGATTGTTTATTTTCCTAGGAAAACCCTTACTCAAACATTAAAGCTTTAAAGTTTCTAAGGTAACTGGAGTGCACAATCTGATTAGCTTCTTTAAAACTTCCTGCCAGATTTTATGAGATATGGGTGAATTGACTTGCTCTTGGATAAGCAAATACTTCCTATTTCGGCATTTAATAATAGATTTCAGTTCTTTCTGGTCAATTCATAGAAGGACGGGACAGTAGTGATGAATCATCCCATGAGCAGACTTTCTCAAAGGTAAAGCCAAAAAGTCTCTCGACTTCCATCTAAGAAAAACAGTCAGAATAGAGCCCATCAATTTTAGTCCTGCAAAACAAATTGTTTCTCATGTCTTCGGGCTTCCCCCTCCCCTTCACTCCCCAAGACCTGCCTTCTAGCGAGAGCTTCCCCTGTGACACGTTAGAGATCTCTGAACAGACGCTAGCAACATTATTCAAGCTTGTCAGTTACCTACATCCTTGCGTGAAACCAGTATCAGTAATTGATCCTAGTCATCAGTATTCACATTTTCTAAAATATATTGCAAATCACACAAGCTAACTTTTTTAATGAAAATTAGCTTCATTTTGACATAAAAACTGAAGTAAGAGGGAGTTTGTCAGGTTGTTTTCTACGTGAAAGGATCTTCTTAGAAATATCTTTTTCTATGTGTAGAACTGACAAGGAACTGTTCAATGCAAGACATTTGTGATGTATAGGATGCATTCAATATAATCGAAGAGGACGGAGACCAATACAAACAGCAAACTTAAATAGCCTTCGACTACTAACAAGACCCTTACATAAGGATTATATGGGGAAAGTGTTAAATTAACGATATTTTGAATTTTTAAATGACTGAACACAGAAAGCTTACTGACATCCCATGATTCACGAGAACTACTTAGTCTAAAGCATTTATTACATAATTTAAATGAGAATTACTCAGTTTTTTGAGAAGACATTTAGCCAATGAGTAATACAGGTCATGGTTCAAACTCTCATGGAATTAGTTGCTAAATTATGTCATTAAGGACAGTCTGAAGAACCCTGCTTTCCTAAAGGCATTCTGCATTTCCTGAAAGCTACTAATGGGATGGCATAGGGTAGCAAACAAACAAACAAATACCTTTACTCAAAATCCCCACCATTAAGAAATAGTAGTATCACCTCAGAAGACCGTGCCTATTTCTCTTCCTCCTTTCCTCTCCAAAGAGTCAAGGATCACTGGCCATAAAAGCACTTTTTTCCAATTCCTGCTGATGGTAAACTAAAAAGACTGCTTCCTTTGTGTTAAAAGGTACAGCTATCTTAAAACTTTAAAAGTAAATGAGAAACTGAACTTTTCCATGTTCTGTTCTTTCTTGCAGATTTTTCTTTTTCTCTCACCCATAAAACTCAAAACAGAACCGTGATTATTCAACATTTCTAACAAATACAGATGTTGGCTGGCTTGACCAAAGCTGAGGTCACTTTTAAAAGCCTTGTCCTTGACATTAAAACTTTTAGATCTCATAAAGAGCCTCATAAAGAGAAAAAAAAGAGACCAGGATTTCCACCATTTCCTCTTTTCTATTTCTCTCCAGCCTTGAAATATATCTCTGGTCAAATTCTGCAACTCTCTTTCAACTCACTTTAGAATTATTGAGTTTTTTTTTGTATACTTAAGGTTTTACGAAAACCAGCTGCAGACCTCCTCCTACACTGCTATGTATTGCACAGAACCAAGAAGACGATACTGGTCCCACTATCCAGACATAAGACCAGTCAGAGGAAAAGCATCCACATGCACAGATAAGGGAATTTTTCATGAGAAAAAAAACACATTAGTGAAAAAGGCAGCAAAAGAAACCATGACATAAGTTTGGAATCATACTCATGAGTTAATTTTGTGGTTGCCTATGGCAAACTCCTTCACCTGAACATGATGAGCAACAGGGAAGAAAAAGTTTTGTTAGAAACGCTAACAAATAGAGACTATCACCTTGGCCAACTGTGTATGGGCGTCAGCTTTCCAATGTGAGGCAACACATGTCAAGATAAAGGTAAACTGAGGTGAGCTCTGGAAGCAAAGGCAGTTTGCAGTGATGTAATGGGATAAAGAAGAGGGAACCAGTAAAGGAACGAAAGGAGATTTGCAGTAGCACTCTCAGTTCTCAGCGGGTATTGGCAAGGGAAAGCATTGCTGCAGAAACTGAGATGCAAGAGAGCAACAGAGATCATTACAGCTCTATGTGAGCAGAAATTCATCTGTGTGAAAATCTGTATTTACCTCTGTGTAGAAAGACAGGAAAAGTCTTAGACACTCAACAATGTCAAGTGTGAACTGTATGGATTAGTTACCACCCACCCCAGCTTTCTCCAGGCAGGTTCTTCCCCAGTGTAAGCAAGCGATTCCATCTCCCTCCACTTGCTTCAGAATCTCCATTTTCCATGTACTGAAATCACACGGATGGACAATAATACAAGAAATTAGCTGCAGTGTCACACTGCAACCTACCTTGCAGTAACTGACCAACTTGGTCACAGGAGGACTAACCAGGAAAAGACTGCAAGACTGACACTGAATGTATATGCAAGCATGCAGGGAACGTTTGTGTGAGCAAGTAAAATTGCCCAGATATGAAAGAATACGTGCAAAAATAGGAAACCTGCAGGATGCCCACGAAAAGCTGGAGAGCGATACAAAGATAACACACTACATGGACATACGCATAGACTAGCTGAAGGAATAAAAAGGAAGAAAAGAATCCAAGGAAAAACTCGTTTCAGTGCTCAGTTTTCTTTCCCCAAAGAATGATGTCAGCACTAGGGGCTGCCAGTATTTTAGCCACACCTAGTATACAAATGGACTGGGCTCTTTCATGTCGCTTCCTTTAAATATGTGAAAAAGCATTATCAAGTCTTTAAAAATTCCAAAGTTTGAGCATATAAAATCCTTTTTGTAGCACAACAGCCTACAGAAAGTAATTGTGTACATGATTCTGAACGTTATGAACAAAATATAGGCACAGATCTGTAAAATAAGTTTTTGTATGCAAGAAACCATGTCTCAGTTCTGAAGTCAATAAAAGTAGGCCTCTGACAAAGGTATGCCAACTGGAAATGTCAGTGACTCTCACAGAATGCTAAATCCTACAGATTACATTTCAATGGGATTTATCCAAAATCTGAAATTCCAGGATGTATTTTTGAGTCAAAGCCTGGGTAACTACCAACGAGGTTCTAAAGACAGACCGCTCGCACGTAACGGTCTAAAACTCCAGAGCACTTCTACAAATCCCCTTTTCCATGGTTTGCATTTGAGGAGACTGGAAGTTATAAAAAGGTCCAAAGAAACAAAAAACAGCACGAAACATTTTGCAGGCCATCCAAATTTCCATGACAACAGCTCCATTGAGCCCCCCCCCCATCGGTACTTTAACAGCAGACCAAGGGTTTGACTGAACAAGAAAGGGACTGTTTAGTTTTGCACAGTTTTATTATTTTCCTTATCTGGGAGCGTGTCTGTGTAACTATGCACATGTAGCCTCTTCTCCAACAAACCTGCAATTTCAGAGCATATCTGTACCTGAAAATCCTGTTTCGTTAGTGCATATCAGAGATTCTCTCTGGAAAAAAAAAAGCATGTTTTTAATTACAGTGATGATGT
The DNA here is from genome assembly GCA_013398735.1 of Nothocercus julius. Classification (NCBI taxonomy): domain Eukaryota; kingdom Metazoa; phylum Chordata; class Aves; order Tinamiformes; family Tinamidae; genus Nothocercus; species Nothocercus julius. The sequence continues at coordinate 10,007,629 of VZSV01000017.1, forward strand.
GGTAAGAGCACAAAGAAAAGCATACATGTGTTCAAAGCTAGCAACTTGGGGATAAGGAAGCACTTCCAGGGGCTTCACCAAGATGAATCTAATTTTTTTTGTAAGGTGACCTTAAGGTGAGCATCGGTACCTGCACGCTGCACTGAGAAGGGGATTCATGCCTTTACCATGTGCTTTACTTCAGTGCTTCACTTAGACTTCCTTCTAGCCACCACTATCTCCCAGAAATCCGTTACCAAAATGCTACTGTAAACAAACGTGTATTTTTTTTTTTTTTTCAAATCAGACTTATTTAACCTTACATAGCAAACACAGCAATGCATATACCTACCTCTTATTTAACCTTAGATAGCAAAACACAGCAATGCATAAACCTAGCTTGGCTTCCCCCAGGGTGCGGATTTCCAGGAGAACTGAGCCCACGGAACAGAGAATTTGGGAGAGATTGTGGGACACCGGGGCAGGAGCAGCGAGCCTGCTCCCTGACCAGAGCACAACCGAAAACAAGCTCTAAAGGCCTGAAAAAACCCACCGAACAGTAGTGAAAACACCAAAACCCCAATGAAGCAAAAATTCTCCGCGAGGTCCCCAGCCCTCACTGCGGCGGCAGCTGCAGGTAGCGTGCAGCGAGTCCAGCTCCTCTACCGGCGCTCTCGGGCATGACGCTAGGTGACTGCTTCAGCATTTCAAGTCAGATCAGGACTGTGTTTTGAAAGGCACCTCCCGGTCCATTTACTCAGCAGTGGATTGTGCTGTGGAGCCATCGCAAAAGGCCCGGAGCCTGTTCTGACAAAGCCATTCTGGCCAGCACGCTCCAGGAGCCGATTCAATGCGTTTCACTGCAAAGAGGCATTCGGCCCATGGCATCAGACTCAGGATATTCCAAAACAAACCCCCTTTCCTGAAGCATCTAGGTGTCGGGTCCTCGGCACCACACCTGTAAGCGATTTGCCTACACTCACAGCTATAGCTTTTGCACATCGAGGCAGCTCATCCACAAATTGCCTTGGCCTTTCAGGAACTTGCAGGTTCATGAAAACAGGTAATGGAAATTCAGACTTTATGTTTAAATCCAACTTTACTGGGTAAAGGTTCCTTAGCCTCCTCCTTGCTTCTAATAAAAACAAACACTGTTTCTCAGAATGATTTTACTTTCAAACTCTCCTATTAAAATATTGCAGCTACCTGTTAATTCAGAATTGTTACCACAATATGAACAAAAACTAAGTATAGCCAACACAACTCGGACGTGATACAGAGTGCAGACAATGTGCTGCTCAAACCCATACATGGAGCCTCACGTCTTCCCTCGCCTCGGCTGCTGTGTGCAGAGCTCCCGCTGCTGGTCTTGCAGCTCCTCCTTTCCGCTGCCAGGTCCCCCACGCCGAGAGGGATAAAAGCTTCTCTTTGGACACATCTCTTGGCACATCTGTACTGCTATGCAAAACACCAATAAAACAAGAGGATGCAGGGTTTTTCCCCCTCTCTCAGTAAGAAGTCATTGTCACCTATTAGTGTTCCAGCTTTAACACTTAAGTTGGAGATGTTTTTAATTCAAAAGAATATATTTACAGTCAGGCTGTAATTCAGTTTACACCCTGATAGTGTTCCTATCATAGATTCACTTGCTAAGCCACTAAGCAACATCCATATATCACATGCACAGTCTCAGCTCCTTCAACTCTGACAAGTCTTTTAAAGCATTTGATTTTAAAACTGTAAGTATTTATTGGGTGGCATAGAAATAAGGTGCCAACATGCCCATAAGGTGGAGGCTTCTCATAAATGCTGCTGCTGTTTCTGTATTCACAGGAAGCTGAGACATAAAAAAATGGAATTGTCTTGTGGCCCTGTGAGCTGATCTGTGAAGAAAGTGGTTCTACTATTTTGCCTGACATTTCCCCTAAAGACATTTCTATTCAGGGAACCCAGGGCTGTACTGCTGCTTTTGAGTTCTCAGAGACACCTCCATTGCACATAAAAGACTGCTCCATTGTCCAAAAAAAGGGACAGAAAAGCAGAAACAGAAAAGCTTCTAGAAAAGCAGGCTATAAAGTGTAGTAGTATTTCAGGTCATTAATGCACAGCAAATAAAGTTAGGCTGCAGTATGACATATGCAGGCATGTATAAAGTACAAGCTTAGTTGTAGCATCTCTGATGGAGCAGGGATTTTTTCCTGCTCCTGCAGGATCTAATAATACTTTTGTTATTGGTTCGACCCAAAACACATTACCACATGCAGCCAGTTAAGAGCACCAATTCCCAGAGAGCTTTTCAGCTAAGGAAAGCAGCCCAGAACCCCAAAGTTCTGACTTGAAGAGGGCAGGCCCTGTAAGAAACAGCAAGCTCAGCTGCCTACTCCATCTTGGCTTATATTAAATTTGAAGGTCAACACGAATGCGAAAGTAGATACTCAAAAGAAATTAATTCCTAGAGGCATAAATGATTCAAAAGCATGGCCTGGGCAAGCTGCAACGTATGTGGCCAGCAATTTCGCTACAGAAACAACTTACTACTTGGGAAGCACCTTGGTAGACTGCAGAAACACAACAGGCAGGGAGCTGCTACCCCTGCATGGCACAACGTGAGCCCGACTGCACCGCTCCCGTGTACTGGGCACATGGGAGCGCAGCGGGGCAATTCGGGTCCCGCGCCCATGGGAAGAAACGGGAGGACCGAGAATAAAGCGAGCAGCTCCGAAGAGAACTTAGAACTGCCGAGTAACACAGCAGCTGGGCCCGGCACGGCTGCATTTGGGATGCTGCGCGCGCTCCTCGGCAGCGGCGCAGACCCCGCTGGGGAGTGACTGGCATACAGAGAACACGGCTTCGAGTGCCCAGCATGATCCCTGGTCTGCACTTAACCCTAAGCTCCCAGCTGGCAGCGACATTTCCCCTTCCTCCCGGCCAAAGAAAACTCAAAAACACTCAATAGCAACGTAGCATTCCCGAATGGGACTTAGCTTGAATGCAGATCCAGACATGGGCCTTCCCTACAGGCCAAATCCTGGCTTATTTGGCAAAAACGGCAGCATCTTTAACCTCTTTAAGCAAGGGGTTAAAGACGCCCAAGGCAGCTAAACTTGGCCGCAGGCGGTGCAGTGAAAGAGGGAAGTCTGCACGGTTGTAAGCAAACATCCAAATAAACGGGTATGTTATACCCTAAAGCGGATATGGAAAAGGGACAAGATGGGCCTTTCAAAACACTGTTTAAAAAAGGGGAAATAAAAGGTGGGAGGGAGGCGGAATTTCTTAGGTTGCCTTGTTTTCGGCCTCTTGTTCTTTCGCATTGTCTTCCAGAAGGCAAAGCACTTGATTCGGTGGTTTTGGACCTGAAGCAAGAGGAGATGGTTACCCTTATGCATTTTCCCTCAGAGGTCTATTAGACCCTCTTGTAATAAAATAATAAAATAATGACAAAACATCAGCAAGACCAATTCTACCGAGAGCACTAAATCATATTAAGACTCTAGGAAATTTCCACTCTTAATATAATTAGTATTCAAGTAATGTTTAAAGGGCAGAAGCCAAGTAACTGAGTGATATAGAAACTTTTTTTTTTTTGGATGCCTTGTGAGTTTCCCAACTGAAGAGAGCTCATAGGCCACCTGCCTTAGCAA
>VZSV01000017.1:10014166-10042359 GCA_013398735.1 Nothocercus julius
AATGCGGCTCCAGGCGAGGCTGGGCAGGCCGGGGGGCAAGTGCGGCCTCGGGCCACGGGCACAGCGCCGGCTACCGCGCCCTGCAGGAAGCGCGAGGACACGGGGAGAAATGCTTGGGCTCCATGGGAAAGCCCATCCCAACTGGTTTGGGGGGCTTGTCCAAAGATGCTTAGCTCTTCTTCAGGAGAAGAAAGCAGGCACAGGGATTTGAGATCACGAAGATTTCTCTCCTGCAGCCACGCTTGCCGGGAAGCCCCGTGCTGCCCTCCCGTGCGAGCTAGTCAGTCCAGCTCCCGTTTTCCTATGGGGACCTGCTCATGCTTGGAGAGCCCGAAGCCAGGCCAGGACAGCTATTAAATCAAGTTTACAACCTATGGCACAGTTTCTGGCATTAAACCCCCAACACACACGTGACATTTTCATAAAAGGAGAAAGAGAGATCCATGACAGTGTTAGAGTTTCAGTGAGAGGTAGATACGGAGGACAACAAGACTCACTCTCCTTCCGACGCTGGCTGTGGGCAGTTCGTCTGAATGGGCTTTCTCAGCCGCAAGCCCAATAAATGGGCGCTCTGCGGGGCGACTCGACCGCTCCACGGGCCTGACGGGGAGGAGGTGCCAGCGCCATGCCGAGCAGCCGGAGCACGCACGTGAGCCAAGCGCGACCGTGCTCTGCGCCCAAGAACCTCCAGCTTCGGCTGCTACGTCCCTTACTCTGCTTCCCCCATCTCTCAAATAAAGATGGTGTTTGCCAGCCTCGAAGTAGAAGGGAGCAGGTGCGTCCACCGGCATTTGAGAAACACAGCTAGGCTCGAGACTTCAGATACAAACATGTTCGAGAAGACGTTAAATTCTTCCGCGTAACTGAAAAGGTCACCATTTTGCTCACCTTCCAAAAAAGATTGTTTCAGTAGCACAGGAGGAACAATAACTGCATTCATTTTTCAGGATGTTCAACTTTCTAAAAATGGAGCCTCTATATCCAAGTTTGGCTTGTGCAAATAACTGTCTCTCCAAAAGTAGTATATATCCATTTTAGGTAAATGGAAAAATCCTGGGCCAAGCAGTGACATTTGTATTGCATAAACAATAAGTAGCACTTCACACCCTATTATCTAAGCTTATGATATTTAAAAAACAAAACAAAACTAAATCCTCATTCCTGTGAACTGTTCCATGTTATCATGGAAAATATTAGCAAGATATTTGTGGTTGTTTTTCAAATAGTGGCAATTAAAATACTTTAAAGCCACAATGGAAATCTTATATACTCAGAAAAACATTTTCTCAGTTTTACAGCTGTCTTTCACAAATTTACACATACACAAATCCCCCCATTATTTCTTCCCAAACAAAGCTCTCTGCATTAAAATGAAGCATCTGTAAGAACTTAGGAAGAAAGGACACTGTAGTCAACCCTTTCACTCAGAAGAGGAGTCTTTTTAATTCATTCTCCCATTTCAGCATTCTTTAGTTTAATGATGTAAATATTTTTAGTCTTTACAGTAGGTCGTGACTTAATGAAGCCTCACAGGAAGTTGCACTAAGACTAGTCCCAGGCTTATCATCTGAAACTGGCCTCTCCTGCTGCTTTTCTGCAACTCTGGTGGTGATTTTCCCTTTCATTTTGAAGCTTTTTTCCTCTGAATTTGATTTAACCCAGTATCTGCAGCTATTTCTTTTATGAATTGTTTTGGTCACATTCAAGTTCTGCTTCTGTCCTCCTCTACCCCTGTTAGCGTGTGTCCTATACAAGAAGCGTGAGTAAATTCAGCTGAATAAATGCAAGCAAAGAAAATACCTGCCAGTATTTACCAGTATCCATTAGCTGGCCTTTGTTTACAAACACTCCACAATTTTTATCCTTCCTTCCTTACTTTTAGCTCTTTGTTAGATTTTTCTTAACTCTTGTCTCACCTTTTCCCGTGCCAAGGGATGGGCTAAATAGTTTTTCCTTTATCAGAGAAAAAGGATGGAAAAGTAACTACTTTGAGAATACTGCTTGTGAAATACATTCAAAATGTAATGATAATTTGACAATTCTTATACATAGCTAGATGAAAAGGTATCAAATCAGTTTACAGAACCCCAGACTTTTACACCACCTCTGTATGAGGCGGGATGAGACAAGGGATTCACTGAAGGGAGAGGGTAGTGGAGAGAAAGACTTTCCTCTGGGTTTCAGCCCATCCAAGGACATGATGAAGCCATGTCTTGAGCTGATTGTTGGCAGACTAGTCATCTTCACTGTGGTGGAGAAAAGAGTGAGGTTTGTTATTCTTTTTGACCACAATGTAAACAAGCTCATTTTTCTCAAAACATGATAAAATAGAAGGTTAAACATGAACCCAAACGACCTTACTGAACGAGATGTGCCTCAGCCCACTGAAGAGAGGAAAGGGTAAGACCAACCAGGGAAGCGCTGGTGGCTGTGGCTGCCCCCTTCCCTGGCCTGGGCTGCACACACAGGCTAAAGACAACAGCTTCAGCTCTCACTGAAGAACACGGCAGGACTTCATGATGGGTTTTAGACATTCGGCAGCAATAAAAATGACAACATTTTGGGTTTAATCCTCTTTTGGACTGTTGGTGAGTTGAAAAGTGTAGACTGCAGTGCCGCAGCCATCTGCTAAGCAGTAGCCAGCAAGAAAACCCTGGGCCAGTGCCCAGAGATAACACGTAACTCACTCCCGCCGTGGCAGCAGGCAGAGGGGGCCTCCTCGCCAGGGCCCGGGGCATCAGCTGCAGCAATGCAAGGCTTTCACACAGCCCTTGCCACGACTGCTGCACGTTTAGCCGAGGAGATAACCGTGTAACTGCTAAAACCCAAGGGACGTGAGCATTTCCCGGCATGGCCTGCTCAGGAGGGACAGGTGGCCCCACACGTTGCAGGGGAGAAGAGCAAACACGCCGGGGTGGCTGCGCCACAGGCAGCAGAGCGAAGCCCTCCCTGGGCAAGGGCTGCCCCCAGGGAAGGAAAGGTCAGGAGCAGCGCACTCCTGAGATGGGTAACGCTCCAGGAGGTCGAGGCAGCTCTCCTAGATGGTAAGATACTTTCTGATGGGCCAGTTTGGGGGGAAAAAAAAGAAACTGATTTTTTTCCAGTGCCTGTTCTGGGGACAGCAGAGGCTGGGCTGATCGGTCTGGTATCTTGAGTAGAACAGACCAGCTCTTAGGATCAGCTCTGAGCATTTGCTTCAGAAAGTTCAGAAGGAAAAGGGTTGGAGAAAGCCCCTCATCAAACAAGGAGTGGTGCCAGTACTGCCAAGGGCTCCTCATCCCACATGAGACCCAACTCCTTCCCTGAGGATAAATGTTACAGAGAATCTGAAACCAGAGAAAAGTAGCTTTACGCTTAGTACGAGAAGCTGGTAAGGAGACGCTTACAGATATGTATCTGAATGAGAAACATGAGACATACCAAGGGTATCCAAGGTCTTCAGGCAGGGAAAAAGTCAACATACAGCGGAAAAAAACAGCGAGGAAACTGAAGCTATGGTTCAAAAATGTGTCCAATCTAGCTTTAGGGTCCTAGTTCATAAACATGAGACCAAACAACACAAAATGCTTATTTGTCTGAGTTTACTCTGCCACTCCGATGTTTTAAAAACACCGATGAATAAACTTTGCATGGGCAAACTCTGTATTGGATTGTACATCATCTGTCTTGCCGCAGGCAGCAAAAGCCATAAAGCTGTCAGGAGCTTTGCCGTGGGCTTTTGACTAATTTAACTGAAGCATGATCGTCTGTCGGCATCTGACCTCAATCAAACACACACAACTGAGTGATCCAAACATGATCATATCTCTCATAAACGAGCATAAAACCACAGGCTGAACGTGCAGATACGGCCAGGCAGACTGGTGAAGAGGGCACGCGTGAGCTGGGGCAAGAAAACCGCAGGGACACTGTGGCCAGTGAGGAACAGAGAAAACACTGCACAGCGGGAAATTAACTGTTAGAGATGTCAGAGGGCGCCAGCACCTCTTCTGAGCAGGAAAGGGCCATGAAGAGAAGCCAGAGGGTCCAGGCATTCACTGTGTCGCATGGCAGAAGGTTTCTGGCAGCCGTGGAACGTGGGCAGGGAGCGCAGAGCACGGCTGGACGATGCTGGCAGGCTCCAGCGGCAAGGAGAAACGGGGACAGCTGCTGCCACGCTGCAGCGAGGAACATGCAGCCTGGGTGCTTGAGGTCATCAGCTCTCAGCTGCTGCTGAAACGATGGGAAATCTCCAGTTTTTCTCCTCAGACTGGTCACGGCGAAGGGGCCAAGTCAGGAGCTGCGTGGGGAGAGCGGCAGAAGGGGGCCCGGGCGCCAGGCGGGCACAGCCATGGCCACCGCCTCCGGAGGACTCGGCACCGCGGCGCTGGCGCCGCTGGATAAACCATGAAATAAGGTGCCAGACCGTGTACTTTTACAGTCCCTCTGGGAAGGGGCCGTGAAGGATGCAGATAGCAGTGCCCGGCGCTGGGGACCCGGCCGTGACAGCAGCACATTCCTCGCAGGCCGCTGCTGCTCTCGCTCCCCCACGTCCCTCTCCCTTCGGCGGCTCCTGGCAGGCGCCAAGAGCTCCCTCAGGCCAGGGAAGCCTCCCCAAAACACTATTACCTAAGGGCTATACACAGTGTTCCTTGATCTTGAAATTTATGTGGCTGAAGCAAGTTACTCAGCTAAGGAGAAAGATACTTGCTTTGCAAATACGCCTCATGTCCTCTGAGGAGAAGCACTATCTCACGTAGAAAAAAAGTTAAGATACTGAGCACTTCTCCTTCCATTAATATCCATCGGTGGAGAAGTGAAGCAACAAAAGCAGTCTAGAAAATATGGAGGCAAAGCAGACTATAGCAGACTATTTGACTGTTAGAATCAAAATGCAGTTGTAAAATGTATCTATTCCCCATGTGCCATGAATAATACATTATTACAAATGCCTATTTCCATTAGAGGGAGCTTCACACTGGTTGCAGTGCTCACACACACTTTATCCTATATCTACATGGTATATAACAACACTCTAGTAATGAATTGTATAAAATAAACAGGTTTGTACATGTAGTTTTATGGAGCAAGGAGCTCTATTTTTACATAATTAACTATAAGTATGAGAATAGCCCCATTGTTCTAAGCACATAGTATTTTGCCTACTTTAGCTGCAACAGTGGGAGTCTAGGAAAGCATCCACAGCTCCACAGTACGGAGTGCTGTGAAACGTAGCCTCTCTTCTCAGTTTTCTATAACATAAATCTAAGAGCACTAATATGTGAAAAAAGTATTAATTTTTCATAATTGTAAATTCAATAGCAAACCCCAGTCAGTACACAGATTCTACCATAATTTTACTTTAGTTTGGATACTCTAAAGCAACATCCATTCCATAGAAGACAAACAAAACCAAACAAAACCAAACAAAAAAACAGTCCAAGCAGAGCTTTAGCTTTAACTACTATTTTTTTTCACCTCATAAAATCATACTTTTAGTTTTGCTCAGAAGGAAAAAAAAAAAAAAAAAGTAAAAATGAGCAGTTCAGGTTCCGAACTCACCTACTCACCTGCAATGCAACCCTGCTATTGCAATATACCTACGATGAGCACGTTGGTGCAAAAGCCTTGATCTGTGAAGGATCCAATCCTGCCTCCACTAAACTCACAGACTCGGTTTCTACGACATCCCTTCTGTCTCTCAAAGGTAGGTAACAAGAAGAAAACCAGATACCTTATTTTCCTGTCCTTTCCCAGCATCGAGCTGAAGGAATTTTAACTTCTGCAGCGTTGCCCTCATAGCCCCGGGCTGCGCGAGCTCCCGCGGCGGCCTCCGGAGAGCGGCTGGCTCTGGCGGAGGCGCGCGGCTCCGCAGGGCCCGGCCCACGCTCCGCACCTCCTTCCCATCCCAGCCCTTCCGCGTGGCTACGGGTGCAGCTCAGCACTTCCCGACTCGCTTCCTGCGTAACGCAGCATTCCCGGCACCACTTACTGACACCAGCATCTGCACATGCGATAGCTCTGCACGCTGCACTTAAACCTGCCTTTTTATTTTCTAGTTTTTATGCTGCACTGCTGATTTTTATTCCTTCTCAAGATACTTGAAGCTGCAATGTTCCCTGAAAGATGGCATACTTACTGCTTCTTGCCTCTCTGCTTCCTATAGCCTTCTCAGAGCTTAACATAAACCAAGGGCATCTTAGGCAACAGTCTTTGGCTAAGACACACTGACTTTTGATAACAGCAAATTCCACAAAACCGCAGCAAATCATCTCTAAAACCAAGAGCCGCCCTCTACCAGTCTGAAAACACCATTTTTCCACACCTCACTTGGCTTTTCGCTCCGAGGTTTGCAGCTCCTGGCTCCGGTGCAGACAATACTCCACACACATCTTATTGTTTCAAGCAAATTCCGTTTGGCTTCTAAAAATACACCCGGAAAATATTTGTGAAATATAACACACAATAGGGAGGCTTTTGAAACACAGCAACAGGATTTGTCCTCTTGATCTCCTGTGGTTTTGATAGCGCAGAACCACTTCAAAGGGAGGGCCCAGCACCCGTTCCGGCAAGACGCACCGCATGTTTGCGCCACATGTGCCGAGAGCTCTTCCCTGCGCCGCCGACACCATCCCGCAGCCACGGCTCATTCCCACAGGCTTCCGTAACCATTCCTAAGTGCTGGGAATGCCGGGCTAGAGGTGCCGTTTCATGTGTGAGTGGTACAAGACTTCCGGAACAGGTAAAATTTGAGATGTGCTTTCTTGAAAACACAGTTCCACAAAAAAAGCCAAAAAAAAAATCACTTCCCACATGGCACACCACTGAAATACGGACGTACATAAAGCTACAGTCAGGTAACTAAGGGCTGATTCTGCCCTTTCTTCCCACCCAGTCATCTCTCAGGACCAAGGTGCAATCCTGGCATTCCAGAACCACCTGCACGTGGCACAATCTTCCCTCAAACACCCAGATCCTACATTTAAAACAAGCAACACATCTGCCAGCCACGGCACCGGGGGAGGAAACAACACAACTTAATTAGGACCACAGAGGAGTTCAGATACCACCGAAACCTCGAGAGCTTTGATGTGCTCGCATGCAAATGGCTCTCGTTAGTCTACGTGAATTTCAGAAGTTAGCCAAGAAGGGTACTAACCGTCGGGATGCCCAATAACCTCGAGCCCTTGCTGCTTTCGGCTGGAATAGGTTTATGAGTGAAAAAAAACACACAAAGAACCACCTTTATTTCACACGAGGACTTGCAGCACGCCTCCTTCAGCAGAGCGAGCACCTGCAGAGCTCCCCGGAGGGCCCCTCGGCCGCAGGGCGGCCGCGCGCTGCCCGTGCGCGCCGTGCCCGCCCGCGCCTGCTCTCCTCTGCACGCAGCCAGCTCCCTGCGCACGGTTAGCGAACACCTACAGACACAGCTCTCTGAAGACCGGCAAGCGTCCAGAAGGGAAACTCTGGTGCCTAAGTGCAGGTGTCCCAACAGCCACACTGTATCATGACAGGAGCTAACACGGTCTCACACCTATCAGGTATCCTGCTTAGGGCACTGGGACACCCCAGAATGCCAGTGGATCCCAAACACACCAGTGTATCCTGGCTTCCTTTGTCCACGCTAATGCTCAAGAACAGGCTCTATCTTCCTAGTGACCCCAGGAACACCAGCATTTTGGTTCTAGGGATAGCACGTACCTACTTTTGGCTTCCTGCGCGAGTTCACCACATTGCAAAATATCAACTCATTACAATGCTTTTGCAAGTATATATTGACACAGGGAAGAGGAGAAATACCCCAGGAGAACTTCCAAAGGACAATGAGCGGGCAAAAGAAAAACAGAAACCCACAAGTGAACACGAGTGAAATGAGATTCCTGCTATTCAAGTTCTTATCTAAAGCCCACCAGAGTACTTGGATTGATATGAGGCAGTCTTAGGTGAAGCCTTCCGTAACTCCAAGATAAGGCAAGGAAATCCCGTGCAGGCGGGAAGCACCAGGAGCTCAGGTGGTGCCTATCACAGACAGGCCAGTATCTTACATTTGCTCCAGACAGCCACTAAGTGGCACTTAAACACTTCACCTTAGGCCACGATGAGTCTACAAACTCTGGAGAGTGGAGAAAAAGGCACTACCCAGTCAGTTCAATGTCTGATACCCCTTAGGAGCAGCAGAGTTTATTTCCTGTGCTTAGGGCAGCTCTACAGACCTGGTTACATAAGGAAATGTTACTAGCAGAAACGCTGCACAGAAGAACTTGCTTCCTCTCCCAAAACTCCGTCCTGCTCTGGAAATCACAGCGCACCATTTGAGTCGATCATTACCCTCTATTGGGCTACTTTGAAATAGGCACTAGACCAGAAAAACCCAAGTGCCACAGCAGCAGGACCAAAGGGCAAACTAAAGAGACGCTGACGTCTTGAAACAGCCTCTAGAAATGCCTCCGAGCTCAGTTTCAATCAGAGATCTCTGCAGGGACCGATGCTATTTGCACTGGCAGCAGCACTTTAGAGCTGGATTTTAGCAGTCAGCAGCTAAATAAAAGTGATGAATGGAGCTTTGCTCTTCTTAGGACTTTGGTATATTATTGCTTCTTAGGCATATGTTGTACTTTCACTTGCATTTTCCATTAAAGAGTTAAACCCAAACTATTATACCTAGTAGCAGTGTTGAATCAGCCATACTACTCATCCTGAATAAGCCAATGTATTATAGCTATTCTTTTTCTTTTAATTTCATTTTAAAAGGGCTTATGTTTCATTAAAAACAGAATTCTGAAGGAATTAGTTACAGAAGTTGGATACCTTTTTCCCCTTTATGAAGAACTTAGCTGTCACTGGAGCATATCTGAAGATAAAAACTGCAAACACAGAAATATACTTGATATCTTAAATGACAATCAAGCAAGTGTCTACAAGTGTGCTCAGCCTCATTTTGCAGGTATTTCTGATGCCTTTAATAGAACCAGCCTGAACTTAAAAGTGCATATATCTTCTCAAGATCAAAGCCTCAGACAAAAGATTGATACTCAGCTTACCTTTCAGGCTCTCAGCAAAACACATCTGTTTTAAATAGCCTCGGGTTTAGGTGTAAAAACACCACCAGATATTAGCTCCAAACTTTATTTTTCACTGTTGCGCTGAATATGACATAACTACAGAAATCTCAGATTAGCCAAATTATTAATTTTGTATTCAATCTGTGAAAATTCATTACATTACAATTACAAACACAACATACAAACATCAAAGCAATGTAACAAATCCTCGTGTATTGTGATTAAGAGGAATACAGTTTTTAACCACATTGTGCTCACGATGCCTGCGTGAAAGCGGCGTGAAACTTTTTTTTTTGAAGGCTGAAACAAGAAATTTGGAAACTGAGAGCGTTCAGTTCCACGCTGAGCTGATGTTCAGCAGGAGTCAGCAGGACCAGTGTAAATCCCAGCGACTGTCACCCTGGGAAGAGCAGCGGGGAGGGTGGGAAAGGAAAGAGCAACGCGCAGCAACCGGTAGTTTCACACACAGCACAAACCGAGTATAAACTGCCAATATCAACTCAATCCTTGTATCAGATCCTCCTTAGTCAACCTTGAGGGCAGATACACATGCCCACTTAAGCCCATATTTGTCCAGTCACACAAATCATTCTTTAGGAAAATAGTTCCCACAGCCCATTCCATAACTTGACGTCCACAGAGAGGGTAAAAAAACAGCAGTGTAGAACAAGCGCGGTCAACGCAAGCAAGGGAAAGCCCTGACTTTACAACAGTGATTTGTTACTGCTACTCACTTTGACGTGCAACAGGATGGCAGATTGTGCTGCTTAGGTAAATACCACAATTACACACGTCCCCTCTGCCTCGGGTTTCTGCTCCAGCACAGCCCCAGAACCCCCATCTGATGACCTCAGGAGCAGAGCATAAATGTCAGGCCAGCGCAGGCAAAACTAAACGGAAAGCAGGGAACGCAGGAGCTATTTTTGGGAAGCGATTTCTGGGAATGGTCCCTCATTGTTATTATTTGACATCTTCATGTTTTCATGTGGGAGGTTCTAATTTGCCCATTAAGTCCATTTTAAAATCTGAAAAAAAAGGAAAATATAATTGCCTGAACATTAATTCTAAGTGTATGTTAAAGTATCTCCAAGACAGTAAAAACTCAAGCTTTTCAGAGAAATTTGTGTAACTGAGAAAATAGAAAGGTTTTATTTTTATTAGATATGAGGGAAAACAAAATAACTGACATAGGACCCAGCCCTACAAATGGATTCATGCAAAAACCTCTCTCAAGTCCGTCTGGACAGACTGTTTTTACTAACCTACATAACTGATATGGCCTTTCATATATTTTCTTTTTCATATATTTGACCAATACTATCTCCCCATGTGTTTAAAACAGATTGTAAATGCTATTTACATAAAAAACAGTAAAAAGTTATTTTTCACTCAATAAAATTGCACTGTTCTATGAAAAACAACACTGTGCTAGACATGACTGATTTTTATGAAAACTGTCCCTTGCCAAGGCATTTTTTTTCTCCTCTAAAACACACTCTTTCTATTCTAAATTACATATAACTATCAGTGTCCTATAGCCACAGCTGTACATATACTTTAACTTCTTTAAGAACATTAAACAAAGAGTAAAAACTCCAGATTAGATTTTCTGACTTGTGTTTGGAGTTCAATATGGCAGCACTCTTCAAATGTCCTATACTCTTACATTAACTTTTCTAAGCCACAGCAAGGGGTAACGCGGAAAATGCCACAGACTTCCTTTATCACTGATCATTCCTCTTCACAGTGTCATACATTCAGCTTGATATTCAGTGTTGAGGTCTATCCAACAGTATTTTATGAACTCTGAGTTCTAGATTTGTGCAGATGCAAGCCAGGTTTCTGGGGACACACTCCTTGTCGCTCATATCTTTTGCCCAGGCACAACTCGTTTTCTGAAGCCCCAATTAGCTGCTGGCTGAGGCTGCAGGGAGCCTAGGAGACACTTACAGGCACTTCCTCTCCCCTGTATTGCATCCAGTGTCTTTGCAGAGGTCACACTTGCTACCCTACAGTAAGGGGAGCCCTCCTGGAAACCTAGATTTTACTTCTTGAAAACTGCATGGAGAGGAAAGAAAAAAAAAAAAAAAAGTATTTTTTTTCCATATTCATCTTCCACACTAAGCTACTTTAAGCATTTCAATCAAGTTTGAAGATGGCCAAGACCACACCACAACTCTGGCAAGGTTTTCGAAGCTGGTCACGGAGTTAACTCATTTCCTGGTGAGGGAGCTTCTCAGCAAAGCAAAAAACCCGAGTCCTGCTGAGAAAAGGCAATAAACAGCATTAGTATCAGAAAATTTGTGCCAGAGTGAGGTTAAAGCCACAAGAACAGAGGCTGCCACACGGTCTCTCACAACACGTTCAACCCTTCAGAGGCAGGTTTACAAGTAACTTTGAGACAACGATGTGTAAACTATGGAAATGACTAAAAGTTCTCTGCTCATCGCACTGGTAACAGCAGCTGGGGTGACACCCTGACAAAATATTTACCAGCAGCAGATCCTCCCTTTGCCATTAAGTTATGGTGAGTGATGCAGTTTAAGACTGACCATACAAAGGGTTTGAAGTCCCATGAAGCTGGACTGCAGTCAGGGCGTTGCACCGACTGAAACCCCATCACTTTTTCCTTTGGGAATGTTCCCATTTCCCTGACCTGGCTCACTGAGTGATACCACAGCGTAAGACAAGCGTAAGGGAGAAGGCAGAAAGCAGCAACCAGGGAAATGAAGGACCAACACAACCTGGACCCAGACCAGGTTAAGATGCTGGCAAAGTGCAGCTGAAAGCACAAGCTTTTCTTTGGAGATACATAAAAAAACGGACTAGGTAAGCTGTGCTTCTTGGAAGACCTAAGAGAAAAAAAGATACTTTATATTCAAGGACTTTAAAATGCGACCACATGTTGGTAGGGCCTAAGGGTCTTTCCATGACTGCAACCACAAGGTGGAGGTTTCAAGATGCCAAGGCAGAACTGACACACTATGCACAGGGTATATATTGTCTACCACTTAATTTACCTGCCAAGGATGCACATTCAGTACATAAAGGCTTATGAGCAAGTGAGTCCAGGCAGAGGAAGAATCTGGCCCACTGCCCCAATACTTACTATAATTCCCTGCATTGTTCCAAATAAACTGTTCCAACACGGTTGCCTGAAGAAGCAGGCACCTACTCTGATGTTACAAGCAGACTCTCCGAATCCTATGCACCCATTTTACATCTCTATGTTTAAATTAAGACTTATGAGAGCTTGAAAAAAAGGCAAGAAAAAAAGGCTAAGATACACCTGGTCTGATATGTCTCTTGTTCTTCCCCTTCCTACCATCACCTTCCCTCCCTTTCCACCTCAATCACTGCAGAGAGACTTTGCACAACACATCTTCAAACATAGTACGAAAGAGCACATGGTATCTCAAAGAACATGGAACATACATTTGGTCTCCTCCTGCGATCGCTTGCTTGCATAGTCCAGTACAAACATGACTGCATTTCACTGAGCAATGCAATTACTTCCAGCACTAAGAACTCATAAACATCTTCTTAAACACGATAGTTCTTGAACCAAGGCAAAGGCCTTTTTCAGCCACACTGCTTGTACTGTTATGGTCCAAGCACACTGGACATGCTGAAGAGCATGGAAAGCCTCAGTGAGGTTTTCAGCACCAACACCACGAAAATGTCCATGCCCAGAGGTATGGGGAATGCCACAGAGACCTGTGCATCTAAAAATGGGAAAAATCTGTGGGAAGTCCCCCAGAGCCTGTAGATTACTCTAATAATGTGTGGAGAAAAAAAAAAAAAAAAAAGCAGATCTGGCTGGAAAAACCCTTTTGGTGTTGCAGTAGCTCCCTATCGCTGTCCAGAGAAATTACAAAATTAAGCTTTGGGACACTGCCCACAGTCCAGAAGAGCAAGCTCAAATTCTCAGTGCTACTGCAACTTTCACGTGCGCTCCCGAGGAGAAGAGGCCAGCACAAGGCTTCCTTCCTTTGAGGGACTATCCTAGGTAGGTGCTTTCAGTCTCTGACACGGCAGCTTTTTCCCCTAGGCGGGAAGGAGAGGGAAGCCCCTGGGCGCCGCCCCAGCGTGGGAGCCAAGGCGGCCTCCTGGCAGCGGGATCGTTTCACCTCGCCGGGCAGGCCGGGGCTGCCTCTTCCCACACACGGCTCCAGCCGCCGGCTTGCACGGCTGCTCCGCGCTCTGCGTCACCAGCTCCACCGCAGGAAACTCAGGAGTCTCTGCCAAGCATAGGGATGATGGGAGCTGAACCACTTAACCCCTCCAAGGCAGAACTGGTTCTGGGCATGCAAAATACCCGCGCACAGCTAGGGACTCAGTCTCTCGGGACTCCATTGCCCACTCTGGAGACGGCACATGAAACAAATTTCTGAAGACAACGGCCACACTGAAGGATGCCTGCAGATCATGGCCAGTCGATCCCACTGCTTGCACGGAACTTCTTAAACCACCAGCGTCAGATCTTGCAACATGAAAGGAATGGTAATAGTCAACAGAGAAGTCCGTGCAAATATTGATTATTTTTTTAACCTCATTGCCACTGCTCTGCCTTTCTGCTATAGTCCACAACAACAAAAAAAAACAAGGAAAGGAATGATGAATAATCTTGGCATGACCTTTGGCTCTAAGACGAGGTGCGCATAACGGATTAATAACAGAGAGTTACTTCCAACATTATTTAAGCTGAAAAGTCCTTAATGTCACTGGGTACAGAATATTATACTCTGGAGGTACCATTAAGAGCTCTTAATAACCATTCTGTCGCAAAAGACATTTTTTTTTTAAGGCGTGATTAGCAGACTGAGGAAATTGCAGGAAAATGCCACTGATGCAGTCACCATTAGAATGGGACCAGGCAGCCTTCCCCGGCTAACAAACGATGCAACTCGTTTCCCCTTCCTTGTTAAGGCAGTATCTCTGACTTCAAGCCAGTAAATGCCAGCAGTACTGCACAAATGACTCCCTCCATGTGGCAATCAGAAGCTGAGGTTAAGGAAAATTACAGAACATTTCTAACAAAAAGGAGGCAAATCCAGGAAAACTTTAGCTGGGCCAGGATCTCATTCAGGCTTATCACAAACTCGCTCTATATTCTGACAAGAGCCTCATAAAGGTTTGGGATAAACAGTGCTAGAGAAGAGCCACTGGCTGCCAAGGCCTCCTAAAGGAAGAGGAATTCACATGCACGAATCCTTGGATCAGACCTCGAGCGCAGCGCCGGTGCAGCCACAGCTCCGCTCTAGGAGCCCGGTCACCTGGTGACGGTGCCTAACGCGTAGCGGCCTCTCTGCACTACACAGGATGCTCTGCTGACACTTCGCGAGATAAAGCTTGACCTGCTTTATATAATAAACTGTATATGTGCACAAATATGTATCTGATCCTTCATTTGCCTTTTTTTTTTTTTTTTTTTTCTTTCCTTCTGCCTTTTTTTTACATGAATTTCTTCAGTTAGCACTGGGGAAATGCGGGAATGCT
This sequence comes from Nothocercus julius, assembly GCA_013398735.1. NCBI lineage: Eukaryota > Metazoa > Chordata > Aves > Tinamiformes > Tinamidae > Nothocercus > Nothocercus julius. The sequence goes on from VZSV01000017.1 coordinate 10,028,707, forward strand.
TCCTAAACCAAAATAACAACAGTAGCAGTTTGTAATTATGAAAATTTTGTCAAAAAAACAAAGGCACATCTGAATGGGAGGGATAAAGCAGCCAAATGCAGCTCTGAGCTGCACTGAAGTAAATCCAGCTACTCCATTTTGCTTCCATGGATTTTTATGCTTAAAGCAAAACAAACGAGTTTTAATCTTCCTAGACTCACCAAGCTATAAAACAACCAGAAAAAGATCATCTCTGTCTTGACAATTATCTTCCTTGAATTCCTTTATTAAAGAGAAATGGTCCTTTTAAGAAAAGGATCCTTAGTGAGGCCATACTTTAGTGCAAAAATAAGCTGGGCAAGAACACTCAGTCATGAAGCTAAGCCTCACAACAACTGCTTTGGAGTTCACTGTGCTTTTGCTCTTCCTTTTATAGATGAATAATGCAAAGTTCACTCGCAACTTCAGCTCTGTGCAGCCTCACGGAGAGCTAAGTCTCAATTATCTGGAACCAGCTTCTGCCGTACATAATCTGATCACAAACCACATAACAAAGTGTACTGCATTCCAGGTAATACACCATGATCTACTTAAGTGCATAAGCTACTGTAACTCATAAAAGTAGGTGAAGGTTATTTAAAAGGTAGTTTGGTAGAGTGACTGTTAATGCAATTGCTGTGATAAAAAATAAAGACTTCCGACAAAAGGAGAGATCACTCTTGTAACCAAACAGCACAACAAAAGGGCAAACATCACATTTCATAAAGGGCCTCAGCGTAAGGAAATGTGGTTTATCTGTATCTACTACGGGAGAGACTTGGCACCACTGAGTCCCATGGGAACAGTGCCATGGACTTAAAGAGCAGGAGTCCCTGCCAGCCCCAGCACGGCTGCACTGACACGAGCCCAAGGACTGTCCCTGCTCTCGGGCCCTGCACGGTGAAGGTGCAGACGAATGGAGCAGCTGTGGGCACGTCCTGGGCACCTGTGCTGCTGCTCGGAGCAGGGGCAGTATTGCTCTGCAAAATGGGAAGGAACAGCTCTGCCCACTGCAGTGGTAACGGGTCTGATAAACACAAGGATATATCACAGGCTGCTGTGGCAATGTGCATGCAGGCTTCTGCAAAATAATGACTGTCCTTAACCCTTTAAAAATCCAAACTGAACTTATGTTTCCTCATGCCCTAGCTCTGCACAAGTCGCTGATAGTCTTACATAAACGCTTCTTGCAAGACGTCAGGCTCAAGTTTTCATAATCTCTCACAAATCTCATACACATGCAGTCCGTACCGCAGAAGGACAACCAGAAACTACCAAACATCCTGAGCAAACACTTTGAGCACTGGATAGAGGCGACAGAGCCAACACTCACCCTGTGCTATCAACTGCAACTTGTGACCATCAGGCTTGTCAGTAAATTCAAACTAAGTACCTATTAGTAACAGAGCTTGGCCCTTCACTGAGAGCCATCTCTCAGATGTCTGTGAAACTATTAACATTAGAACTGTTATTCTTTATTTAAAACAAATAGAAAAAAATGTAAGACAGGACAGAACAAGCTTAGCTTGCCTTACATCTAAACTAGCCCAGGGCATTATCAGACAAATTAGTCACCCGCACTCCATTTGCAAGGCCAACCAACCATCAAATAGGAATAAACACAGCTAAATAAAACAAATCATTTGCTGCACCAAAGAAGGATCAACGTAATGGGGCATAGAATTACTTTTCTAACTGAAAATATGTGCAGAGATTATTCTTTTTCAGGAATGCTTTGACTGCTGGGTAACTTTTGGGAGACTGTGACAATACTCTGTTAGCTTCTCCTTCTCTTTGGTTTCCCAGAGTCAATTAAGCAAGGGGTCATACAGAAGCAAGAAAGTGGGGTTGTAAATGGTGAGTTTACTAAGGGAATTGCAGGCTTCATCTACAGTTCCAAACATGAGCTCTTTCAAACTACCATATTAAAAGTGTAGGGGAAAAAGGAAAAAAAAAAAAAAATCTAAAATGAACTTCTTTTTTAATGTAAAGAGGTTTCAGCATCAATGCCAAGAGCATCACATGTCTGTCAAACCTAACTCTCAGAGCAGAGGTTGCTCAGAAGACGTGCGGGCTGCTCATGAGTGATGTCTGCACTCAAGCCAGGACAGGAGTGCAGCTCCCGCCACGCAGCTGGCCATGCCGGGCCCCAGCTACGGCCTCCCCGCAGCTTCTGTCAGCTTGTCCAGGCGATATAACTTAACCCAGCTCTGTACTGGAGCGCCCACAAAACATTAACACTTCAGCTCCATCGTCAGGCGGAAATTGCTCAATGCTGAAGCCACAGCAGCATCTCTCCTGAATGGGACCCAGGGGTAAGAAACTGCACTACCTCTCACACATGGAAACCTACCGGCAGTATCCACGAGGGAGGCTCCAAGACTTGTAAATAACTCATCTGCTTAGCGAGGAGAACCCTAATCCTTGGGCAATGTTGTCCCCAGGCAGTGCAGAGCCCTCAGAATTCCCTCCAGCACTAACCAGGATGTAGGAGGGGAAGGATGTCCATGCACACGCGCCTGCCTTCCAGCAAGGGGCCAAGCAGTCGGCCACCAGCTCCCTCCAGCCTTCCCTACCTACTGGTACACGCAGCAGGGCAAGGGAGCCACATTCTGCCATGATGATGCACTGGAAATAATTACACAAGATCCTGCCAGGCAGGGACAAATATCCTAACAGGGCACTGCCTGTTCCTTCACTTCTGAAGGAGCAGCACAAAGTACCCTGAGCAAAGAGCCTGACACTGCTTTGCATTAATCACTTGCCTACCGAAGTCTTCTCTAAATTTAGAGGACATGGTGGAAGCAGAATAACAATGAACCTAGAGATCCTGCATTCACATTGAGAAAAACATCACATACATTTCCTCCCATGCCAACCAACTCTAGATTTTAGCTAAAAAACAGGCTTCAGTCTCTCCACAATGCTGATGCCGGAAGTACAACATTTGTGTGATTTTCTGCACCGTCTACCACCTCCACTGCTATTTCTGTGTCTGCAACAAATGCAAGTTTCTTGTTAGCCCCCTCAACGGCCTTCACTCTTGGGTCTTCCACTTCCCTGCTTTCCTCTTAATACATTAATCTTCCTAGCCTACTTCTCTCATAGATGTCCTTCCTCCGTCTTTCGTTCTGCTTATCCTAATGTAGAGAATTTATTTCAAAAGTACAATTACCTTCTGCTTTGAATCCTCAGTTAGATCTGAGCTAATGTGAGAACTCAATGTCAAATATAGCCCTACCACAGATTTAGCTGGAAAAACATGAAGAGCTGCAGCTCTTGTAGTTTGCAAAGCATGATAATTGGTAACGGCTATTTGAGGGGTTTGTTTTTGTTTTGTTTTTTTTCTTTGGTAGTTTTTTGTTTTAGCAAAAATAGATGAAATGCAGTTCTCTCAGAAGCATGAACACTGAAGATCCCTGGGTAAAGAGTTATCAGCACCTAAACCCTGTGACTAAACCTAGGTGGACTTCAGTGGTTCCTTTACAAAGCAGATATGCTACAAAACACAGGCTAACCATTTTTTTGGTCTATCAGGAGTTCAGCAGAGAGGAAAGTAAGCCCGACACGGCAGTTTGGTCTGGAAAGCTGCTCTTGATTCTTCTCGTAGACACTGTGGAGAAGAGCTTGGCAGCCAGAAGGTCAGCGCAGCAGACTGCCAAGTCACACAGGCTGCAGAACTCCAATTCCCATGATTTGTTTCTTCTGAAGGCAAAGCTGTAGCAACCTAGTGCTGAGTTCTTCATCCCAACTCAGTCACTTTTAACAAACAGTTCCCTCTGTTTATAACAGATATCCAAGCTGGGTTCTGCAAGACATGTAACCTATTCTCTTCATAAACTCACAAACACTAATTAGCTAATCAGATTTACATAAAAGTACTCAGGGCAGAACAACAAAACACTGTAAAGCATAAGGAACTTACTTCAAGGGCAGATTATTCAGAAACCACACCAAATTGTAGTAAATTGCCCTGGACTTGACTTTTATAGATTTTGACATTTCCAGCACTCTGTTGTTAAAATACAAGTCCATAAACATAGGCTAGATCTCTACCTCCTACTTCAGGACCTAGCTTGCAAAAGAGTAAAGAGAAACTGGCTTGAAACCAACACAAGTTAAATGTCTAGAATTCAATTTCCTGTTGGGGGGGGGGGTAGTTTTCGAAAGGACGGGTAGCTGTATGAATCTGGGCACCCAGAAATTCTCTGTTCTGTACAAAAGTGTGTAGACACAGATGAAAATTTAACTAGAGACTTATTTTGCTCTCTTTCACTTCAAACAGGTCTAAAATGCGATCAAACGTGAAAAAAATACTTGCTTTTCAACACATTGTTGCAAAAGAAAATGTGGTGCCGGTGATCAGTGTTGCTTACTAACCAAAATCCTGTAAAACCACAAGCCACAAAACGAGGCACATAAGCAAAATGCATTTAATGGCTTCTATTCAACACCAAGGCCTAAAACATCTATTTCTTATTTCCACTTCCTTACACAAAAACATTTGCTATACTGCAATTTAACTTGACATGACTGCTTACTTGAATGCTTATGATTTATGAGCTACTTGCCTGCTAACTTACTGAACTGCCTTTTTATCTGGGGGGATTTAACCAAAGCTTTTTCCGTATGTTTTGAGCTCTAAGCCAGAGAGCAGAGGTTTGGCATCGTGCAATGTTTTGCTATTGGACTGGAACAGGCTGCCCAGAGAGGCTGTGGAGTCTCCTTCTCTGGAGATCTTCCAAATCTGCTTGGACGCAGTCCTGAGCCACCTGCTGTAGGTGACCCTGCGTGTGCAGGGGGGTTGGACTAGATGATCTCTAGAGGTCCCTTCCAACCTTAAGCATTCTATGATTCTATGGTCAAGAAGGCCTAAATCCCACACGCACTACATATTCAGTAACACCTCCAAGGCACCTCAGCAGGATCTCCCCTATGAGCTTAGCAACGACCATGTAGCCACATGCCATCTTCCAACAGAACGACTCGTGTCCACGCTGCCGCGGTGCAGGACGGGCCACTACTCTGCCCACAACAGGTTAGCAACCTATCATTTTGCCTTGCGCCAAGTTTTGCTCACCTTACTCCCTCAGAGCCCTCACATTACTCAGACAAGAGAAGAAATTGACTATTTTTAATGCTGCAATCTTTCCACCAGGGCCAAAAGTTTCTTGTGCAAAAGGCAGAGCGAGCCAAATGTCACCCACAGTGCGGGACTTGCCCTGTCTCACAGCCCCTGGGCTGCAGATCAGACATCCAGCTCCGTGTGGAGGCCTCTCCTCTGCTCTCGGATGGGCTCTGGGGGCTACAGAGCCAGGAAGAGGGTTCTGGCTCGAGGTTGGAGGCGCGTGGTCCACCCAATCCCTCTTCCTTGGCAGGAAGGCGGCACCTCTCTTTCCCAGTCACATAGGGCTCTCCTCAGGAAAACAGAAATCTGAGAGGTCTGACTTTAGGATTAGATAAAGTTCACAGTGAGTAAAGGGTGAAATCCTAGCCCTCGTGACATCAACAGAAAAACTCTCACCGACTTAAGGAGGGCCAAGATTTCAGCCCATAGACCAAACAAAAGTGTTTTCTAACCCAATGAAACTCTGGCTGCGATGCTGCAAGAGATTGACCCACCTTTCACTTCACACAAACTGAGTAGCTCAAATTCAATACAAATGTTGACGTTAAGAGAAGTGAAACCTGTTGGCGAGTTTTAGAGAGATGCTGGCTTCAACTGTAAATAGCACCTTACAGTCTTACGCCAAAGCTTCAAACAGCACAGAAGCACCTCCATTATAAAAGAGCAAGTGCTGACCTCTCCATGTCTCGCCCTATAAAACAGTTGATAAGGGCAGAAGAGCAACCCCCTAAGTGTGATTCTGAGGGCGGGCTGCTTGGCAGGGTTACTTTTTACTTACTTTTGTTTGGTCATCAGCTTTGAAGACGTAGCAGACACTCTGCTGATTCGCCGCTCCATCCTTTATCAGGCAAGCGAAGTAGCTCGGGTCGTGGCTGTTGTGAATGAGCTTGTGGACGTGCTGGGGCTTGTACTCGAAGAGGCTCGAGCAAATCAAGGGATCCCATGGCTGGTTCTTCCCCATGTCCGGTTCGCATCGCAGGCTGGCCGGTGAAACGTAGAGCCGGATTTTGCTGGTGCTGGGTTCTTCCTTGGCAGGCTCCGTATGGAGCCGCCGGATCTCTGCCACCACCCAGGGCAGCATTGACATGGTGGTGAGCGAGTGCACGGGCAGGGAACCGACCAGCTGGAGGCTGAAATTCACCGCGAGGTCACTGGGTGTGTGGTGTTTCTTCACTTTGAATGTTATTGGCTCCATTTTACAGTCCTGAAGGGCAGCTAGACTAATTCACTGATATTGCAGGTCCATGGAATGATATTTGGCTACTTCCTTTAATTAAAGGACAGAGGAATTCTGAAAGAAAAATATATATATATAAGAGTTATACAAGGGCTGCAACAACTGCTTAGATTGCCTGTTAAAAATGGTCAGTAATAAAAATATTTAATAGATTAAAATCAGAAGATCAGAAGAGACACTGATCATCTACCACAATCCACCTAAATGCACGTTTTCCCTACACTTTATCTTACTATTTCAGGCCCAACAATCATAACAGCACTAAAGCACATTCCTTGGAAAAACATCAGTCCGGATGTAAAAGCCGCTCTTACACCCCTTGTTTAATTATCTAATGATTAATTACATTCCAAAATGCACCCTCTTTCTAGGCTGTTCCTGTTCGCACGCATGGAGCTACTTCGATCTTACTATCACAAAAGAAACCCTTAGGTTAGCTGTTATAACCCCAGACACTTGGGGTCAATACTTGCTGAAACAGTTTCACTTCCAGAAAAAAAAAGGCTCATCTTTCTCGTTCGTAGGACTTAAAATTTGACCACTAAATGTAGCTGCAGGAAATGTCTATGTTTTGCCAAGGAATCGTCTGCCGTTACTACTCAGGCTTTTTCAATTAAATCACACCCTAGACATCTTTATGTCATCTGAAAAAGCTAATAACAGTGAATGAACTAATCACTGATAAACCTGACAGATAGCACAGACAAGCACCAATCCTTACAGGATAACCACTAAAAATAATAATAATGAAAATAAATAAATAAAAAACCACACAGATGATGATTTGTATGATTGTATTTTAAGGCCTGTCAGCTAGCCAGGACTATTTAATGTTTGCCACGTGGATATTGTATCATTTTCTTTTCTTAAGATAGCATATGGAAGCAAGTCTAATATTTTATAATATCCCGTTATATCCAGCATGTACTATTATGTTATTACACATTAATAATTCTAGTGACAAATGCAAACAGCTGCATTTATCTATCAACTTAGTTCTGCAAAACCTAGAGTCTATAAAAACACACAGACTGGCATTTGTTATATTAGCATGTTCTATCTCTTCATTAACTGAGTCTGGTCTCAGCTGTTGCATTATTTTGTGTGAGACTGAAGAGAAGCTGACAGGCCTGTAATTACCTACTTTTAGTATCATGACACTCGCTTGCCCTCAACCTTATGAAACTTTCCCGTAAAAGACCTATTAAAAACAACATGTGCATTCTCAACAACTCCTTTTCATAGTATATATTTCAATTATATGAATTTTAACTGTATTTGAACAAATACTTTACTAAATGACACTGTTTACTCTGACAAGAGTTGTTTCTTGCTTTTTTCATCTACAAAGCTGAGCAAAAATTAGCAGTATTTTTCTTAGGAGTTCTCCTTAGGAGTTCTCATTAAGCTTTGTCCTTCATTTGTCCTGCCAGATATATTTTCAAGCTGAGTTTCTAACATTCCCGCACTATGTTGAAAAAGAATGCAAGTTTGAAAAAAAAAAAAAAAAAAAAAAAAAAAAAGAAACCAACAGTGCTGCGGGGCTGGGGCTGGCATGGATTTGGCGCTGGCTCTGCCCGTGCCTCGTGTGCGGGGCTCAAGTGCCCTTTCTACTTCTTGCAAACTTGCCCTCATTTGCATATGTTTTAAAGTTATTATAGCAGTTAAAAAAAAAAAAAAAAAAAAAAAAAAAAGGAAACACTTTGGGGAGAAGATGTCAAGATAGAAATGTATTTTAAACTAATGTTTCAAATGCAACTAATTTGCAAATAACCAAAAGTGTAAATATGGTTCTGCAGTAGTTTCGCAAACTTTAAGAACTTGAGAACTCTAGGAACCAGGCTAGATTTACTTTTTTTAATTTTTTGCATCTTATGAAAGATGAGCTCTGGGGCAACATTACTGGTTTCACAGAAGCCAAATTTAGTCGTGGAATCCAACAGTGCAGGTTTTTAAGAAAATATCAGAAAAACTTGGAGATGTGTAAGACAGCTGTTTAAAGAGTCTTCACAGAGTTCTGGCCTTTCTAAAATCCATGCGCATGTGTCTGTGTGGGGGTGGTAGGAAGTCATGTAAACACAGAATTTTTATGTCTCGTTTTTATTGAAATGTTTCTAAGATCTGTCTTCTTGTTTCACGAACAAGCAAGGAAACAAGCACCTCCTTTCATACAACGACTCCAAATACATTGCATAGTATGGGGCAGCAGCTTCACAAAGCATTTTTACACTTCAGCAAACAATGCTATAACACAATTAGAGTTCTGCTTCCCTCAGGAACCAAAATTGCCTCTTCTTTTTTGACAAACTGTTATTATTTTTATTTCCTCAACCATAACAAGGAAATAGAGCTCTGCAACTTGCTGGGAAGACTGGACTTGTTCATGACTCTAGTGGTGTGTGGCCCAAAAAAACATGAAAATGAAGGTAGTATTGAGGTAGTATATAATCATTATTTTGTGGCAAGCATCTCAGTCAGCATAATAACCATAAGAAAACTCCAGTCTCAGTTGAAATCATGACCTACAAGCCACATACTGTTTGTTGAAACCAGTTTTCAGCTTTATTTTCTCAGAATTGTTCTTTAAATGTGATTAAATAAAACACATGTAAACAAGTAACAGAGTTGTCCTCATTTAAGTCAGCTTGTCAGGCAAGAGAAAGTTTTCATTTGGAATATGAACATTCACCCACCACAGTTTTACCCCAGACCTACACAGAACTGCACACTCAAGTAGGAATAAATATCACAGCAGAATCTAACACATTATTCTCAGTGCTAACTCTAAGAACTAAACAGTATTTAAAAATCAGAGGAAAAAAAAAAATGCTTTGTCATACTTCAACAAACACAGTACTGCTGGAATGTATTTAATATAAATGCAGAGCTTCTTGGCATTCATCTCTTAAAAAAAAACCAAACACCTTACAAAGTCAGCAACATAAATGCTCTAATGTCTGCAGCTGTTATTTCTAAAGAACAACAGTTTGCAATGCTAAATTAAAACAGTTATCTAGGAGTTGAAATGCTGTTTTTTTCTTAACAAGAGACTAGAAATACAGATTACCAGAGCACAAGTTTAGCGGTACCAAAAGGTTTCCACACCTAATCCACTCATTACTTTTCCATAATGAGTGGATTAGGAATGGCTTTTTCACAGTCATTCTTATTTCCTTCAGATGTTGTCCGTAGTTATAATTTTCAAGGAATTTTCGTAACTTTTCCCAAAATTACATCAGCTTTGTGTTACTGAGGTTGATGTGCTTTAAGTTCACACCAAAGCCCGAGCTTTACTTCTAGACTATTAAGTATTTATATGCACCGTTACTTTAGATCTAAGAATAGTTTCAGTAGATGAACAGGCCTATTCCTAGACATAAGATGAAGCGTGCATTATGGTTAAGAGGAGCTGCGCTCCGGGCCCCTCTGTGGCACCTCTGCCCACCCCTGGGTGCTGCCCCCCAGCTCGTCCCCGAGACCTGGTGCTGCAGGTGCAGGGCCCCTGCTCGGCAGCCTCAGATTATCTAAGATACAACAGCTCAGGTAAGTCTCCCTTTCTCCCAAGTCTCTGATTAAGTCACAAACAGCTCCTTCAAGTGACTGTTTATTTGCCCTTTAATCCAAGGAGAACAGCACAGGCATAAAACCAAACTGGCTGCTCGTTCCCTCCACCTGCCCGTGACAGCTCGGGAAGTGCCACTCTGCACCGTCACAGAAGTGCCAGGCTTTGCTCAGCACATGCCAAATGTCTCTGTTTATTCTCTCCTTGCATCTCTCTCAACGACATTACTGACATTACTGGGACAGTCTCCTTTTTATCCCTCCTCCTTCTCCATTAGCATCTTCTAAAGTTAAGTACCTCCCTCACCCTCGCACAGAGGGCTGCGAGGAGCATGAGGTGTACGCACATACAGGAGCACTCCCAGCTAGCAGCTTGGCTCTCGACCCACCAAGAAATCTCCGTGCTCTCCCAGCTGCATTTGGTTTGCTTGCTTTGATTTAGCTGTATTTGCTTCACCAGCACAACAACAGCCGGGCAAACTGTGGCACACACGATATTTACACAAGACAGCGCATGCAGCTTCCCCAGGCTCCACACTTGTCTCTGCTCACGGGCTTCAGACCTTAATTGTAAATGTCTCTAAACAAGGGCAGGGAGCTGACTCTTATTTCACTGACAGGGCAGCGGCGGGCACGCGTGAGAGCCGCGCCGCAGGGACGGGACTCGCACGCTGCGCGCGCAGCCCCCCGCAGCCTGCCCGGCTCTCGCAGCACTGGGCTTGCTAAACCCACAGAGCCACAGCAAGGAGCCCCGGCCCGCCGCCTGCCCCAGGAGGCGGCAGACCTGCTGGCTAGCGCGCGGGGGACACCCGTGCTGCTCCTCCAGGCCCCACGCAAGCCCGCTGCTTCCCGCGGCACGCAGCAGGGTTAGGCAGCATGCAAGGGCAATGCTCCTAGTCCCGGCCTAGCAAAGGCTGACACTGCCTTTAAATAAAAACATCGGGCTCTTACTCACCCAAATTAGGTTGCAGTCTCCTCCTTTTATTACGCTGGAAACTAAAAGGGATGTTTTCAGAAGTTGGTGTGATGGCAGGAAGGACAGAGGTGCTTGCCTGAGTAGCTGTAGATAATACAGGGCATTTGTCACCTCCTCTCATGAAAGCAAAGGATTCATTAAAAGGACAACACATAGGGCCTGGGCTGGAGTCCAGACAGGACCAGGTCAGCTTTGTATTTGGGCAGGACACTCTTTTGGGGTATGGACAACAGACTGCGTGCGAGGCTAGAGCACCAGAAATTAGGTTCTGGCAGCTGGGGGAAGGCCAAAAAGATGTGGGATGGACTCAAGTTTTTATGTAGGCAAAGAGAGAAGAGAAACTGTTCTAAACCACCAGAACCCATATGATTCAAAAAAGCAGCAGCTACAATGATGGGGAAGAGTCTTTATCCATTGTTTCTTCCAGACTGAGCTAAATTCAATCCAAAGACGCAGCCAGAAGTCTCAGACACTTGTTCAAAACATAATTTTTGCAATTCTAACCACTGTTAACTGATCAAAACAACCTTTCACTCTCCTTCAGCTCTTCCCTTGGTGAGGAAAAACTGAAGTTGGAGCACAGGAAAAAGAAATGATGACCTTCAGAGATGCATCAGGCAAGGAAGCAATGAGAGCTTCAGCACCTCACAGACTAACAAGTAGTTTGGCCTGCGAGGTATTGAACAGAGAGACCCCAACTTCCCCAAGCGCAGCAGTTCATCCGGGAGACAATTACACAGTAACTCCCCGTCACGCTGCTGCCCGTTTTTATTTGCAAGTCTGTTTTCTTCTTTGCCCCAGAGGAGGCGAGCAAAACTAACAGTGTGGCAGCGTCCTGCGGGGAACAGCTGCTCCTGAGGAGCGCAAACCTGCTTCGCCCTCCTGCGCAGGGCATCGGCGCTGAGCCTTCGTGGCAGACGGAGCAGAGGCACTGGGACCCGCCGCGCTTTGCTGCCGATTAGAGCAGCAGGCCCACGGCAGCTCTGGAGGACGACAAGGGGAGCGCTGGCCTGCAGCCCGGCCTCCGCAACAGGCCAGAACTGCAAGCCACCGCTCCGCTCCCTCCCTCATCCCCGACCGACACCCAAGCCGTCCTGGCCCACGCGGGCAGGTTTCTTCATGCGCCCTGCAGGATGCGTAGAGCACAAACGCGAGCGCGTATGCGGTGCGTCGCGCGACGGCTGCTGCTGGGGAGGGCTCCCGTGACGCTTCCCGACGCCCGCGACGCCACCCCCCGCCTGGCAGCGCAGCGCGGCCTCCCCCCGAAGGCCGCGGAGCTGGGCGCGAGCCCCCGCCGCCCGCTCGCAGGCCTCCAGCAGCGCTGCCGCCCCCCTCGCTGTAACTACGTAAGGCTATTTAGATTGCATGCCACGGGACGCTTGAGATTTCCAAACAGCTCTAACCCAGTTCAGCCTGGCATTTAGAAAGAGCTCGAGGTGCTCTTTTGCCAGGAGGTTGCTCTTTCTAATCTCAGAGCAACTTATTATCTATTGATTCCTTTTGAAACTATGCCTGTTGTGGTAGCATCACGTGGAAGTAGAGAAGTCCAGGCTCCTCAGAAATTACAATCACATTCTTTTTTTTCTTCCCCCCTACACTTACGTTAAACCCTTACTTTACTCTTCAATTAGGTTAAAAATAATGAAATGGAGTATTAAAAAAAAAAAGACACCAGCAACATGGCAATATATTCTTAGCTGTGCTATATACAACAAGAATTTCATAAACAATTATCAAATGAAAAAAAAATTTGCTATTCCTGCCCTGGACATCTGCTGCTATTTTCTTACTACAGTCCACAGAAATTAATATTCTGATGATAGAGGTTAGAGCATTAATACTTCTGAGTCAGCCTTACACGGATGCAAACAAAATACCAGTCTGCTCTATTACTGCAGCACAACAAAAATAAATTAAAAGGAAAGTTCATAAAAAACAAGCTTGCTAGGTAAATTACATCCTAAATGTAATTCCACTTTATTCAATTACATATTCATGGCCAAAGTACTTGCATCCAACTTTTCAGTTAAACAAATTATAAAGTGAAAAAATGCCAAGTCACGAACAAATCACTGAAAGTGCCGCATATTCCTTCTGCCTTGTCACTTTCCTCACCCGTGGCACTTCTCCTAACGGGATCTCTGTGCGTTACTTACGACTTTCGGCATTTCTATAAACCAGGTAGCGGAGGTTTCCTAATTCGGCACTCGCGCACGTTAATGGCAGAATCACGTCCGCTGGACGAGAGGCATTTGCGAGGCAGGAGATGCACAATTCATTAATTTCGACCCTAAACGTTTCATTCAATCTCCAGGCTTAACGGCGGGCACAAATCCCACCATCTGCGGCGGCCCCGGGGGCAGCGGCAGCGCGACGCGGCCTGCGCGCGGGCGCCCAACCTCGCTCAAAACCGCTCTATAAATAACCGCATTTGTGCCATTCCGCTCCCGAACACATTTTCAAGCGATCGCTCCCTTTTTCTACGTTCAACGCGGGCACCAAGGGGGCCGCGAAAGCTCCGAGCAGACCTCGGGCGGGGGCTGCGGGGAGCCCGGCTGCCGCGCACGGCGAGTTTCCCCTGCCCGGGGAAAGTTGCTGCGCGCGGCGGCGCCGCCGGGCGGGCTCGCGACACGGCGGGGGATGCGGCACGAAGGAGGCGACTCGGGGACACAAACGGCAAAACGAGCAGCCCGCCCCGCGTCAGCGGCCACCGCGGCGGCTGCGGCCGCCCCG
>VZSV01000017.1:10049984-10070242 GCA_013398735.1 Nothocercus julius
CCGCTTGGACGCAGTCCTGAGCCACCTGCTGTAGGTGACCCTGCGTGTGCAGGGGGGTTGGACTAGATGATCTCTAGAGGTCCCTTCCAACCTTAAGCATTCTATGATTCTATGACGCCCAGGTCCTTCTCTCCAGAAGCCCATATTCCTTCCATCCTGTACTGATGCATGGGGTTATTCCTCCCCAGGTGCAGGACATTGGGAATTTGTGTTCGGAAGACAGCAGGGAATGCAGCAAGCAGTTTTCTTGTCCTAGGAAGTCAGAAGAATGAGTTCTGTCATATTCAACCCCTTGACCATATCCACACTGTTTCTGATGGCACCTGAGCCGTATCGAGGTTGGCACAGTAAGCTCAGTGCTGGCCCTAGTGCCAGTTTTTAAACACGCCTATTGAGTTCTCCGGGTACATCCCCTCTGCCTGCACCATACAGTCCCTCACAGCCCCTTTTGACATGTCTCTAAAGGGCCGTCTTCACTTGCCCTTGACTGTATCACCTACTCCATAAAAGCTTTCATATCACCTACAACTGGGGTTCTATTTTGTGGTGAAAATCACAGTCTCATAGTGCTGGTACAAAAGAGGTAACCAGTCTGGGGGATCAGTCAGAGGTGGGATGAGAGGAGGAGGAGGGTGTTCACTGTCCTCACAAGTGGTCATGCCTTCTGTGGGCTTGTGTACAGTGGTGGCAAAGCAGGTGGACCAGGGCAACCTCGACCCTTGCACAGTAGGTGTGCAACAACACGGCATATTCGTACTGCTGGTTTGTTTTTTTCTGTACCTACTGCTGCACATAAGCCAGCACATGCGCCTCACCTGTCTTGCAGTGTATTTCAGTTACCTGTAGGATACTGCAGGTTTGTTGCATCTGTCACTCAGCTTGACTATTTGCACCCTCGTTTAGAAACAGGATTGGGAGAAATGCTAGACTGATGCCCTTTTCAACCAAAAGTCATCTTCTTTATAAAGACTCAGTATGAGCAGCTACCTACTGCAAAGTGCACACAGACACTTTGATCCTTGTACACAAAAACATGTGTCCAGCAGCAGAACCAGCCAGGCAGCCACCATCCATCCCAAGCATCCCAGCACTATAGGGGACTACCTGCTTCTGTGGCAGATAAAATCCCTACAAGATCTCCAGGCAGAACGGGGGTGAACAGCAATTCAGAAGAGCAATTAAGGTAGGAAACTATAATCTTGCCTGTAGATCACCCCTATGTAACAGGGCCAGCTCAGCAGAGGCCCAGTCTGTTTCAGAGAGCTGAGGGAAACGCCCAGCCCACGATGGTCACGCAGAGGCTGGATGCCACAAGCCAGCAGTGACGGGAGCCTGGGCGCTGTGAGCTGAGCGGGCAGCGCGCAGCTGGGGGACAGCTTGTGCAAAGCCATGTTGCTTGGGAGCCCAGCGTGCAGGGCACTGCAGGAAGCTCTGTTTTGCAAGGGTATTCTGTGGTTAAGTCACGAGACACATGCTAGATTCTAAAGCCCAGTAGAAACTTCACGCAGAAACTTTAGAGATTTCATGCATTTTCTACAATTTGTCTGCTCCATTTCCTACTATGGTCTCTGCCTTGTATCTCACATCTGTTACTCTAGATCTCAGGCAACTGGACAGCTAGCATCACAAATGCTCAGAAAGCAAAGGAAATGGAACAGTACTTTTGCTAAGAAATTCAGGGTTGGACTACATCAAATTCCAGAGAAAAGCACATAGTTGTATTGTTATTTCTCTCGTGCTTCCTTCTTATGGACTATGAAATCGCTCCTGATTTCAATTCTAGATGATAAGCCTTGCGCTGGACTGGAATCTTCTAAACATAATCCTAAGGACAAAAAAAAGGACTAAAATCAAAATCATTTCATAGAGAACTAACACCGCCTTTGTATTTCATTAACTAAGCAAGTAGGAAAAAAATACTAGACTGCTCTGCCTCAAGCTGAAGTGAAGTGGACGGGTGATCCAGCATCTTGAACATGCTGAGTTCAGGCCTGAAGTTTTAAGTGTTCATTTACTTTCAAGAATAGGTTCAGACTTTGTAACATGTGGAATACACTTTGTTTTTGCATACTTAGCATGCACAAAAAAAATCTGAAGTACTTGTGTTATGTCCCAACAGCAAAAAACACATCCAATCTTCAGTGAATATTACTCATCATAAAATATATACTATACGGTAGAGGTATGCATTGACCTAAATATGCTTAGTTCAGTGAAGTAATGACAGGGGTTGTATAAACACATGCTGTCTTAAGAGGCTCATGGTATTAATGTGTGCTTAGAACTTCTAAGGAAAACTGGTTTGTACATTTATTATCTTCCGTGGGCAATATGATGCATATTTCTATGGCAAACAGAAGCTGCCCTACAAATTCAGGGGGGATTTCTTGGACTAAAATTACCAAGGGAAAAAAAAAAAAAAAAAAAAAAAAGAATCATTATGCCTGAAGTTTGGTAAAGTTTGTCCTCAAGTTTGGTAAAGTTTCACCATAGGCTTCCAGCGCTCCTTATTAACAGAAGCTCTTGCCTTAAAAACAACCCTAAACCTAGAAAAAAAAATCATAATCTTATCAGAATACACAAGCACAACACTCACACAAACAAAACAAAAAAAAAAGGAACAGGCTGCATTTCAGAAATTAGGATATTACAATATTTAATTAAAGCAAGTTTTGACTGAAATTCATTTGCAGCAAGTTTTTAGTTCATAGACTGATTTTTTTTTTGTTCTTTTTTTTTTTTTTCCCCATTTCTTTTCTTTTCTTTCTTTGAGGATAAAGGTACTTCCATTCCAGAATAAGATACTGGACTCCAGAGTATGCAGAAGAGTATACATAAGTGCTTTTTAGTCTGAATTCTCAGATGTTTGGTCCTGAAAATCCTTACAACTTAAATAATGCACTTCTAATGCTGCAAAAGCAAATGCAGTTAAGCTAGCCGTTTTGTTAGTTTACTCTGTCTTTCGTTGAAGATTGTTTTTTTCTGGCTGAAAGAAATGTTTTTCAAGAGCGTTGACCAATTCATCCAATTCCTTCTTCAGCTGCTCAACATCACTAAGAAACAAAATCCACAGAAATACAAAAAATTGTCACAATGGAGAAACAAAAAACATACATTTTCAGTATAGGGACAGTTCTAAATCCATTGTCTAATTTTAGGCATACATTTTCTATTAATGCCAAAAGCAATATACTTGATTTCTTAAAACCTCCTGATGGTTTCTTAGAACCTCTGCATCGATGTTAAGTTCCAACTGATATGAATGGAGGCAGTTGAGATCATGGACAAACACACCTCCAGAATATAATCTACAATACATGAATAGCCCGTTTGAGTTCCGAAGCTCTAGTAAATTAATAATCAAGATAATAAATAAGTAACTTATATTTGCAATGTATTTTCAGATAATTTTCATCTATAAGAAAGCATTATAACCATTATAACCAAATTAACAATTGCTCGTCTTCCAGACATTCCAGACAATCAATTAGATTTCCAAAGCTATCAATCAATGACACAATGACTAAATGTAATAAGGGTATATAATATAGAGAACTATATGTAAAGTTTTCCATTCAGTTTGAAGCAACTATATATTTATATACATATATATAAAAAAAATAAATATACACCTGTATATATGAAATACAGGGAAAATTATCCCTTTCATTCAAGGCACTATCAAGACAGGCATTCTGTTCTCCCTGAAGGTAAAACCAATTTTAGACACATTTCAGTGATAGTAAGAATGACACAATAAATTTTGCAGAATTAAAGCTTGATACTTATTCATTCACAAAAGAATAAAATAGTTATACTAGTATTATTTGATGACAGAGAGCTCTCTTGCCCATGGAAGCAATATAAAAAAAGAAAAAAACAAAAAACCCACAACACAACCATTATTAGCCAAAACTTAATCCTACAAGTGGCAATACCTGTTTCCAGGAGGTGCACAAAGTTCAGAATAGTATTTGATTTTTGGTTCCGTCCCACTGGTCCTCATAGTGGCCACTCCTCCATTAGCAAAAGTAAACGTTATCATTTGGCTACTTTTACTAGTGGGAAGTATCTAGAAACAGAGGAATCATTTTTAAAAAGTTGGAGAAGAGACCATGTGCAATGATTTGAGATGCAACCCATGATGTGACATCACATAACTGATACATCAGTTAAAAGTAAGTTTTGTTCTCATTTCTTCATCATTGTGGTCTTCTGAGCACAATAAGGCAAATGACAGTCTTACCCTCTGGGATCTGGCTGTTCATTACTACTACAGAGCTCCTCTCAAGTCTAGTCAACATTCTGACTGCAAATAGAAAAAGAGAGGTCTCCTCAAGAACATAAAGAAATATAGATCCTGAAAGACTAAGAAGATCCCAAGCCACATCTCAGCAGACAGCTTAGCTTTACACTTAGAACCAAATAATGCAAGACTGACCAATCAAACCAAGAAAGGAAATCTGTGGGAACTGTAGTCAACTGCACAGTCGTCCTTACCAACCTTTACAGACTGCCATCTTGAAGAAATCAACCTTGATTCCCCCACCAAAGCAAAACTGGCATCCCAAATTGGACTCATTTTAAGATACTGCTTTGGATGTGATAGGTTTTACAGTGTTTCTCCATATTTTTGTAGATAGGTGCACGTACACATATTATGACTGTATACATTATAGAAAAAAAAAAAAAAAATTACCGCCTTTTGATCTGGCTGGCTGCTGTCATATCCAGTAGTTAGATCCCTTACTCCAGAAACCTTAAATCTGCCACAGAATTTTGGGTAAGTATTTTTTCCCTCATAGTTTCTAAGGTTCTCAAAAAGCTGTTCAATAATTTTAGGATCATGGCAGATGAAATACGAAGCTTTGGTAATGTGGAAGCCATACCTGCCAAGACACAATAATAATGAGTTAACGAAGAAAGCTTCTTATTAGAATTGTATACCATTCACAATATGCATCTTTTTAAGAACAATAATCTATACTCATGATCACTCAACTGCAGCATTCCTCCCCAACATAAAATCCATCTTCGGGTCTGTGAAGATATTAAATGTCTCCCAGACAACAGGGAAAAGAAAAACAACAGTGGTGCCTCATATTAAGTACTCATGAGGATACCTTGCTGTATGCAGCCAAAAGTTATGCCCAGTCACAGCAGTTCTGCTCTTGATATTCAGGAAAGAAAGAGAAAGCAGCCAACATACCCTATGTATCTATTGAACAAACAAACAAAACCCCTCAGAATAATACAATAGAAAGCCTGGCATTAACATAATTTTAGCAGTCCCTGATGAGAAGTAGCCCAAAATGCAGGACAGAAGCAAGCTTGCTTTCCTGAGTAGCATGAATTTGTCATTTACTTGGGGCCATTCTGCCCTTTGTTTCTGCATGTCCTGTATGTTTAGGCAGCAACAGGCACTCTGATGACCAGGGTTCAAGCACACTGCTGGCCAAAGCAACAACCTTCTGTGCAAGAGGCAGACAGAGCTGAGGTGAAGAGCACAACTTCTCAGGAAGAGAAAAACACCCCCCTGATAAACAGCAAAATTGTCAGTAACATAATTTTTTTGGGGGGGGGAGGTGCAGGGGAGAATACCTTAAAATTAGACAGAATCAACTCAAATATATTCATGCCCATGAGACAGCACAGCTTTCTAGAATATTCCTGTTAACAGACTTCTGCACTTAATTTCTTCATATACTATAGGTTGCTACTGAGTCTTATTAACCAGAGTATATGGAATGAAGAAAATCTACCATTAGACAATTATAATCAAACTCACTCATCATAGACAGCTTTCAGCTGCTGGGTCAAAGACAAGTTTTTGGTTGCCAAAAAGCTGGCCATCTCTGCAGCTATAACTGCAGCACTGACACCGTCTTTGTCCAGAACAGCAGGGCAGCACATATACCCTAAAGAAACAAAATTATGTGAGTAGAAATTTCTATGAGGAAACTAGACAATACACAGGAGGAAAAAAGTTCACCAAGCTAACAGCTCTAGAAGGGGAAATACATTATTTCATGTTACAGACATTTTAGAATTAAACCAAAAATATTTTCAATAAAGTTTGGGATTCAGAAAAATACTATCTTCTGATCAATATTGTTAATTTCAATACTTTAAGAAACAACATATTTAATAGTTTTATAGCATAGATAGAGATTTATGTCATCTTGAGGACACAAATTTCTGAGTACTTTTGGAATCGTCATGAAAGACAGGAAAACCCGGCGTTTTCATTTTATTTCACTTTTAAGCTTAAAGTGTTAGCTTCACATACTCAATCCAAAATACAAAAGTACTAGTTTTTTGTTAAAAAAGCAAGCAAACGAACAAAAACCCAGTGTGTGCAGAATCTGTAGCCTGTCCACTTAGCAATGCTGTTGAAACTATATATACTAAGCTCATATCACTCTATCTAGTGCTGAACAAATGCACATATCTAGAAAGTTAGCATTATCAACCAGCCCAGTGTATTACATGAATTTCAAATGCATTTTCTGTGGTAAAGGGACCCTTTTTGCAGTTGTCCCGCTTTCATTATTTTACAGGATATCAGAACTTACGTATTTTTTCATCTTACCTATAGCCTCTTCAAATGCAAATAGAACAGCTTTCCCCTGATCCATAAGCTGTTTGGCACGGTTCCCCATCCACTTAAAACCTGTCAGGGTTTCCTAAAGCAATGTGTGAGAGGAGAAAGAAAAGGAGATGGGGAACAAGTATTTTAGGAACACGTAAGACATGGTAGAGAGAAGCCAGGAAATGAATGCAGAGTAACATGCAACAGGTTACCTCAAAGTGGAAACCCTCCTTCAGTGCAATTGCTCTCAGGATTTTGGAAGAAACAGTACTGGATAACATGTAAACATCTTTAATGGCACAAGCATCCTGATTTTGATTTTTCCAACAAGTGAAGATCCACCAGCCTAAAAGAGCTCCCAGTTCATTTCCAGAAAACACTTTCCATTCACCACTAGGAAGAAAAAATAAAAATAAACAAAATACATATATGCATATATATATATATATTTTCAAAGTAGAGTATTTTTTCAAATACTTTTTTCAAATACTATTTTTTCAAATATTTTATTCTTTTTCAAAGCATAATATCAAAATATAGTATATTTTATTCAAAGTATATTTCAAAATTCAAAGTATAAGGTACTGAGAAAAAAAACTGATTCTTTCAAGATTCTTTCATACAATAAAACTAACAAAGCCAGTGTATCCAAATTACAAATAAAAGTAACAAGTTATTATGTTTTTTTTATTACGAACAAAGAATCTCCTCATCCAAAGAATTTTGAAGTGGTTACCTTCCTCCTCCATCATACTGACCAACTTATGAGTTTATCTAAAATGGTGTTTCTGACATATTAAACAAACAAACTAAAAAAGAAAGCATAGCACCTACAAATTATAAAACAAATGTTTAAGACAAACACTGAGATATGATAACACTGAGATAAACACTGAGACAATTCTCGATGAATTTTTTTACTTGGCTGAGTGACAAATTCTTTCAATGACCCATTCGTGTATATGTGATTAAATGAGGAGGATGGGAAAAGTGTCAGAAAGTAATATAAAAATTGACTTAAGTTCCAATCTATTCACGGGTGAAGGGGAACATAGGGGAAGAAAAGAGACAGAGAGATAGATGTCAGAATTGCTCAAAAACTCAGCTGTGAAAGGGAGCAAAGACATGACTGAACTGACAAAAACCAAGACCTACAGAAACAGTACCTGGAGTGAAAGAGAAGCAGATTCAGTGTCCTGCACTTACTGTTGCCAAGAGGCACAAAGTAATGCACAGCAACAATTTAGCTGAGAGACTGTGCTCTAGCAGGAGGTTCTGTCAAAGAAGAAGTATAGATACTGTAGAAGCCTATATTAATACTCAGATTAGCGTTCAAATAGCTTCAGCCAAGTTAGCACATAGATCCTAAAGTTAGGGGAGAAATAAGGCTGGCTAAACAATTAGGTAGGAGAATGAGAAGACCATTTTGCCTCCATACCCATTTTCTTTTGCCAAAGGGAACATTCTTCTGAGTGGCTAATATCGCATTTCTAATTAATGCAGGACTGTTTATATTCTTATGCTTTTCCATTTGTCAGTGTGCTAGCAGACACTAAATTCTTATCTTGATTAAAGTTATCTGATTGAGAACTTCAAAAAACAAGGTCTTGCTAAAGTAACTGTGGCTTAGACTGGCACATGCCAAAATACTCGAACAAAGATATTTTGGCTAATACTGGTAATCTTCAAAGGTAGAGCAGAGAGAATTCCAATTAGACCATTCTTTTTCTACACGCAGAAAAGCCTCTTTGGTTCAGACAATGAGAATACGGAGTCAACCCTCCAACTCCACTCCCTGAAGCTCCTACAGGGCCAAAACAGGCTGTTTGGTGAGGAAAAAAAAAAAAGAAGCTTTCTCTTTTTTACTGGATCTTTAGCATTTGCACAGCTGATTTACACGCAAATATTTGTCTCACGACCAATCACTGTGCCCTCCTCATGGTCCAGGTACCCAGGAGAGTTTCCAGAACTTTCTATCTCTCTGCCTGCTCTCAAAGAAAATGATTCATTTACATGATTTCTGCTTCTGGCTCAGCAGCAAGTCTGCTCTGTGTGTTCTGATCTGTCCATTGAGGGCCTAAAGTTTACTTTTGTTAAAGGTTATAGCTTACATCACTTCAGATTACTATCTGCCTTTTTAAGCTAGGTGAAAAGGAAGCACCATATCTGCACATAATAGCATCAAGTGGAGCTTACTTTCAGTCAAATATAACACTATCCGGAAATACAAATGATTTGCAGAGGCGCATGATATTAAGCAGCATGAAGTAAGGGCATGACAATACTAAGCAAACCTACAGGTCACACGTATAAGCACATGACAAACCTAAGAAGTTCCTGTTCCAGAAGGTTTACCTGTTACTATCCCATTCTTTAATAGGTACACTTAGTTCAAGGCATCAGCTATGCACCTTTTACTGGAAAGCGGAGAACAAATGTCTATATGGAGAAATACAGAACACTGACAAAATTTAAGGTGAATTGCAGGTAGATATTGTTTTGTGAAGAGAAGGTGAGAGAGAGGCCCAAATCAGCTAATGCCTCATCTAATATAATAATCAAGTACAATATTTAGTCTGTAACGGTATGAGAAATAAAGGGTTCATATAAACAATGATTTCCACTTATCCTGAAGTCATCATGAAACTATAAAGGATAAAGGCTCTGTAGAATATTCATATGCTGTTTTTTAACAAACACAGTATCAAAATGTTTTTCAGTCTGTGGAAAAATTCTGTCTGAAAAAAAATCTATCTTTAAGAAGATATAGCAGAATCATAATAATTCACATGCTACTGTGCAGACCTCAAGTGCAGTAAACATCAAATATTTATTCAGGGTTCTGTGCATTGTCTAAAATTAATTCCTTTTTAATTTACTGTCTCCCATGGTGTATTTTATACTGTCCTTTCACATGTCTACATACTTGTAGTCCAAAAAGAACTACTGTGATTGTTCATTGTATCTTCCTATGCAACGCTGGTAACTAAAGTTCCTCAAATTAGTCTGGCTTTTAAGTCCAATATTTATGGGTTTTATTTTGTTGTTTTCATACCTTTCTTGTTTCTCTGCCACTGCAAGTCGATCAGCGTCGGGATCATTCGCTAAAACGATTTTTGCCCCATCTTTCTCAGCCAAAGCAAAAGATAACGTCTGGAAACATGGTAAGCAATACCAGAAGAGCATTAATTCAACTAGACTTCAAATAATTTCTTCTATTTCATCTTCAACACACAAAATCATTATGACTCTCTCAATATAACTTCATTTATACTTAAGCAATTCACAGGATATAAACCTGTCAGCAGAGTATACAAACTGAGGATATTTAATTTTACCTACATCATTCTATTTTTGCAGCCTGACTTAAAAGCTAGTTAGATTGTAACAGGATGCTTCAAGAACAAGTGGTTGTACCAGGTAAGGCTTTTTCCACCCCCATTTTAAAACAATTTAGTCCTCACATCTTAGATGTAATTTGTTAAAACATTTCAAAAATGACTGTGAAGATGCACTATCTTAAAATAAAAAACAAGGACGTCCTTCCCCAAGCTGCACATTCCATTACAGAGCAGAACAAAGCACAGTTTTAAATTATAGCTAATTATTACCTAACCGTTTCAAAAAGAGTTATAAATTTGAATGAAAGAATACCAGCCAACTCTTCGATAAGGAATGAAAAGAGAAATAAAATACACTTCTGTTCAATATTCACAGCCATGATTGTTAGCAGAATGAAAACACTTTGACAGAAAATGTAACCATAAGAAATATTTATTTACTTACCAGAACACCCTTGCCTTCTTCGGGATTTGGATACTTCACTGTGGGAAATTCTGGATCAGGATCCTTCTGCTCCGGAACAGCAAAAGGAGGGCTAAGGTCAAATGCCTTGAAGGCCAATTGCACAAATTTATGACCTACGCCATGCACAGAAGTATGAACAAATTTCAGCTTTGTTTCCTTGTTTATATTCCTGAAATCAAGCAGATTAATAGGACACTTAATTTTGCAGAATATTCTATATACCATTTCACTCTTTTAGCATTCGACAGTACTGTTAAAGTTATGAAAATATAGAAGACTGTTTTTTTAAAACTTGTGGCTTAGAAAAAAGGTTTTAGCCTTCTCTCTTAGAATCATTCTATATATTCAAGTGATTTGCATGTGCCAGGACATTAGATAAGACAGATTTCCATGGACTCTGCTCAACAGACTTCAAAGGAGGCCAGTGGAGAACAAATACAATGGACTAGTGAGTCTTTTCACTCCCGACTTTGGCATTTACACTAATTCCAAAGACAGAACACGGTGAACCTATAACACCAAGCCTGCAAGATATTCATTTTTGTTAGGTACATTACTAGAAAAAAAAAATGTAAAAAAATAGAGACACAAAGTCATTCAGATTCCTTAAAAGACTTTAAACTCATATTCTGAAAAAGCAGCAGCATCTCTCTCATAAGCCTGGTCTTCCAGTAACAACTGATTTCAAAGCTTTTAGCAAAATAGCAAGAACATGGTTACTAGTGGTTTAAATTTTAGTTTAAATGAGCAGATCCAACAAGTTGCTGCTCATCTTGTCCACAGTTAGCAAGCTCACACACAGCTCATCAAGAGAAACATCCACTCTAATTTGTTGAGTAATATTTTGCTAAATAAATAACAGAAATCAGCTTGTGCAAGGGTAAGGGGAACACACCCAAAACCACAATGACAGAGCAAGGGCTCCTCTTTTCAGAATCAGCTTAATAGCCTGGCTCACCTTATCATTTTAAAGCTCATTTTAAAGATAAGATTCTCAATATTAATTCAGGAAAATCACATTCATAGCTCACCCTCAGCTGCACAAGATTTGCCATAGCAAGACTGGGGGCCTCTTTGATGCAAGGTCATGCTAATACAGGGAGATGATATTACAAAAAGCAAATTTTATTTTGTTGCGTTATATTTCTCCTGGACTAACTTTACGAACCAACTTACTACATGGTCCCCTAGCTGCCAGTACTACCACAAAAGGTGACAACAGAGCACAGACAGAACTGGCAAATAAGGCAGGAACATGGTTGGCCTGGCTTATATTAACTCAAGCCACCATGCTGACGTATCTAGAAGTAAATGGACACCTAAGTTACCCAAGGGTCTTCTTACCCAAGTTAGCACCAGTTACCTGTGAAAGCAATGTTTCTGTATGTCTTTGAAATAGTCCTTACTGATGGTGGCATATGGATCATGAAGTAGCAGGCTGCTGTCAACAAGTTTATCATCCCAAGCTTGAGGCCATGGCTCTTGATTCTCCACAATGGCCTCAGAAATTCCTTTGTCGTGAGGGGAAATGATCTGAGCACCATTTTCCCAGTAAACCTAAGTGGTTTAGGATAAGAGGATAACAGATTATTTGGTCATCAGTATTATACAGATAGCTTTGTTATTTTTTGTTGACTAAGATCTATTAAATTTGGTGGTGAATACCAGATTAGCTGACACGTACAGCTAAAACACACCCACAGTATTCCTATGTTAGTACTCAGTGTTTCTTCTTGCACATATAATCGAAGCCCACAATGAAAAACAAGACAAGACTCAGATCATTTACTGAGAAGACAAGTATCAGCCTCCCCGTTAGACTTAGAAATGATCTTACTTATGATATATTATAAATGTTTCTAGAGAATATTGGCTAAACTACATAAACTAAAAAAAAAAACAACAACAAAACAAACAAAAAATTTAAAAAAGTAAAGTAAGAATCAAACACTCTTACCACAAAAACATCCTTAAGGAGAAACACATGAAGAGCATGCAGTTGTATAAAAGTAGCAATATTGCCACCACGGCAAGCACAAATTTAACTAAGTTTTAATGTGCTCGTTACTGTGCTGCTCTGCTTTTTATTGACTGCTTAAGTCTGTGGGATTAGGTCTATTTAGTATGTCTTATATTTTGACAGCTGTTTGGAAGTGTTCCCCTGCTGATGTACGAAACACAAATCTACACACCACAAATTTAAAAAAGCCTTCAAAAAGTATCTAGGACCAAGCAATATGTAGCCCAAATAACAGATCATTAAATTAAATAAAAACATGATTTTGTTTATGGAAGAGTAATTTTCAAAGCATCCAAACATGTGGAAAAGCTATCAAAATCAATATATGAAAATATAAAAAAGAGAGAACAAAAATGATCTCCATGAATACTTTGCTTATCCACCAACAGAAACCTCTTAACCTTCATTTTTGCATTTTGGCAACAGTGTCAATGTGAACAGCCCAGCTATATTGATTGGCAACTGGCAGCTCATTGGCCTTCCATTAAGAACAAACAAACAAAAGACCAGAATAAAAAACCTCAAGCCCCCCCCTGCCCCAAACTATGGCTTTCTGGGTCATTTGTTTCTTGCAGCATGGGAAAAAAAGTCACACTGATCAATAGCATCATTTACAAAAAGGAAATGAGATTTCATGAAACTAATGGAATTTATTCAAAGTACTTCATACCAGCAAGTCATTAGGTTCCACACATTTTTAAATTTTATGTGTTTGCAACTGTAAAGAGATTTTTTAAAAATAAACAATCTGAAAAGGGATCTTTTAAAAAAATGAATCTAGTAATGCATAAAACAGATCAGTTAATATGCTGAAGTGTTCCCGAAACATGCACTATCTTCCTCCTTTCTGAATCTAAGATATTAATCAATGTTATTAGCAGTATAATATGCTACTATATTCTAAATATATATGTGTAAAAAGAGATTTCTAGAATAAACTAACAAGTCTTTTGTCTGTAATACGATTGGAACTATATACAACAGTATGTGATAATGTCTTTACAGGAAAAAATAAATATAAATAAAAAATATTTAAAGAATACCTTGTAACCATTATCTTGCTTCGGGTTATGGGAAGCAGTAACCATAATTCCAGCACAAAGCTTCAGATGAGTTACTGTATAGGGCTGTAATGAAAGTTAATTATGTGAACTGTGTGAAATATAATAAGAAGCTTTATTCTCATTGACATGCAGTACTTACGCACTACTAAATAAAAGGAAGGCCATGAAATGAGTCCTACAGACTGACTCCCTAAAGCAGAAACTAAACAGTTCTTGATGCAGCAAGTGGCACCCAAGTGGCATGTGCAAAGCTCTTACTTTTTTGTGTGTTCTTCTACTTTAAATACTCTTAGTGTCATTTTAGGTTCTTTGTGGACCACCAGTATTTTGATAGAACAAAACTGAAAATGTCCTTGCTAAAGGAATTGAGAGAAGTTTGCATAGGGCAGAGAGAATTAAAAATGGAGCAGCGCCATCCCTACTGTTGTTTAAGAGCAGCCTCTGGAGCACGTACTGTTCTGAACCACGATGACCATGATGGTTGTACTATTTTGGAGAAAGTTATTATGAAGTAGTCCAAAACAGAAGGTAAGTGAAAACTAAGCATCATTGGTGACCTGCTGTCCAGTTCCTGTTCTGCCCTGGCTATTGAAGTGAAGGCATTCAACTTTAGTTCTTGCAAGACTGTTTTGAGCTGCCCTATGAAGTGTTTGATCCACAATTTGTATCAGTACTGGAATGCTTTCCATCCCACTAAGTTACATGTTTACAGCAGTCACTGGAGTAACTGGAACTGCAGAGGATAAACTGTTGCTTTGAGTAAATTTTCTTCTTTATTGCTCCACTGACATCTAGTGATATGATGGTGGAAATGCAAACACATTCTGTAACAGCAAAACTGCCACTGCACTTTAGCAACCTGTGTTTTTGAAAAGACTACGTTGGATGAAGACTTCTTTCCCCCTTCCCACCCCCTCAAAAATAAAAAGCACCAGAATAAAATGATAAATGTTTCAGACTTGCTCATTTTTAAACTTAAGTATCTTCTGCATGATCATTTTGATTCAAAGTACGGTATAACTGATCTAAAATTGGGGGTGAAATGCACACTGTTTTTTTACAGGATAGAGCATCAAGGACAAAGCTGAGTTCAAGGGACAAGAAAAGAAGCTACTGGGGCACGGGTGAAGTAAACAGGTTAATATAAGGGCTCCAGAACGTCCCCAATATGCTCCTACTACTTCACAACAACAACCAGGAAACTATCATAGAATCATAGAATGCTTAAGGTTGGAAGGGACCTCTAGAGATCATCTAGTCCAACCCCCCTGCACACGCAGGGTCACCTAGACCATGTGGCTCAGGACTGCGTCCAAGCAGGTTTGGAAGATCTCCAGAGAAGGAGACTCCACAGCCTCTCTGGGCAGCCTGTGCCAGGGCTCCGTCACCCTCACTGTCAAGAAATTTTTCCTTAAGTTCCTGTGGAACTTTTGGTGCTTCAGTTTGTCCCTGTTTCCTCTAGTCCTATCAGTGGCCACCACTGAGAAGAGGCCGCCCCATCCTCCTCACTGCCTCCCTTGAGGTACTTACAGACACTGATCAGGTCTCCTCTCAGCCTCTTCTCCAGGCTGAACAGGCCCAGCTCTCTCAGCCTTTCCTCACAGGGCAGATGTTCCAGGCCCCGGATCATCCTCGTAGCCCTGCGCTGGACTCTCTCCAGCAGCTCCACATCCCTCTTGAACTGGGGGACCCAGAATTGCACACAACACTCCAGGTGCAGCCTCCCCAGGGCTGAGTAGAGGGGCAGGATCACCTCCCTTGAGCTGCTGGAGATGCTCTTCTTAGTGGATCCTATTGGCCTTCTTGGCAACAAGAGCACACTGCTGCCTCATGGAAATGAGAAATGCTATATAAATGAAATGCTATATAAATGCTATATAAAAGAAATAAGCCTGACAGCATGAATGAAGCATGGGAACATGCCCCATGTCACAGACAATTTAATAGGCTTCTTCCTTTTAGTGTAGTAGGTGTTGTAAGATAAATGTAGCTAAATAAACATAAAACTTCAGAGTTTTATGTTTAAATATCAGAAGTGTTTTAAACATCAGAAGTAGTTTACTGAGTTTTCCTTAATAGAAGTATTATTTTTTTATATGTGACAGCATTTGTGCATATATATATATATAAAGATTTAACAGAGAAACCTACCACAAAAGGAGTTGGTGTTATATCAGAGAACAGGTAAACTGGAACTCCCTGACTGATGAAAGTATTAGCAGCAAGTCTTGCAAACCTAAACAACAGGAAAATATTCCTTGAAATACATTCATTTATTCATTTCCTCACTAATTAGAACTTACAGTTTATTCGTCTCTCACTCTAAGGGAAGGGAAGGGGAAAAAAAAAAAAAAAAAGGCAGTAGAAATTATTATATGGACCAAATGTAGCCATATAAACACCAGAATGTGCTCCTTCACTATTCCCAAAAGACAAAGCACAACTAAGAACTACTTTGGCATTGACAGAATATAAAAATAATGTAAAACCCTGTTGAAGCAGCTTTTAGAACTGGTGAATTATGTAATTATGCTACAAAATATGCAATTCCTGAAGAGTACCTTTTACTACTACCTCCACTTGGAGGATGGGCACGAGCATCAAAACCAATCACAACTCCTCTCTTTTTCAGGTCACTGAAATTTTTTTCAAGGTATCTGCAAAATCCCTGAAGAAAATAAAGCCACTTCATTAACCCAATCTTAATATTTGACATATCCTTGCAACAAGATGATTCATCAGCAAAACAAGTGCTAACCTAGATTTGGGTTCGACTTGCGTAGGGCTAATAAACACCCAGGAAATAGCAAAAATCTTCAAATCAGTATAGTGAAGTCTGATAGTTTTTACATGCTTTTCCAAAAATCAGAATCAACTCCAGAAAGAAAGAGTTAATATGATAGTCTGAATGCAGATTTTGAATGGCAATTCAGTTGTTTGCTTGCTCATATGGGAACTTTTTAAGTAATCACAAGGGCCAACATTTCAGTTTTTGAATGTTATCTTTAATCATGGCCCCTCTTTAGGACAAAATACCTAAGCAGACCAGGTTACAGTGGTCACATTTTTTTTTTTTTAACAAAAACAGAATAGATGAAATGAAACTATTTATACACACATATAGGTATTAAAGTACATTTATGTGAACTGAAACTTAGAACATGTAAAGTGTAGCCTAATGCTACATTTCATTTTTTGTAGCTGTTATAACAGGACCAACCAGTCCACTTGAGCTTATCTCTAGCTGTGTAGAATCCAATTGCATATCAGATATGGAAGATAATGTGTTGGCTTTAGAGCTTCTCTCTGCACATTTTCCATAATCAGTACTCAGTTAACTATTATTTAAGTGACTTCTGAAAAACAACATTGGATAAATAGCTAAACATTTAATCTTCCATTGAATATCCATTTACTTGTCATAAATTAGTCCTTTCCATTCACAGAAAGGACCAGTGAAGTGAGACAAAAGGGTCAACACAATACCTGGGTTGTCTGGATAACTGTCAAGTCATTCATGTGGGAAATGCCGGCTCCCATGGCAGCTCGGAGCCCTGCTGTGCCAAACTCCATCCGTGAGCCAAAATACTTCTGCAGCTCTCCTGCATTTCCTTCAGCAACCAGTTGCTTCACTATTGCAGAAGTTTTGGGATTCTGCAGACACAAAATTCAGATTCTTAAAAAAAAAAAAAAAAAAAAAAAAAAGCTCCTTTTCTTAGAAATAACTTTAAGCTTTTTAATAGAACTGACATTCTTCCCCACTTCTGCTAGTGGATAACTTCAGGTTAAAAACATATCCTGACACTTCCAGAGTGCTAGAACTCATACTACAACTTCAGATCTTTTACAAGTCAGGGCAATTTCAACTATTACTCATTTCTGATTTCTATCACTTTAAGTGAACATACTGCCTTTATAGCAGCATGGCAATAGTTTGGGAAGTGATAAGAGTTCTAAGATACGGATTCTTTTTTTCTTTTTTTCTTTTTTTTTTCATTAACAACAAAAAACCAATAATCAGAAAGCAGGAACTACAGAAAACACACCAGAAAGCAATCTAGGCAGATTATTATATTTATTACTTCTGTAGCAATGTAAGTAGAGCTTAAAAATATATATATACTTGTCCCAAGAACTTAAAGGTTGCCCAATGCAAGCCTAAGCAAAACCTGACTAGTCAGAAGACAAAGATGACAATAGTTTGGGGTATATTTGCAAATAATACTTGTTATAAAAATATTCAATCACATAATAGAACTGTTAACAATTCTCTTCTCAAACTTAAGAATTAGCATAGCCCTGTAGGTGCCAATATCTCAGTTTTAATAATATGTGATTTGAAGTTTTTCCATCCGTGTGATTCCCTGGGGCTCGCAGAACCAGAAGGACAGATGGCTTGCTCAGTCACCAGGCAACAGTGTTAGGCAAGGACGTAACACACTCCATAGGTTAATCAGGTCAGAATTACACACACTCCACAGTGGAGTACAAAGATTATTATTTTCAAATGATCATAAGCGTTGAGTTCTGGTCAACCAAATGACCCCATAAATCTCACAGCCTTTATGTCTCAGACAACACAGGCATGCTCACAGCACAGGCAGGTAGATCACCCCACATACGAAGACTTTCTGCAGCTCCAGAAAATGCTGAAGGACTTGCCTAACAGCAGTCATGGGAGCAAACTCGCACACAAAGACTAAGTGTTCTGTGCATCTAACTGGACCACATGGTTTGGATTACCTACAAACAAAACATGTTTTTCTTGAATGTTACCCTATATTCATAATTTGTAGGCACCTACCCTATTATTGGCCTCTGCACCTGCCGCTCAATGACAGGCTTGTCAAAAATATTCAGAAAGCTAAACGAGCAAACAGCATAACACAGTAATCAGGAAGTTCACCTAACTCTAAATAAGCTGGAATCACAAAAGGGAAAAAAAAAAAATATATATATATATATATATATAGCACATATTGCTTTTTCTCTTAAAAAAAAATTACCTGATAATACTAGTTTCCAGTTTAATTCCAGTTACAAGTGTAAGAGTTGCTGCAATGATACTTCCTTCTGGAAAACTTATTTTAATTCTGCTCATTTTCTCGGGAAAAAGCATGTGTGTGTTCTAATTTGCATTACGATAATGTCAGAAACTCACTAATAAGTTATGATAACTGATTTTAATGGGAGCACTATGAAAGGTCATACAAAAAAAAATGTACAATATCCACAATGTTATAAAAAGTAATGGTTTAATTAATTAAGTCTGTTTAACCTAGCAGAAGGATTTATCCAGGGATTACTGTTTCCAGAATTCTTGTTGAATTATTGTTTCCAGAACTGTTAATTTTTCATCAGTGAAAAAGTCCCCACAAAGCACTGAAGTAGAGGAATAGCCATTGGCTAAGCAGGTTTGATTTTTACTAAAAGCAGAAGTTATCTTATAATTCTATGTTTGAAAACTGAAAGAATGAAAAATATGACACACGTGACAGTGACAGAAACTGAAGGGTTGATAACATGCACGGTAATTGCCTTTTACTCATTCCAACGAAGCCAGTATGACTGATGACTATTTGCTCTTGCGAACTTTTATTTTGCGAGGAACATGCAGCTTATCATCATTAAATATTAACCTGTTGTCTCATATTAAAAAGCATTTTTTTTTAAATCAGTGTAAATGGACAACGGTTACATGGGCCTAGGCAGTTATTCAAGGCAAACACTGTAGGAGCTCCCTGAAAAATGAAAATACATCACTATTTTTGCACAGTCAGCAATGAAGTATTGTGCCCAACAATTACTGCAGTAGTTGTTAGCAAAGAGATAACCCTAAAAAAATTAAAAGGGATGCTGCATTAGATTTCAAGACGTTCTCACAACATAATCAGAATATCAATTAAAAGATGAAATGATTAAACAGAAGATAGGATAGGAATATAATTAACATTAATAAAAGAAAGTTATTCTGTGCAAATAATGGTCCTTTTCAAAGCAGATCTTGTTTTCTCAAAATCCTAACTGAAAACATTTACACAAAAGCCTGCTACGACTCAATCAAATATGCTAGCCCTTCTGAGAGAGGGGCTGCTTTGGCATTGCATTATAATCAGCAAAACCCAAACTGCCTAACCCATGGGTAACCTATGGGGTCTGTAGGCCCTTGCTAAAGGTATGGGAGCTGCATCAGGAAGCACTCGCCTCAGATTTCCTCAGAAAAGGGACCTTTGCAAATGTGGAATACAGCAATAGGAAGGTGTTTTTACTTCGGCACACCCTCCAGTGCGAGCAATATTATAACTGGACGGTCTTAATACGATGTTCACCCATGGGGCTTTCTGGAAACACATTTTTCCCTGCAAGAAAAACCCGGAGGTATCCAGGGGATCGCAGTGCTCCCCAGAGATGTTGAAGGCAACACTGCTCTGCCTTATATACATTACACCTATATAATGTATATCTGCCTTATATACATTATATCTATAACCCTATTGCCACCTCATTGCAATAGGGGTGGCTGGGAACAATATAACCCCTGCTCTGTCTGCATTCAGTACACATGGCCGCAAGAAGCCCTGAAGCTCCACGACGCCACGTTGTCCCGAATCCAAGCGGGAGCCGCTACCAGCGACCCAGACCCGAAGAAGAGCGGCGGGGAGAGCGCCGGGGAGGGCGCAGGCAGCACTCGGAGCGGCGCGGGCCAACGGCCCTAACGGCCCCAGCGGCCCCAACGGCCGCGGGGGCCCCAGGCACGCGCGCCGCCCTAGCGGCC